>CM075282.1:2400000-3000000 GCA_037678475.1 x Bolboschoenoplectus mariqueter
TCAAAATCAAAACTCAACCCAATTTCCACAAAAAGAAAGCTTAGCTGAGAAGAAATCAAGTCTTGAATAGCTAGGTAAGGGATAGAGGAGCCAAGCCTTGAGCTTGGCTCAGTCCCAATTGAGCCCAAGGAGCCAGTCTCACCTTGCTGGGTGAGATGGCTAGCCTCTGGCTGGGGAGATGCACATGTGCCTCCCTCCTTCCAGAGCTCAATTGGTGGCTGAGCTTGAGTCTCAGGAGCTCACATGGTGAGTTCACCATGGAATTTGACAATATACTCCAACCAATTGGCACATGCCAATCTGGTTCCATGGGGATGGGCACATGTTCATCCCCTTTCTCTCTCAAGCTCTGTGCACATGTGCAGTAGCTGTGTAAAGCTCAATAATGGCTTTATACAAGTTGTTATGCTGTCAAAATTCCATGGAGAAACAAAATTCCATGTTTTATATGTGTATTGTATTCCAATTTGTTATAATATATGATATTTTGGTGCAAATTGATTTTATTTCCCTCTTTAATTCCTTCTTTTAATGTTCTCTGATGTGTTTGATAGCTCAAAATCATAATTGAGCAATGGAAAAACAATATACATCAATACTGGTTTGAATCCAGTGTATTCCAGTTTCTGTCCAACTGAGAGATCAATCCATATCTCTCAGCCTGGTTGTTAGTTTCTTATGAAATTTCACAGTCATGTAGATTAGATTTATGCTAACCTATCACATAAATTTTATAATTTTTGGAATTTTCTGTGAATTGTTATGAATTTTACAATCTCATCTCTCAAAAACTCAAAAAAAGTCAACTTTGGGTCAAACTGAGAAGTTCATTCTTCTTTTGATTCAAAAATCCAAAATTTCCTGATTAATTCACCTTTATGACACATCATGTGATGTTTTAAAGGGTTTAGAATAATTAAACCAGGCTTTAATCCATAGGTTAAGCCAGATTTGATTTTTAACAAATCTGAAGGGGCATTTCTGTCCAGTCTGGTAAAAATGCAAAAAACATGCTTTCTGATTATTCAATTAGCTTGAAATTTCACAGGCATATAAAGTAAGTCTTAATGCATTCATTCACCAAATTTTACCATTTTTGGTATTTTCTGTGATTTTCTATGAATTTCTGAAATTGAATCTATAAAAATCAGAATTGAGTTAATTCTGGAATAAATTTCAGAAAAGGAAAAAATTAAATTAACTTACATACAAATGAAATCTACATGCAAATCTAGTGTAAAACCTTTCTAAGACATGCAATTGACCCAAATAAACATACTTAAACATGCAATTTGAGAAGAATGTGATGAAATCAAAAGAAAACCAAATCAAAAACAAAATCAGAAATGACCCAATGTGCATAAAGGACAATGCACATCTAAATTGATGAAATTGATCATCTAAACATGTTCCAACATACTAAACGACATTGTTTGGAGGGATAATTGGAAGAAAATTGCAAGGAAAAGCCATGAAATGCCATTTGGTACCAATGTCCCGAAACCAGTTTGGTACCAAATGACCAAAGTTGCAAAATTGATGGATTAAACCTAAATTAAATCCCAAAAACTTGTTAAACATGTTATGACGATGCCATATGACAAAGAAATTGAGCTAATTTGTTAAAAATCAGCTCAAATTTCTCAAAATTTGATCTCAGCCAACTTCTCAACCGAAACCAAATGGTTACCCCCATCTCCAGCGATCCAGGCCGCCGCCGCCGCCGAGACCACCACCGATGGACTCCCCATGCCCCGGCGATGACAGCCATGACTCCTGATCGGAGATCCGATGCCGACAGGGCCTTGATCAGTGTCGGGGAGGATGAGCACGAATATTGATGCATCTCAAAGTGCGAATCTTGATGAAATTTAAACAGCCCAGTAAAAACTTGATGCGCGCCAGAGATCCAACGGCCCAGTTTAAAAGATGCTTTAAAAACTGAATTTAAGTTCAGATCTTGATGCATGGGCCGGAATCTAACGGTCTATATTAATCTGTTTTGAAAATAAACTTTAAACACTAAATAAAAATGATTTCTTAAGCCCAAAAATAATGAAAAATATATTAAAAATCATGATTTCATTTATAAATATTTTTGAGACTATAATGTGTCAATTTTTTATTTTATTTTATTTTCATGTTATAAATAAAAGAAAATTCAAGATATATGATATATGTATAAAATAAATTCAAAATAACAAATAGGATGTTTAAAACTAAAGTGAAAATAATGATAAAACAAATCAACAATTTTCAAAATAATCAAATCATGCATATTTTGATAAAACAAATCAAAATATTCAAAAAATGATTAAATATGTTAAACTTTGATAAAACAAATCAAAACATTAAAAATAACCAAATTATGTTATATTTTGATAAAACAAATTAAAAATATTCAAAATAACCAAATTATGTTATATTTTGATAAAACAAATCAAAATATTCAAAATAATCAAATTTTGATAAAACAAATCAAAATATTCAAAATAATCAAATTATGTTATATTTTGATAAAACAAATCAAAATATTCAAAATAACCAAATTATGTTATATTTTGATAAAACAAATCAAAATATTCAAAATAACCAAATTAGTTATATTTTGATAAAACAAATCAAAATATTCAAAATAATCAAATTATGTTATATTTTGATAAAACAAATCAAAATATTCAAAATAATCAAATTATGTTATATTTTGATAAAACAAATCAAAATATTCAAAATAATCAATTTATGTTATATTTTAATAAAACAAATAAAAAAATATTCAAAATAATCAAATTATGTTATATTTTATTAAAACAAATCAAAATAATCAAAATAGTCAAATTATGTCATATGTTGATAAAACAAATCAAAATATTCAAAATGATCAAGTTATGTTTTGATAAAACAAAATCAAAATATTCAAAAATGATTAAATTATGTTATAAAACAAATCAAAAT
The DNA here is from genome assembly GCA_037678475.1 of x Bolboschoenoplectus mariqueter. Taxonomy (NCBI): domain Eukaryota; kingdom Viridiplantae; phylum Streptophyta; class Magnoliopsida; order Poales; family Cyperaceae; genus x Bolboschoenoplectus; species x Bolboschoenoplectus mariqueter. The sequence continues at coordinate 2,402,956 of CM075282.1, forward strand.
ATTCAAAATAATCAAATTATGTTATATTTTGATAAAACAAATCAAAATATTCAAAATAATCAAATTATGTTATATCTTGATAAAACAAATCAAAATATTCAAAAATGATCAAATCATGTTACATTTTGATAAAACAAATCAAAATGTTCAAAACAAACTTTGTTACATTTTGACAAAACAAATCAAAATATTTAAATATTTCAAAAATACAAATATGTCCCAATATTTGACCAAACATGTCAAATATGCAAATATACCCAAATATTTGACCAAATATGTCAAAAATACAAATATGTCCAAATATTTGCCCAAACATGTCAAATATGCAAATAAATCCAAATATGTCAAAAATACAAACATGTCCAAATATTTGACAAAATATGTCAAATATGCAAATATACCCAAATATTTGACCAAATATGTCAAAAATACAAATATGTCCCAATATTTGACCAAACATGTCAAATATGCAAATATACCCAAATATTTGACCAAATATGTCAAAAATACAAATATGTCCCAATATTTGACCAAACATGTCAAATATGCAAATATACCCAAATATTTGACCAAATATGTCCCGATATTTGACCAAACATGTCAAATATGCAAATATACCCAAATATTTGACCAAATATGTCAAAAATACCAACATGCCCAAATCTTTGACCAAACATGTCAAATATGCAAGTATGCCCAAACTTCTGACCAAACATGTCAAATATGCAAATATGCCCAAACTCTTGACTAAACATGTCAAATATGCAAATATGTCTAAATCCTTGACCAAATATGCCAAATATGCAAATATGTCCAAACTCTTGACAAAAATATGTCAAATATGCAAGTATGTCCAAATCTTTGGCCAAACATGCCAAATATGCAGATAAGTCCAAAACTTGGTAAAAACATACCAACATATCAAATCATATCAAATCATGTTTTGAGAACGTTAAACCGGCAGTGCGCTTCAGGTTTAACGTACCTCATTTTGGAAATCGATAAAGAATTATACGTTCCCGATTCTCCAAATTTCTCAAGTTTCGAATTGGCATAGCGCTTCAGATTCGGGATTTGGAAGGTCAATAGACTGTTTAGAACGATACGCCCTTGCCTTTGACATGAGCCTCTATAGAGATTAAACATCTCTGGTTCCTTGAGTATCGAGTTGGCAGTGCGCTTCATATTCGAACTCCGTGAGATCAGCAGGATTATACGTCCTCGATCTCTGATTTATGAGAAATCATACGTCTTTAGTCTTATTTATATCTTTTGGTTATTTTAAACATGTATTACATAAAAGAGGAAGGAAGAAATAAAGGCATAAATCTGATCCATATGTTTTAATTAGTTTAGCCCATTAATCAGAGGTTCCCGAGGCGAGAGTCGGGGTAATTAACGGTGGGGGCTTGCGCCCGTCGGAAAATAAAAGTTCCCACAATCACCTAAATAATAAGTCCTTGAGCGCACAAACACGCGCAGGGATGTACCTGCACCTTCTTCCCCCGTGAGCGAGGACGTCGATGCCTCGCGCGTGGGCCGCGAAAAAGGGCCGCACAGGGGCCTTGGTACCAAATTGTATTTCATGGCTTTTCTTTGCAATTTTCTTCCAATTAACCTTTCAAACAGTGTCGTTTTGTATGTTTGAACATGTTTGGATGATCAATTTCATCAATTTAGATGTGCATTGTCCTTTATGCACATTGAGTCATTTCTGATTTTCTTTTCAATTTGGTTTTCTTTTGATTGTTACATTCTCTTCAAATTGCATGTTGAAGTATGTTTATTTGGGTCAATTACATGTTTTAGAAAGATTTTATATCAATTTTACATATGAATTTCACTTGTACACAAGTTAATTTCATTTTTGCACTTTTCTGGTATTGACCCAGAGTCAACTCAATTTCAATTTTAATAGACCCAATTTCAAAAATTCACAGAAAATTACAGAAAATCCCAAAAATGGTAAAATTTGGTGAGTGAGTGCATTAAGACTTATCCTAGATGTCCATGAAATTTCAAGCTAATTGAATGAACAGAAAGCATGTTTTTTGAATATTTATCAGACTGGATAGAAATGCCCTTTCAGATTTGTCAAAAATCAAATTTGGCTTAACCTATGTGTTAAAGCCTGGTTTAATTATTCTAAACCCTTTAAAACATCACATGAGGTGTTATAAGGGTGAATTTATCAAGAAAATTTGGATTTTGGAATAAAAAAGAGAATGCAGTTCTCAGTTTGACCAAAAGTTAAACTTTTTGGAGTTTTTGACAGATGAGATTGTAAAATTCATAACAAATTCACAGAAAATTCCAAAAATTATAGAAATTGGGTTGTAAGTTGATACAAACCCAATATTCCTGACTGTGAAATTTCATGAAAAATTAACAACCAAACTGAGAGATATGGATTGATCTCTCAGCTAGACAGAAACTGGGATACACTAGATTCAAACCAGTATTGATGTATATTGCTTTAGCATTGCTCAATTATGATTTTGAGCCATCAAGCACATCAGAGAAACATAAGAGAAGAAACTAAAGAAGGAAACAAAGCCAATTTGAACCAAAACATTATGTATTATAATAAATTGAAATACAATACACATAGAAAACATGGAGTTTTGTTTCTCCATGGAATTTTGACAGCATAACAGCTTGTATAAAGCCATTAATGAGCTTTGTATAGCCACTGCACATGTGCACAGGGCTTGAGAGAGAAAGGGGATGAACATGTGCCCATCCCCATGAAACCGGATTGGCATGTGCCAATTGGTTGAAGTATACTGTCAAATTCTATGGTGAACTCACCATGTGAGCTCCTGAGACTCATGCTCAGTCACCAATTAAGTTCTGGAAGGAGGGAGGCACATGTGCACCTCCCCAGCCATGGGGCTAACTATCTCACCCAACAAGGTCAGACTGGCTCCTTGAGCTCAATTGGGATTGAGCCAAGCTCAAGACTTGGCTCCTCTGTCCCTTACCTAGCTATTCAGAGCTTGATCTCTTCTCAGCTAAGCTTTCTTTTTATGGAATTTCAGTAGAGTTTTGATTTTGGTAGAGTTTCAGCTGTGTTTCTCTCTTCTCCCCTTTTCTTCTTCATTAGGGGGTCTATTTATAGCCCAGAGGGCATGGTTTGAGCCTCAGGGCTGAGCTGGCATCATCCTAGCCCTTGGTTTGATCAAATGCCCAGATTTGAGCTAGCCAGGCCTGTGCTGGCCTGTGGCTTTTCCTTGGAAGATTCCTCCAGCTTACTGGCGCTCAGACCTCTCCATGAGGTGCCTACACGTGTCCCTGTGCGCAGGCCTGGGGAGAGAGAAGGAAGCCGTTGGCTTTGTCTTCTTCTTGGGCCAGTGTGTCGCGCCTTTCGGGTGGGAGCATATCCCGAATATTCTTTAGTCTTGTTGGCACTTGACATGTCACCAAGGTGTCACTGAGTGTGTCCATCGTGTCAATTTGGTCGATTGAGTGCTAAGTTGTGCCAATTGACCATACCCAGATCAGACCCTGGTGCCAAGTGGTGCACCTGTCAATTAAGTGCTTTTCACCCCAAATTGGCACTTCAGGCAGCGTCGTGGAGGTGTCTTGAGACTTCCCCAAGTGTTGGCTTGGCTTCTCGAGCTCCCAATTGCCCAGTCACCTTCAAGGTCGAGGTACTTTCTCCTTCGATTTTCTCCTTGTTTATTTTACTATTTTCAATGCTGTTTGTGGCATTGAATTCCCCTTAGGGGGTAGATTAAGTCCCTAAAATGGTTTGAACCAACTCAAGTTGTACACCCAAACTCCATTTTTGAAGCCTTGGTTGTGCTCGGAGCTCGGGAGGAAGAAAGGAGGGAGAGAGAGTGAAATTCAAAGGGTTTCCCTTACCTGGGTTGGGTGCACGTGAACCGTGCTTTGGTTTCAAGCCTGTCAGAGGGGGGGAGCGCTTGCACCACGCTCTCTCTCTTTTCCTTCTTTTCTTTCGCTGGCTGAAGCGTTGCCTGGGCGCTGGGACCCATTGGCAGCGAGCCAAAGGAAAGGGGCCCAGTCGTCAGATTTAATGAGACACAGCCCCAGCGAAAAACTGGGGGTTGGGCTGTGGACTTGGTCTTTGTGCACCAAAACGTATTGTCAGTGGTATGGTGCATGTGTGCTGGGTCCATTCAAATCACCCTTAGCACTTTGTGCGTATGACAGGTGGACCCTAAGGGTAGAAGTTGTGTTTGAGCTCCCCAAATTGCACCCAGATTGTTGTATACCCCCTAAATTGCACACAAAACTATCTCCAGTTCTGATTTTGGTATTTTCTTTATTCCTTTTTCAATTTTATTTTATTTTTCATGTAAAAATCCATGAAAAATTATTGAAACATCACAGAAAATATATTTCATAATTTTGTTATTTTAGGTAATATTTTTGGTATTTTTGGGTGTGAAATTAGGCGTTAATTTCACTTAATTCATTAATTATATATGACTAAACATATTAATCTTATACAATTAATATTTATCATGATTATTTCAAATAACATTTTTTAATTCAAAGAACATTTTTTAATTCCAAGAATATTTATCATGATTATTTCAAAGAACATTCTTTATTTTATTTTTCATGTAAAAATTAATGAAAAATTACTGAAGAATCATAGAAAATATATTCTATGATTCTGTTATTTTAGGTAATATTTTTGGTATTTTTTGGTGTGAAATTAGACATTAATTTCACTTAATTCATTAATTATATATGACTAAGCATATTAATCTTATACAATTAATCTTATACAATTAATATTAAAAAATTAATGAATTAAGTGAAATTAAAGCCTAATTTCACACAAAAAATACCAAAAATATTATCTAAAATAACAAAATCATAGAATATATTTTCTATGATCCTTTAGTAATTTTTTATGAATTTTTACATGAAAAATAAAATAAAGAATGGAAAAGGGATAAAGAAAATACAAAAAATCAAAGCTGGAGAAAGTTCTGTGTGCAATTTGGGGGATGCACAACGTTCTGGGTACAAACTGGGGTCTCAAATAATTAAATGAACCTCTGGACCCACCTGTCATACACTCAAAATATTGAGTGTGACTTGAATAGACCCAGTACATATACACCAAACCACTGACAATGCGTTTTGGTGCATGAGAACCGAGACCAAAGACTCACCCTCAATTTTTCGCTGGGTTTGAGTCTCATTAAACCCGACCGTGGGGCCCTCCCTCTCAATCTCACTGCCAAGGGGACCCTAGTGTCCAGGCGCCCTTTGGCCAGCGAAAGAAAGGAAAGAAAAGAAGGGGTGGACTTGGTGCAAACTCTCCCTCTCTCTGACAGACCCGAAACCAAAGTACGGTTTACGTGCGCCAAACCCAAGCAAAAGAAACCCTTTGAATTTCTCTCTCTCTCCCTCCTTTCTTCCTCCTCGAGCTCCAGAGCTCAACTGAGGCTTCGAAAATGGAGTCTGGGTGTACAGCTCGAGTTGGCTTAAATCATTTTAGGGACTTAATCTACACCCTAAAGGGAGTTCAATGCCACACACAGCATTGAAAATAGTAAAGTAAACAAAGAGAAAATCGAAGGAGAATGTACCTCGACCTTGAAGGTGACCGGGCAATTGGGAGCTCAAGAATCTAAGCCAACACCTGGGGAAGCTCCAAGATGCCTTCACGACGCTGCCTGAAGTGCCAATTTAGGGTGGAAAGCGCTCAATTGGCGGGTGCACCACTTGGCACTCGAGTCTGATTCGGGTGTGGTCAATTGGCACAGCCCAATACTCAAGCGACCAAATTGACACCTTGGATACGTTTAGTGGCACCTTGGTGACATGTCAAGCGTCAGTAGGGCTAAGAAAGATTTGAGATATGCTCTCACCTGAAAGGTATGACACACTAGTCCAAGAAGAAGACAAAGCCAACGGCTTCCTTCTCTCTCCCCAAGCCTGCGCATAAGGACACGTGTAGGCACCTCATGGAAAGGCCTGAGCGCCAATTAGCTGGAGGAATCTTCCAAGGACAAGCCACAGGCTAGCTGTGGTCTGCCAGGCTCCATCTCAACCATTTGATCAAACCAAGGGTTGGGATGATGCCAGCTCAGCCCTCAGGCTCAAACCATGCCCTTTGGGTTAAAAATAGACCCCCAGTGAAGAAGAAAAAGAAGAAGAGAGCAACATAGCTGAAACTCTGTCAAAATCAAAACTCCACCCAAAGTCCACAAAGAAAAGCTCAATTAGGAAGAAGTTAGCCTTTGAATAGCTAGGTAAGGGACAGGAGAGCCAAGCCTTGAGCTTGGCTTAGTCCCAATTGAGCTCGGCTTAGTCCCAATTGAGCTATAGGGGCTAGTCTCACCTTGATGGGTGAGATGGTCAAGCTTTCGGGCTGGAGAGGTGCACATGTGCCTCTTCCCTTACAGAGCTCAATTGGTGGTCACGTATGAGTCTCAAGAGCTCACATGGTGAGTTTACCATGAAATTTGACAAACACACTTCAACCAATTAGCATATGCCAATCTGGTTCTATGGGGATGGGCACATGTTCATCCCCTTTCTCCCTCAAGCCCTATGCACATGTGCAGTGGCTATGCAAAGCACAATTAACAGCCTTATACAAGCTGCTGTGCTGTCAAATTTCATGGAAAACCAAGGCTCCATGTTTTTCTATGTGTAACATATCTTAATTTGTTATAATGCTTGATAGCTCCTTTATGGAAAACCAAGGCTTCAAATTGGCTTTGTTTCCTCCTTTAGTCTCTCATTTTATGTTTCCTGATATGCTTGATAGCTCAAGGTTATAATTGAGCAATGAAAAAGGAATAAACATCAATACTGGTTTAAGTCCAGTATATGCCAGCTTCTGTCCAGCTGAGAGATCAATCCATATCTCTCAGTATGGTTGTTAATTTTTCATGAAATTCCACAATCATGTAGAGTAGGTTTATACCAACTTCCAACCTAAATTTTATAATTTTTGGAATTTTCTGTGAATTATTATGGATTTTCCAATCTCATCTGTCAAAAAACCCCAAAATATCAACTTTTGGTCAAACTGAGAATTCCATTCTCTTTTTGAATCCAAAATCCAAAATTTCTTGATGAATTTACCTTTATAACACCTTATGTAATATTTTAAAGGGTTTAGGATAATTAAACAAGGCTTTAACACATAGATTAAGCCAAATTTGGTTTCCAACAAATCTGGAAGGGGCATTTTTGTCCGATTGAGTAAAAATTCAAAAAAAATGCTTTCTGTTCACCTAATTAATCTGAAATTTTATGAGCACCTAGAATAAGTTTTAATACACATACTCACAAATTTTTTACCATTTTTGGGATTTTTTGTGATTTTTTATGAATTTCTGAAATTGGGTCTATCAAAATTAGAATTGGGTCAGTTCTATAATAAATACTAGAAAAGGGAAAAATAAAATTAACTTGTGTAAAACTGAAATACATGTGCAGAATTGATGTAAAACCTTTCTAAAACATGTAATTGACCCCAATGAATATATTCCAACATGCAATTTAAGAAAAATGTGGTAAAATCAAAAGAAAACCAAATTGAAAACAATACCCGAAATGACCCAATATGCATAAAGGACAACGCACATCAAAATTGATGAAATTGATCATCCAAATATGCTCAAATACATTCAACGATGCTGTCTAAAGAGTTAATTGGAGAGAAATTGTAAGAAAAAGCAATAAAATACCATTTGGTACCGAACTCCCCGAAACCAGTTCGGTACTGAATGGTCAAAATTGCAAATTTAATGATTTAAATCCAAACTGAACTTCAAAAACTTGTTAAACATGTTTTAATGATGTTGTATGACAAAAAAATGAATTAATTTGCTAAAAATCAGCTCAAATTCATCAAAATTTCATCTCATCCAATATCCCAACCAAAACCAATGTGGTTGTCCCCATCTCCGGCGATCTAGGCCGCCGCCGCCGCCGAGGCCACCACCGTCAGACTCCCCATGCCCCGGCAATGCTAACCATGCCCGCTGATTGGAGATCCGACGCCGGCAGGGCTCTGATTAATGTCGGAGGAGAGAAGTATGAATATTGATGCATCGCAAAGTGTGAATCTTGATGAAGTTCAAACGGCCTAGTGGAGGCTTGATGCGCGCCCTCGATCCAGCGGTCCAGTTTAAAAGTTGCTTTAAAAACTGAACTAAAGTTCAAATCTTGATGCATGGGCCCAAATCCAACGACCCATATTAATCTGTTTTGATTTTTTTGAAAAATACATCAAAAATCATGGTTTCATTTAGAGATATTTTTGAAACAATAAAAAGTCAATTTTGATTTTTTTTTATTTTTAGAAAAATTCAAAACATATAATATGCATATCATCTTATACAAATATTTTTCTTATATTTTGATAAAACAAATCAAAATATTCAAAATAACCAAATTATGTTATATTTTGATAAAACAAATCAAAATATCCAAAATAGTCAAATTATGTTATATTTTGATAAACAAATCAAAATATTCAAAACAACCAAATTATGCTATATTTTGATAAAACAAATCAAAATATTCAAAATGATCAAATTATGTTATATTTTGATAAAACAAATCAAAGTATTCCAAATAATTAAATTATGTTATATAAAACAAACCAAAATATTCAAAATAATCAAATTATATTATATTTTAATAAAACAAATCAAAATATTCAAAATAATCAAATTATGTTATATTTTGATAAAACAAATCAAAATATTCAAATTATGTTATATTTTGATAAAACAAAACAAGATATTCAAAAATGATCAAGTTATGTTATATTTTGATAAAATAAATCAAAAAATTCAAAAGGAACCAAATTATGTCATAGAACCAAATTATGTTATATTTTGATAAAATAAATCAAAAATATTCAAAATGACCAAATTATGTTATATTTTGATAAAACAAATCAAAATATTCAAAATAATCAAATCATGCAATATTTTTATAAAACAAATCAAAATATTCAAAATAATCAAATTATGTTATATTTTGATAAAATGAGTCAAAATATTCAAAATAATCAAATTATGCTATATTTTGATAAAACAAATCATAATATTCAAAAATGATTGAATTATGTTATATTTTGATAAAACAAATCAAAATATTAAAAAATGATTAAAATATGTTATATGTTGATAAAATAAATCAAAATTTGCAAAATAATCAAATTATGTTATATTTTGATAAGACAAATCAAAATATTCAAAGATAATCAAATTATGCTATATTTTGATAAAACAAATCAAAATATTCAAAAATGATCAAATTATGCTATATTTTGATAAAACAAATAAAAATATTCAAAATAATCAAACTTTGTTATATTTTGATAAAACAAATAAAAAATATTTAAAATATGCCAATATATCCAAATCTTTGACCAAACATGTCAAAATACCTAAATATTTGACCAAACATGTCAAATATGCAAATATGTCCAAATTTTTGACCATATATGTCAAATATGCAAAAATGTCCAAACTTTTGACCAAACATGTCAAATATGCAAATATGGCCATGTTTTGACCAAACATGTCAAATATGCATATATACCCAAATGTGTCAAATATGCAAATAAGTCCAAACTTTTGACCAGATTGGTGAAATATGCAAATATGTTCAAACTTTTGACCAAACATATCAAATATGCAAATATGCCCAAATTTTAGACCAAACATGTCAAATATGCAAATCAACCCAAACATTTTATCAAATATGTCAAAAATATAAATATGCCCAAATATTTGATCAAACATGTCAAATATGCAAATATGCCCAAACTCTTGACCAAATATGTCAAATATGCAAATATGTCTAAATCTTTGACCAAACATGTCAAATATGCAAATATGTCCAAATCTTTGGCCAAATAGGTCAAATATGCAGATAAGTCCAAAGCTTGATAAAACATACTGACATATCAAATCATATCAAATCATATTTCGAGAACGTTAAACAGACAGTGCGCTTCAGGTTTAATGTACCTCATTTTGAAAATCGATAAAGAATTATACGTTCTCGATTCTCTAATTTTCTCAGGTTTCAAATTGGCATAGCGCTTCAGATTCGGGATTTGGAAGGTCAATAGACTGTTTAGGACGATACGCCATTGTCTTTGACATGAGCCTTTATGGGGATTAAACATCTTTGGTTCCTTGAGTATTGAATTGGCAGTTTGCTTTATATTCGAACTCTATGAGATTAATAAGATCATACATCCTCGATCTCCGATTTATGAGAAATTATACATTTCTCTGACTCTACATTATACATCTTTAGTCTTATTATCAAAAGTTATATCTTTTGGTTATTTCAAGCATGTATTTAAGTATAGCACAAAAGTAAATAAAAAAAAGAGGATTAAACAACGATGTCGATAAACAAACCTCTTTCATACAAATTTTATCCAAAATAGAATAATAAGTTGGAAGGAAGAAATAAAGTTACGAATCTGATCCATATATTTTAATTAGTTTAGCCCATTAATCAGAGGTTTCCGAATCGAGAGCCGGGGTAATTAACGGCGAGGGCTTGCGCCCGTCAGAAAATAAGAGTTCCCACAAACACGCGCAGGGATGTACCTACACCTTCTTCCCCCGTGAGCGAGGACGTCGATGCCTCGTGCGTGGGCCGCGAAAAAGGGCTGCACAGGTTCTGGCACGCCCGGTGGGACATATCTTTCTCCTCTCATCTCTTGGGCTAAAATAATTAAATATATGGAGCAAGTAAAACTAAACAAATAAAATTTTGCATGAAATATGGCTAATTGATTTGTGGAGTTTATATTTTTCAGGAAATGATGTTTGGCGTGAACTCTCCGTTTGTGATCGCCGTCCCCGTCTCTCTCAACGAGGCGGGCCACATGGTGTTCTCTTTTGGGGACTTTCCCCAAATGATCGTTCTTCCCTCCACACCTCCACCATTATCGACACCTTTCTCTCAAGCCCTGTGCACATGGGCAGTGGCAGCATAAAACTCAAAAATGGTATTATACAAGCTGTTATGCTATCAAATTTCATGGAAAACCAAGGCTCCATATTTTCTTTGTAATAATGTATTTTGATTTGTTGTAATATATGACATATTGATTCAATTTGGCTTTGTTTATATCCTTGGTCTTTTATTTTACATTTGTTAACATGCTTGAAGACTCAAAATCATGTTTGAGCAACAAAAAAACAATAAACATGCATGCTTGTCTGAGTCCAGCAAATGATACTTTTTGTCCAGTTGAGAGATTAATCCATATCTCTCAATATGATTATCAATTTCTAATGAAATTTCACAAACATGAAGAGTAGGTTTATATCAACTTATGATTCAAATTTTATAATTTTTGAAATTTTCTGTGAATTGTTGTGAATTTTCATATCTCATCAGTTTGAAAACTTAAAAAGGTCAATTTGTGATCAAGCTGAGAATTCCTTTTCACTTTTAAATACAAAATCTAAAATTTCTTGATGAATTCACCTTTATAACATGTCATGTGATGTTTTAAAGAGTTTAGAATAATTAAACCAGGTTTTAACACATAGGTTAAGGCAAATCAGGTTTTCAGTATTGTTAGGTGAGGGCATTCCTGTCCAATTCAATAAAAATTCAAAAACATACTTTCTGTTAATTTAATTAACTTGAAATTTCATGAGCATTTAGAATGGATTTTAATGTACCTACTCACAAATTTTTACCATTTTTGGGATTTTTTGTGATTTTATATGAATTTTTGAAACTGGTCTATCAAAATCAAAATTGAGTCAATTCTAGAATAAATACTAGAAAAAAAAAGGAAAACAAAATTGACTTGTGTAAAAATGAAATAAATGTGCAAAACTGATATAAAACCATTCTGAAACTTGTTATTGACTCCATTAAATACATTTCAACATATAATTCAAGAAAAATATGGTAAAATCAAAAGAAAACCAAATTAAAATCAATGTCTGAAATGACCTAGTGCGTATAAAGGACAATACACACCCAAATTGATGAAATTGAAAATTCAAACATGCTAAAATACACTCAAGGAGGCTCTTGAAAGAGTTAATTGGGGGGAAATTACAAGAAAAGGCTATGAAATACCATTTGGTACCAAACTCCCCGAAACCAGTCTTATACCGAACGGTAAAATCACAAATTTGATGATTCAAACCCAAATTAAACTTAAAAAACATGTTAAATATGTTTAAATGATGCCGTATGCCAAAGAAATCGAGTCAATTTTCATAATATTAGCTTAAATCCATCAAAATTCCATCTCAACAAAAACCTTGGCCGAAACCGAGGTGGTTACCCCCATCCCCGGCGATCTAGGCTATCGCTGACGACGGGACCATCGCCATTGGACTCCCTATGCTCCGACGATGCCAACCATGCTCGCTGATCGGAGATCCGATGTCGACAGAGCCTTGATCAAGGTCGGAGAAGAGAAGTGCGAATATTAATGCACTTGAAAAAATTCAAATAGCCCCGCGCAGGCTTAACGCGCGCCTTTGATCCAACGATCTAGTTTAAAAGCTGCTTCAAAAATTGAACTAAAGTCCAAATCTTAATACATGGGTCCAAATCTAGCGACCCATATTAATCTATTCTGAAAATAACTTAAAACATTAAATAAAAAAATTTTCTTAAGCCCAAAAATCATGAAAAATATACTAAAAATCATGAATTTACTTAAATATATTTTTGGGCAATAAAACGTCGACTTTATTTTTATTTTTTATTTTATTTATTTAAAAGAAAATTCAAATCATATACCATTCATATGATTTTGTATAAATAAATAAAATTGATGTATTTTGTTGATAATATAATTTTGTCAAATAAAATACGTCAAATATGCAAACATGTCCAAATCTTTAGCCAAACATGTCAAATATGTAAATATACCCAAATATTTTATCAAATATGTCAAACATATAAATATACCTAAATATTTGACCAAACATGTAAAATATACAAATATACCCAAATATTTGATCAAATATGCAAATATACCTAAATCTTTGACCAAATATATCAATGTTTACCTCTAAAAAAATCAAACATTTTTATAACATGCCAAAAGCCTTGTAAATTGTGAAATTAATGTTCTGATTTCATAATTGACTCATGCTGAAGCATTGATCAGGCCAAAACCTCTTCAAACATGCAAGCAGATATACACAAATTAAATTATATGAAATTAAAGATGTAATTTCATGTAATTTTCATGTCAAATATTAAAATTATGAAATTATGCCCAATTTCATGATTTATTATATTTCAAATTTATTTCTTGAAATTAAGAAACAATTCCATCAAAAAACCATGTCAAATATTAAATCATGAAATTATGCTCAATTTCATGATTTATCACATATGAAATTTATTTCTTAAAATTAAGAAATAATTTCATAAAATAATCATGTAAAATGTTGTGATTATAAGAGATTAATGTCTAATTTCATATGATATATAATGATAAAATTAAATTAATGCCTAATTTCATTCCAAAAAATACCAAAAATATTCTTAAAAATCATAGAAAGGCATTCTATGATTTTACAATAATTTTCATGATTTTATTACAAACAATTTAATGAAAAATAATTTAAAAATGAGAAAAGACAAATAAAATAGCAGTTACATGACTGTGTGCAACTTGGAGAGTGTCGAATACCTTTGGGTGCAAATTGGGGTGAACAAATACTACTTTGGTGAGAAAATTCTCACCTGCGAGAGAGGAACAAAAAAGTGGGCCTACACTTGGTGTTCTATACACCCCTTTCATCCAATTCAAGATACAACATAGGTATACACCGGGTCCATGCAAATTTTTCAAAGAGATAGTCTCATTAATACTTACATATGGGACCCCTACCCTCTCTCTCTCACACATGGGCCTCACATGAAGTATAAACAAAAGAAAAAAAAACAGAGGAGAAGGCTGTTTCACTATGGGTGGGACCCACATGACAGACCTTCCTCCTCCTTTCTTTCTTCTCCATTGTGCAAAGCCAAATCTGGCCAAAGGAAAGATGGCGTTTCAGAGCCTTTCAAGCCGATTTCTTCTAGCCCCGAGTAAAGCTCAACTAGGAGAACGTGAGGGAGCGGTTGGTTTAAAAAATAGATGAACAAGAAAGGAGAAAAGAGAAAGAGAAATACCTCGACGGAGAGGCCGACTCGACAAACCGGCGATCAAGAGCGCAAACTGAATGGTTTTAGAGCATCGTCAGGGTGTCACGATGATGTTCAAAGTGCATATTTGAGGTTTGGAACGCTCAATTGATGGGACCACTAATTCACTTTCGGGTGTAAACTGGGAAAACTTTAAATTGGCAAAATTAAAATGTGAGAGTTTGAAAAATGCATAAAACATTTAAATACAACATATTTGAGACCCGTTGACACGATAAACAAGTGTCAAAGAGGCTTCAATGTAATTGGAACACGTTAAACCTCAAAACCGGCACAAGGAGACACCAAACCACGCCTTGGATACTCATTCTGCATGGCCAACGCACCAATACACGTGTTAGGCTATGATAGGCGATGCATTTCTGCAAAAAAAAACATAAGGAATCTTTCAGAAACGAGCCGTTACACCACTTGAGCCCGATTGACAACCTATTGACCGTTTGATGAAAATCAAGGGTTGTGATCAAGCCAGCAACTTACCTCAGCATTGCCTTAGCCTTGGGGCTATATAAGGATCCCAGAAGGGAAAACGAGAAGAAAAAAGAAAGATTTTAGGCTAGCCAATTTAAAAAATTTTGGTTTAATTAAAAAAACCGAAATCCCATTAATAGATTTTAAATCCATTTTCTTTATTTCTCAAGTTGTGAAAATGTATGGTATGTATGCAATTAATAAAAAAAATTTCGTTTTATAGCTTTTGATGGATGAAATATATTTCTTTTTTTTCTTTTGTTTTTTTTATGGAAATGAAAAACGGAGATCAAAGATTAGTGTTGTAGTGAATTCTATCTCTATATATTTGTTTTTCTCAATTTGAAATAGGCTTTCTCAATATAATTTTTTTTTTATAAATTTTTGACAAATATATATGTTTAAGAGGGTTATGCTGAATGTCATCTCTCAAAATTTGGAAATAAGGTGTTGTAGTGAATTATACTCCTAATTCCAGATTTAATACAGTCCTAAGCATCAAGCAAAGCACAATATCAAACTTCAGATCTCAAAAATCAAGCCGAAATGCTGTCAAAAATCTGTAAAAATAAGAAAAGCTTGTGATTTTGACACAAGTTCATACTTTTAAATAAAAAAATTATTTAAAACTTGACCCTCCATGTTTTCTTACATTTATTCAACAAAATAATGTTGTTTGTGAGCTTGTACCAGTGCCTTGAAGCCCAATGAGCTTTTTGATGCTCAACTGGTACCAAACCAGGGGACATTTCTGTCCAGATCAGTTAAAAAACAATAACTTTCTTTCTGTTCATCCAATTGCTTTGAAATTTCATGAGCATTTATATTTAGATTTCATGCATCTGTCTCAAATTTTTACCATTTTTTGGAGATTTTTACGATTTTATATGATTTTTCAAAGTTCGGATCTGAGAAATATTATGCTGTCCAGAAACCTGTACCAGCACAGAACCAATCCATACCAGTTCATTGTAACTTTTTACCTATTGACCCAACTGATTCGAAAATTTACAGGAATTTAGGTAGTTTCTGAATACACAAGCTATCCAAATTTCACATTTTTCTGAACTTCCTACGAATTGTTATGAATTTCTGAATATCTCTGTTGTTCAATAAACCAGACCAATACAAAACAGCAAATACCAGATACCATAACTCTTTATTATGTGGTCCTTTTGGTCTGAAAATTGAAGAGTAACTAGGTCTAGGAATGGTTCACCTACTGTCAAAATTGCAGATTTTTATGAATTTCAGAGACGAAGTTATAGTCATTTTAATCTCATCAGCTCAATGAACTAAAAAGAATGGTTAACCGTGGTCAGAGTTGAAATCAAACAAATTGAAATAAAATCGTAAAAATCATTAGGCAATCTCAAATATTCTCTAATAATCTTAATTAAGTATTAAGACCCTCTTTATTATATTGTTTTGGCCAAATTGGTTCTGGTACCAACATACCAGCATACTGACCATGCCTCTGTACGTCAGAACAATGATCTGGAAGTGCTTGTAAAGATCAGGGAACATTGAACATTGTTTAATGCTTTGAGGAATGTGATTATACAACTCTGAAAAGCGTATCGGTACCAAATTCCCGAACTGCAACTGTACGGTGAAACTCATATATTTGGAAATTAAAATCAAAATTAAGCCTCACAAACTTATTTATTAAGTCCTAACGACGCTAAAACTCAAAGGAATTGAACCAATTTGACAAAACGAGCTTGAAATCGACTCAAAACCGATTCCCTACGCATTTTCAGCCCGAGCCGAACTAGTGGCCTTGTTCCTGACGATCACCGGAGACTTGGCCTGTTACGCAGGTGCAGTCGTGTCCTCCTCTCCAAGGCGACTTTGGTGATGCCCTCCGATCAACGTTCCGACGCCGGCAGGGCTCCAATCAAGGTCGAAAAGAGTACAGATATTAACGCATATGAAAGTATGAATATTGATGAAATTTGAATTCAAGCACATGGGTGGGAAATAGCA
This sequence comes from x Bolboschoenoplectus mariqueter, assembly GCA_037678475.1. NCBI lineage: Eukaryota > Viridiplantae > Streptophyta > Magnoliopsida > Poales > Cyperaceae > x Bolboschoenoplectus > x Bolboschoenoplectus mariqueter. The sequence continues at coordinate 2,419,597 of CM075282.1, forward strand.
CGGATCTTGATGTCATCCGACAGCCCAGAAAAGTTTAAAGTTTGGATCTTGAAGATTTAACTTTAAATCAAAGGCTCACATTAATCTGTTTCGAAAATAAATTTTAAACATTAAATAAAAATAATTCCTTAAAACTAAAAATCATGAAAAATATATCAAAAATCATGATTTTATTTAAAGATATTTTTGAAATAATAAAATACACTCGCGGTTTGGGATACAACTCCGAGTCAGGAGAAGAAGGAGATCCCGACAAACATTGTCGGAATTTCATCAAGAACTGCAGAGTTACTTGTCATATGGTATCTGAGGAGCCGGAAGAAGAAGGCTTCATCCTAGTGGCTAAAAATGCACCAAAGGAGTTAGAAGACGGCACACCAACACCATTAATGAATTGATGGAAATTAACCTCGGGTCAGATGAACACCCTAGGCTAACCTTCATAAGTGTGTCTCTACCCCAGGAAAAGAGAGAACCCTTGAGGGCCTTGCTTCAAGAATATGTTGACTGCTTCGCATGGAGTTATGAAGAAATGCCGGGTTTGGACCCCAAAGTTACGGTCCACAAACTCAAAATCGACCCGAGTTTAAAATCGATCAAGCAAGCACCACGACAAATGAGAATAGAACTCGAAGAAAAGTCGTGATTGAAACTAAGAAGCTCATCGATGTAGGCTTTGTGTGGGAGGAAGAGACTCCTGACTGGGTGGTCAGTATTGTCCCTGTGAAAAAGAAGAATGGACAAATACGCACATGCGTTGATTTTCAAGACTTGAATAAAACCTTGTCCCAAAGACGACTTTCCCTTACTCGTGACGGAAATCATTATTGACCATACATCATCCTATGAAGTATTCTCCTTTATAGATGGATATGGGGTATAACCAAATCAAAATGGATGAAGAAGAACATAAGCATACGGCCTTCTGTACCCCGATGGGCATTTATTGCTATAAGTTCATGTCTTTTGACCTCAAAAATGCTGGGGCTACGTAGCAACGAGCCATGACAAAAATATTCGACGATCTAATTCATAAGATTGTCAAATACTACATGAATGATTTGGTCGTAAAGACGACGTCATACTATGAACATCTTAGAAACCTCAAAGTTATATTCGATCATCTGAGGCAGCACACGCTCAAGTTAAACCCATTGAAGTGCACTTTTATGGTTTCGTCGGAGAAATTTCTTGGGTTTGTTATCCGACACTAGGGAATAGAAATAGACCCGGATAAAATTAAAGCAATACAAGGATTGCCACAACCCAAAAATCTCAAAGAGCTTCTCTCGCTTCAAGGCCGCTTAGCGTACATCAGGCGGTTCATAGCTAATCTGTCAGGCAGGATACAACCTTTTACCCGATTGACCAAGAAGAATGTCCTGTTTAAATGGGACGAAACCTGCCAACAAGTCCTGGACAACATCAAGGACTATTTTCTCAAACCGCCAGTATTAGCCGCTCCGATACCAGGTGAGCTGATACTATATACAACGGCTCTGGATGGATCTCTCGGGGCCTTGCTAGCATAAGAGAATGAGCAAGGGAAAGAAAACACTCTCTATTACTTGAGCCGTATGCTGGTGGGGACGGAATACGCCTATACGCCAATTGAAAAGCATTGCCTGGCATTAGTGTTCGCCGTAAAGAAGCTGCGATACTACATGATAGCCCACAAGGTCATCTTTATTTCAAAAATTGACCCCTTAAAAATATCTCATTACGAGACTCATGCTTACATGCAAGTTGGCAAGATGGGCCATAATCCTGACTGAATTTGATATAACCTTAGCCCCACAAAAGGCCATAAAGGGGCAAGCAATGGCCGATTTTCTCGTTGCCCATCCAATACCCGACGACTCTTCTCTAGCGTGTGAATTCTCAGAAGTCTTTCACATCAAAGATAAAAATCCGAGTTGGGAAATGTATTTTGATGGGGCGTCATCAATACACCGCGGGCCCAAACATCCCGCAAATACGGGCCAAAATAGGCCTAGTCTTCGTAACACCAGAAGGAGGGATCATACATCATTCCTTGGCATTGACAAAGTCTTGCATGAATAACGAGGCTGAGTATGAAGCGCTCATAGCCGGGTTAGAGCTCGCGCCGAACATAGATATTAGAAAACTCCATGTATTTGAAAACTCCCAATTGATAATAAATCAAACCACCAGAGCATACAAAGTGCTAAAATCAGAATTGGTAAAATATCATGCTAAAGTTTTGGAATTAATAGATGAAATTCCTGAAATTCTATTCAAGAAAATCTCAAGGGCCATAAATAGCAAAGCTGATGTACTCGCTAGGGTGGCTAAAGAATTAGGCGAGCCCGGCGATGAAAATGTACAAATTATTGTCAAAAACCGACGACCCTTGTCCTCATGCTTTACGGGAACCAAAGATCAAATTCAAGTGGCTATAGTCGAAGAAATGGAAAGTAACCTAGAAGATGTCACAATGACCCAGCCAAATGACGATTGGCGCCAACTTTTCGTTGAATACTTCAAATACGGGAATCTACCGAAAGAGAAATTAGCGCAAGAGCAACTCAAGAAGAGAGCGCTCCGCTATGCCTACATCAACGACACCTTGTGTCAAACTCAGAAGTCCACCAAATCATGAAGGAAGTTCATTCCGGGTTATGCAGAGCACATCAACTGGGACCCAAAATGCGACTAAAGATAAAATGCATGGGCTATTATTGGCCCACCATGGCACACGTCTGCATCGAGCATGCTAAGAAATGTCACATGTGCCAAATACATGGCATGTTTATACATCAACACCCAAACCCGCTACACCCGATTGCGTCGTCCTGACCGTTCGACGCATGGGGGCACCGATGTAGCCGGGCCCATCGACCCACCTTCCTCTAAAGGTCATAGGTTTATCTTGGCTGCGATAGATTATATCGCCAAATGGGCTGAAGTCGTCCCGCTTAAAGAAGTGAAGGCAATCGACGTTGTGAACTTCTTCAAAACCCATATCCTATACCGATTTGGGACCCCGCGAAGAATCATTTTTGATAACGGGGCTGCGTTCAAAAGTGCCAAAGTATACGCGCTTGTGGAAAAGTTCAAGATTGATTGAAAATATTCTTCTATATATAATCCCAGGGCAAATAGTTTGGCACAAGCTTTCAATAAGACCTTGATAAAAATCATAAAAAAAAAGTTGGGAGGAAACCAGCGAGACTGGCACGAAAAACTATAAGACGCTTTGGGGATACTGATATATGAGGGGCAGAGCTACTTCTGAGCTCCCAGTGTCTGCACCTGGCAGGGCAACTTTCACCCTGACAGCCACTATCATTTTGGGACCTTGATGCGATCATTATTTTGTTTCAGAAAATGCCTTATGAATAATTCTAATGTATTTTTAATTTCTACAATATAATTTTTTAAGAAATATTGATTAAATAAAAAAATTAAAATTATAAATGTGTTTCTAATTATTTAGATAGAGTATGTCTTAAATTTGGATCAATCTGAAAGACTTCTATCAAGCAATTTTAAAATTTTAACAGTAAAGTTTTAATGATTTTGTGATGAATAAGCAATTAAATATTAAATTGACTTAAAATTAATATATGTTCTATCTAAGTAATTAAAATATATCTATAATTTTAATTTTTAATTTGAATAATATTTCTCAAAAAGATATATTGTAAAAGTTAAATATACACTAGAATTACTCTAATTTTATTTGATGTATCTTGTTGTGTCTTTTTGGCTTTCAGGAGCTTATTTGAGGCTTGGTGCTGAGACTAGATATTAATCAGATTTTCAGAAACATATATTTTGTGCTTGGATGACATTTTTGTCATGAAATTATGACATAACATTTTGTAATGAATTATATGTTTTGTTAGATTTGACTTACATGTGAAGTTGTTATTGGCATATCTTTTAGTAGTGTAATTTGATTAATTTTTTGCAATTACTTTTTTCAGAAAAGTTTTATATCATATTTTCCTTAGGATATGTTCATTTGCAAGGAAAATGATTTTCTGAAGGTACGACTTTTGCCAAAGAGGGAGAGATCCAGCTTTGATTACTAGTGCAACCGATATGGACGTTTCAGCTGCTGATAACTTCTGGTATGGGCCGTTGATGCTGCACTTCACTAAAAAGTTGATATCGATTCTATTGGAGGGTCTATCCCGAAAGCTCTTTCTTGGCTTGGCCCCGCTCGGCACAAGGCGAAGTATGAGATTCATACTGTCGAACTTCATCATCTGTGGGTTGTACTTCTTGAAGGTTCTTCAGAGGGGTTCTTTTCCCAAGTCATTTTTTCTTGAACGATTAGACCGTTCATTCCTGCTTAAGAAAACTAGTTGAATTCCGACTCCCACGGAGGAACGATTTCGATGTGAGTGGACAGCCTCTGCCTTTCGGTCTGTATTTGCTAGGTGCCCTCTTTGGTTTGCTTGGATAATGATGGAGGGGAAGCTTTCTTTTCACTGTAGTAGATTCGTTAATTGGATTTCAAGCTAGCTGCAATTTGATTTATCTTGGACCGCGCTTTATGAATATCCCTCTGAACGAACAAAGCCTATTCCCTATATTTATGCTTGATATGCCGGAGAAAGGGGGCCGCGGAGCTGACGCAGCAGCAGAATCTACGGTCAAGCATCTATCTACTTTTATTGATCATCTCAGTTATTATGTGAAGTTCCACCATGAGGTTGTTGATCGAAGAGAAGTATTGAGTAGGATGCTTGAACTCTTTTTTCTCAAGGTAGCTACTTCCTCTTGGAAAGATATCGAAGTAACTTCCACGGTAACTGAGTTGCTGTGAGGCAAAACTAGAGAGTATGTCGGATCTCTATAAAATAAAAAATAAAAAGTACTTATGTGTATGTTCTATTACTTCAACGAAAAATATGAAAATTTGGCATTTTGTCCCGCAGCTCAAGATCGTGAGCAGGGTAATTTTTTTCATGGGGACGCAGTTGTTGGGAAGCGTATGCTCATGATCATTCTGCATGAGCACGCATCCCAGACTAGTGCGAGAGGCGTCGGTGTATACAGAGTAGTCTAAGTCCGGAATTGGCATTGCTAGAATCGATACTGAAACCAACCAACTCTTAAGCTCCTTCAAACTCCTTTCCTGCTTGTCTCCCCAGATCAATTTTACGCCCTTATTCAGTAATTGCGTCATAAGGACTGGCAATCTGGGACTAGATACAAAACGCCTAGAATATCCTGCCAATCCCATAAAACTCCATATCTCAATCACTGTTTCCGGGCTCTTCTATTCTTTCAGCGCTCGGATCTTATCCGGGTCGACTGACAATCTGTCACTAGGAATCACATTGCCCAAGAAAATAACCTTGTTGAGCTTGGAAAATTTTGCATAAGGTCGAAGAATATAACATTGCTTGCCATAAGACATCGAAGGGGGCCTTGAATAAAAAAGAATGTATTCGTAGGGATTTTATGACGGCTCTATCGAGAAGTACGGGAAGTCTATGAGTTGAGAGCGTTGTGTTGGGACGCGGGTGTCAAGCTCAGGCATGCTTTCGGCTAACAGCATAGGAGAGGAAGTATTAACACCATAGGGGTCTCCTGAGCTTCAGTGGTTGGTTCTTGAAATTGGTCCTGATAGGATGCAATTAAGGTTTCCAAAGAAGAGGGAAGCATGACTTGAAATTTGGGCTCCAATTTTGAGCACCTTTGAATCATAAGTATAATACACGAGAATTGTTAGGTCAGTCTCGCCTCTCCTTCCTTTCCAAAACTTGCTGCCTATAAATCTGAGGGACCTTGACTTAGCGTTTAGCGTGAATAAACCTGCTGACCTCTCACGTTCTATCGAAGAATGACTTGGTTACCTAGAACAATGCCTATGACAATCCGCTGACCTACTCAGTTGTCCCCCTTTGACTTTGCTATGAACATGCTGTTAATTATTTTTTTTTTTTGAGACCTTTCATGATTAATTATGAAGAATTCAATTAACAACTCAAAGATCACCAATACCGAATATTTCACAAACAAACTTGATATGACTTGTTGTTTAAGATGACATACCTTGATTAACAGCGGAAGATGTAATGGCTGCCATCTTCTTGCTTCTGACTCCTGACGGTTACTATTCTTCTCAGAATTCGGTTTCTCTCTCTAACCGTATTTCTTTATGCGTTTCTTGATGGAGAAGAATGCGACTCTTGGTAGGGAGAGAGAGGACACAATCCTTTATATATAACATTTAACTCTAAATTTGATACATCCATCATATACCAATTCAACGTTCAAGATTAATCACAGATCTAATGCTTTAATTATAGAACAATCTATTTATGACTTAATTAATCGGGTCACATTAAGATTAGAAACTGCATAACGTTAAAAGTAAATGAACCATTTGCAGTTTCTAATAGCAGATTTCTAACATTCTCCTACTTAACCCGATTATTCATAATATCAAGTGTTGAACATCATACTATGATAAATTGCTGAGAGTTATGGCGGTTGTTCATTATTAATTCAATGCATTCCCTTCCATATACTATAATACCAGCAATCCATCAATTCATATTTATAATTTATATAAAACAACATAATGGTCCACATAATGTCTTATATCATAATGATTAAACATGATATCTTTATAAGACTCTTTCTTGTTTAAAATTACATAAAATACGTACTACTACATCAAAACAAGAGACATATAATTGTATATCAGAATGTTACACATCAATTATTAATACAACCAAGACCTATTCTTTGAACATGTTCCTTAAATTGTCTTAGTTGTAACCCTTTTGTCAAAGGGTCTGCAATCATAAGTTCTGTCTTGATGTGCATGATTGACACTCTTTGTTTCTGAACCTCATTTTTAACAACAAGATACTTCAGTTCCATATGTTTGGCACCTTTAGAGTACTTGTCGTTCTTTGAGAAAAACACTGCTGCAGAGTTATCACAATAAATTTTCAGCGACTTGTTAATGGTGTTGACAACCGCAAGTCCTGAAATAAAGTTCCACAACCATAATGCATGAATTGTGGCTTCAAAACATGCCACAAATTTTGCCTCCATAGTAGATGAAGCAATGATAGTCTGTTTCGCACTTTTCCATGATATGGCACCTTGAGAAAACATAAATAGGTAACCAAAAGTCGATTTTCTAGTATTGATGCATCCAGCAAAATCTGAATCGCTATATCCAATCACCTCCAATTCATTGGATCTTCAATACATGAGCATGTAATCTTTCATGCCTTGTAAGTACCTCAAAACTTTCTTTGCAGCTTGCCAATGTTCCCTTCTTGGATTACTTTAATACCTCCTTAACATACCGACCGCAAAACTGCTATCCAGTCTAGTACAAGCTTGAGTAACCATTAGGATACTAACAATAGATGCATATGGAATTGATTCCATTTCTTTTCGTTCAACATCATTCTTAGGACAGTGCATGAGATTGAATTTATCACTTTTCTGTACAGGAACTGTCTCGGGTGAACACTTACTCATTCCAAATCTCTCTAAAATCCTTTCGATATATCTTTTCTGAGACAATCCCAATATTCCTTGTGATCAATGACGGAATAATTCTATTCCAATCACATAGGATGCCTCTCCCATATCTTTCATTTCAAAGTTCATTGAGAGAAATTCCTTAGTCTCATGCAATAGGCTTAAATTATTTATAGCAATCAAGATGTCATCACATAAAGGACTAGATAAATAAACTTGCTCTCACTAATCTTTTGGTATATACAGTGATCAACCATATTTTTCTTAAAACCAAAAGATGTAATAATGGTATTGAACTTAATATACCATTGCCGGGATGCTTGTTTAAGCTCATATATTGACTTCTTAAGTTTACACACCAATTGTTCTTTACCTCCTACAGAAAAACCCTTAGGTTGATCCATATAAACATCCTCATCAAGATCTCCATTCAGAAAGGCTGTTTTCACATCCATTTGATGCAACTCCAAATCATAATGAGCTACTAATGCCATTATTATTCTTAGTGAGTCCTTTTTTGAAACAGGAGAAAACGTCTCCTTGTAATCAACACCATCTTTCTGAGTGTAATCCTTAGCAACAAGTCTAGCTTTATACCGTTCGATATTACCACTAGAGTCGTGTTTGGTTTTAAAAACCCATTTGCATCCGACTCTTTTACAGCAATATGGTAACTCAACGAGATCCCAAACTTCATTCTGTTGCATGGATTTCAGTTCTTCTTTCATGGCATTAATCCATCCTTTGACTCTTTACTTTCTACAGCATGTGAAAACGAAACTGGATCCTTATTGATTCCTATAACATAATCTAATTCTTACATATAAACCACATAATCATTAGAAATAGCTGACCTACGATTTCTTTGAGATCTTCTTAATGCTACTTGTTGTGGTTCATGCATATCAGCATTATGTAAGTCATTCCCTTCAGGAAGTACTTCTTCATTTATATGTTGTTCATTATTATCATGTTGTTCTACAACAGCTGAAGCAACATTTGGAGTAATAGTAGATGAAGGAACTATTCTAGGCAATGTAACATTTACCCTTATTTCCTTTATTTCTACTATTTCTCTTTTAGTACTCCCACTGACTTCACCAATCTCAATGAATCTTGCATTATCAGTTTCTACAATTCTTAAATTATGATTAGGACAGTAAAACACATACCCTTTAAATTTCTCAGGATAACCTAAAAAGTACCCACTAATCGTTCGAGAATCTAATTTCTTTTCATGTGGATTATAAATTCTCGCTTCTGCTAGACAACCCCAAACATACAACTGTCTTATGCTAGGTTTCATGTTAGTCCATAACTCAAAAGGAGTCTTTTGAACAGCTTTACTAGGAACCTTATTCAACAAATAATTAGCGGTTTTGAAAGCATGTGACCACAAATTTTTAGATAGTGTAGAATCTGACATCATACTCCTAATCATATCTATTAACGTCATATTGCGCCTTTCTAGTACACCATTTTGCTGTGGTGTACCTGGCATTGTGTATTGCGCACATATGTCATGACTTTCGAGAAATTTGCAAATGGACCTGGACACTGGCCTGACTCATTATATTTGTCATAATATTCACTACCTCTATCAGACCTTATGATTTTCACCTTTTTATCTAATTGCCTCTCAACTTCCTTTACAAACGTCTCAAGGACATTCACAGATTGAGATTTTTCATGAAGCAAATAGACATAACCATAACGGGAAAAATCATCAATAAAGGTGATGAAATATTTTTCTCCATTAAAGGCTTGAGTGTCCATAGGTCTGCAAATATCAGTGTGTATTATTTCAAGAAGCTGGCTGCTTCTAGTGGCTCCTTTCTTGTTTACCTTTAATACAATCCACACATAATTCTAGATCACTAGAGTCCAAATTTGACAAAATTTCATTATTTACTAATCTCATCATTCTTTCTTTGGATATATGACCTAGTCTTTTATGTCACAAGAAAGCAGAATTTTCATTCAACATGCTACGTTTGCATCCAACATTATTTACTACATTCAGCAAGGAATTCGCATAAGTGTTATTAAGTTTCAATTTATATAAACCATCAATTAGAATACTAGAACCAACATTATCAATATTCTTATATAAATCAAAACAACCAGATCCAAACATACACCTAAAACCAGAAATATCCAACTTAATTATGGAAATAAGGTTTCTAGATAATGAAGGTACATAAAGGGTACTGTATAAGTCTAATACACATCCACTTTCTAGAATTAGACGATAAGTCCCAATGCCTTCAATTGAGGATTTCATTCCGTTTCCCATAAAGAGAAAACGATCTTCAAGCCACCATGTATTATTGAAAACATAAGAAATCCCTACATATTATTGGAAACATGAGTTGTAGTACTAGCATCAAGCCACCATGTATTAATAGGAACTTCAACTAAATTTGATTCAAAACATACGAAAGATAAATAATTACCTTTCTTTTCGAACCAAGCTATCATCTTCGGACAGTCACTTTGATAATGTCCTTTCTTTTTACAGAAATGATATTGAACATCCTTTAGTTCATTATTTTCCTTATCCTGCCCATTCTTAGCCGGTGCCTTTTTCTTCTTGAAATGACTTGATTTTCCATTCTTTTCTTTACCAGCTTTATTACTCACAAAACTTACTGAGTGATTCACTTGATTTTTCAAACGTCCTTCTTCCTGAACAAGTCTACTAGCCAATTCATTAACATTCCACTTATTCTTTATAGTGTTATAGTTAATCTGAAAAGGTCCATATTCAGAAGGTAGCGAGTTCAGGATAAACTGGACAAGAAAAATATCTTTTACTGTGAGTCCCAAGGACTTTAACCTTGCTGCAATATTAGTCATCTCTATAATGTGCTCTTGCATAGTTCGTGACCCATCAAACTTCATGGTCGTGAGTTCTGCCATAAGAGTACCAGCGAGTGACTTATCAGCTGAACGAAAACGCTCTTCCACAAACTGCATATATTCCTTAGCACTATTTGTTTGTGGAATTGTTGACTTGATGTTGTTAGCAGCAGTTATCTTAATAAACATAAGGCTCAATCTGTTACTGCATTCTCATGTTTTATGGTGTGTTTTTTTTGCCTCAGTACTAGCTGTTGTAAGAGCAGTAGGTTTATCCTCAAGGGGTGCCAAGTCAAGATCATGAACACCTAAATGGAAATTGACTTGTTCTCTCCATTCAGAAAAATTAACACCAGTGAACAATGTAACATATGAAGCATGTGTATTCATGGGAACTACTACAAATTTAAAAATGAACTATAAGCTCATAACTAACGCGATTCAAATATATACATAATAGTATAATATAGCACTCCTTTGGGTAGATACTATCTTATACTTAACGCAATTAAATACCAAAACATAAGTAAGAGTAATGTCAAACAATTATTTTGTACCAATAAATTTTAATCGTGCAAAGTCAAAACAGTAAATAATGCACGAAAAGACCCTAAAAACTCTGAAATTGTAAAGAAAGTTCGAAAACTCTATATCCGATGGTCGGATCACGAATCTGAACCCATGATGGGCGAAACAAATCTATAGATTAGTTTCGTTTCAGCCTTTGGGCTGTGGAGTTCATGTCAAAATTTCAGCCTGATCCGACGGACGGATCAAAAGTTACACCCCTTTTTGTGAAGCATGCGCAGAACTTGATTAACAGTCATGAGTAAAGCACAGAACAGATCAATTGCAATCATAGGAAATATTCAGTTATTGATTGGTGGCTCTGATATCAAATGTTAACTATTTATTTATTTTTTCTTTGAGATCATTCATGATTAATTATGAACAATTCAATTAACAACCCAAAGATCACCAATACTGAATATTTCACAAACAAAACTTGATATGACTTCTTGTTTAAGATGACATACCTTGATTAACAGCGGAAGATGTAATGGCTGCCATCTTCTTGCTTCTAATTCCTGACGGTTACTATTCTTCTCAGAATTCGATTTCTCTCTCTAACCCCATTTCTTTATGCGTTTCTTGATGGAGAAGAATGCGACTCTTGGTATGGAGAGAGAGGACCCAATTCTTTATATATAACATTTAACTCTAAATCTGATACGTCCATCATATACCAATTCAACGTTCAAGATTAATCACAGATCTAATGCTTTAATTATAGAATAATCTATTTATGACTTAATTAATCGGGTCACATTAAAATTAGACACTGCATAATGTTAAAAGTAAATGAGCCATTTACAGTTTCTAATAGCAGATTTCTAACACATGCTCCTCAGATTGCTCTTCCTGTGACCATTCTCCAAGACATCTCTGCAGAAACATATAGAGCTTCTAGTTGGTCCTCCTCTTTCAGGGATGCTTGTGTTGCGCTAGGTTTGCTTGGGGATGACCGTGAGTGGGAACAAGCGATGACGGATGCTGATGTCTGGGCGACACCGAAAGAGCTGTTTAGGCTTTTTGTTAGTATGCTTATTTTTTGTGAAGACCCAAAATGAACAAAATTTAGAGTTCGCAACATGCTGATGTGCTGCACAATATGTGTACGGTGCTGGGCTTGCGCCTCAATCCTGCGTTTGAAAAAGAGATCTATAATATTATGCTAACAGAATTAGAGGATCTGATGATGAAAACGATTTTACTTTTTCCTTCACTGCACCAAATGATTTTCCTGATTTGAACTGGCCAACATATTTTTTCTATCTATGATACTTTCCTTTTTTACATATTCTTCACTTTCATGGATGGCTACGCCTGCCAAAGCATTCGCAGACGGTTACTTAGACATCCTCACATCAAGCTTTTTATGCAATTATGAAATACCCCTCATCGTCAGTTACTCAGCTTCACATTCAACAATTGAATCACGCTTCTCTTCCCTATTCTTTAGTAGAACTCACACGTTGTTCTCAGCAATTAAAACTATGTTTAAGGGAGTACAGCGTTACTCCCAATCTGTCCAATCCAAGATTTTGGAAATGTTCAAAAGATATTTGGTCAGGTGAAGAGTTAAAAAACCACCCAACTAAGCACACCGTGAAAGATTCCACCGATAAGGAAGAAGCATTCATCAATTCAGAATAAAAAAGATAATCAATCTTCTTTAGGATTCAATCCTGGTGCCCCTCAACACCAACCTTGGTACTCAAGATAACGAGGGATTAATATGCAAAACCTTTTGTTATGAACTAAACGAAATTAACATGAGAATAAAAGAGTGGTAAGGTGCTAGGTTGAAATGGTTTGAAAAGGACATATATCTCAACCATGAAATATTAAAATAATTAATGGTGCTGCTGGCTGCTGTTGTGTAATGGAAAATTATGAAAGAGGTGATGCCAAAGAGGTTGGCAGAGAAAGAAAGGAAAGTAAATGGGATGAGCGTGAAAGTAGGTAGCGAGTTCATCACCCGGGATGGCTGTACTAAAGCAAGCAAAGACCTAGTCTGCTTTGAATTAAGCATTTCAGTCTGGAATTTGCCTAACTTTCAATCTAGAAACTAGTGAAAAGCTAGCCGACTTTTTAATTAAAGTAAAGAGCGAGACTACAAGGAGAGGAGAACAAAGAGATAGGAAGGAGTGAACTTCAAACGTTGAAAAGGAACTGTGGATCAGCCGAAGGAAAGAAGTTATAGAAGACGCATCACTTTTATCCATAGCTGCTGGATTCAGTTAGTAACGAATAGTAAGCTTTTTCTGGCACATATTTGTAAGTCCAGAATCAGCCTACAGAAAGAGAGGAAGGAAACCAGCTTCGCTTTTTTCGTTTGATCTTTCCTTCCTAGAAAGAGAATGGTGCAAGTTGGAGATCTTTTTTTATGTAGAGCAGATGGTTACTCGAGGGAAAGGGACAAATTCGCACCAAGCACATCTTTGGCACATATTTGGCGTTTTCTTGACAACCCCTACCTGGTCCTATTTCAAAGAAAAGAAGGAAGAGAAAGTAGCGTCCTTTCCGAATAGGTGCAGATAAGTCAATAGCGTAGTTTTGAGTTGTTTTATTGCTGTAGGTGTTGTCTCCCTGCTTTCTTCCCGTTTTCTTTTCCTTTGAGTCAAGTATTGATTCTTTCTCTACGCAAGCCATGGCACCCGAAGAAGGTCGAAGCTGAACTGCCTTTTCTCGGCTCACTTCCGGGTAATCCATTTCAAGAAGAGGAAAAGGACTCAGATCAGTCTATTGCTACTGACGTTTATAATGAAAAATAAATAGGGTTGGTTGGTTTTTGCCTCTCTTCGACCGGTGGTATCTCATTCTCTACTCTACGGGGAAAGAATCTTTCTTACCTTTTGCCTCTCAGTTGGCTTACCTTCTTTCTGCCTCTCAGTTGGTTTACCTACCTTCTGCCTCTCAGTTGGTTTCAGACAGAGGGTTGTGGAAAGCTAATAGCATTGGACTTCGACTTGGGATGGCGGGTCGAGATCAAACCTGCCCTTTGCATGACGGAACGAAATCCCAACTTCGTTCCAGCAGAAATACCAGTTCCGGTTGTAATACCATACTTTTAGTTCTACTAACAAGTGCAGTGAGGTTACCTGGCTTCCTCCATTTCCAAACTCAAGTCCCTTGCAGCAACGATAGATTTACCTTCCTTTGTCGCGAGAAAGGTTACTTCCATCAGAATAATATCTATCCATTTCATCTCGTCCTTACTTCTTTTTTCCTAATATTAGGATGAGCCGTAAGCTAGACCAAGAGTAGAGCCTCTCATCCTACTACATTCGCTCAGAATTCACTTTGTCTATTGTTTGAAAAGGAAGGGGGGAGAGGATAGTATATAGAAAGAAAGTCAGCATTTTCTATTCTCCAAGTTCTTCTGATCGGACAATTGTACGCAAAAGTAACTAAGAACCTAACAGAACAGACTATTCTACGCACATAGCAGCAAATTATCCGAAAGGTAGGTAAAGAGCTAATATCCGACTTAGATCTTCCTAACTCTAGGAGCGGGTATTCCCCAGTCGAGACCTTTCGCCCTTCCAATTAAACTAAAAATTATCTCATGTTCATTAAAAAGAAAAACAAATTTCTTTTCTGCTCGTTCATTTGATGGAAAAGAAAATATAAAATAACTTGTGCATTATCCCTCTAATTTGGAGCTTTAAAGGAGTTTAATTATTTCGTATTGTTAGATTAACAATATCTTATCTTATTTTATTATATTAAAAAGCAGTTAAGCATTGGATGAGTTCATTTTAGGATTCTCAATTTTTTAAATTTCCGAAAATATTCTTATATTTTGGATCAAACTAATTAAAGATGAAGGGATCAAATTTCATCAATTCTTTTTTTTTTATTCTTCAGTCGGTTCGGTGAGAAAGCGCGAAAATTCGCAAACCACTTCCACTCCGAAATGGTGAACACTGATCCTCTTTTCTTTTTTTTTGAAAATCTCCGAACTCTCTCCCTCTCCCTGGCGCCGCTTCATCGCTCCTCTCTCCCTCTATTAGTAATCTGAAAATCAATTACTTTTTAGATGTGTTCTTGCTTCAGTCAAGTCTGTGGTTGTGTTGTTTATTTTTTTTTTTAGTCATTTTCATCTCAATTATTTATCTTTTCCTTTTTTCAGTTGTCTTTATCTCGCTGATCACGCATGCATTAATCTGTCTGCCACAAGGAGTCCTACCTCAGGCCGCACAAGGATCAGTGCTGCCACTGCTGTTGCCATTAGTAATTTCTTTTCAAGGATCAGTGCTGCCACCGCTGTTGCTATTAGTAATTTGTTTTGTCAGAAAAGAAATTTTCTGGCCCTGTCCTAACAACTTAATTTTACAGATGCAGGAGTGGAATTTGTTGTCTGCTGGAGGTCAGCGAATAAGCTTTGGATCTTTCTATTATTTTCTCTACTGACGTGATTATTAGAAGGATAGTGTGCCAAAAGGAAAAAAGATGTCAATGTCCTTATGCTAAAAACCAATTAGCTGATCTACTCCATATTTCCAAGTGGAAATTATTCACACTTTGGAATACCATTGTTTATTTAGTTATTTAAAAGTCCATTCAAAATACTGAAGGTTAATTTAGTTCTTTAGTAGTCCATTTGAAAAATACTAGAGGTACTGATTTTCTATAGGCAAGTTAATTATGGTAAATGAAATTTTTTTACTACTACTTATGTTCTTGCTTTTATCTGGTACAAATAGGCATTGGTATCACTGACAGTTAAGAGACAACTTGCTTCTCTTGAAAAGCTGGTCAGGTATGTTCTGGTAATATCATTTTATGTTCTTTTGATGTGTGTTTAATTATGTTTTATCGGGTTTCTTTTAATTATGTTCTGGTAATATCATAAAAGAATGATAAAGAAAAACTATTTTGCAAAAACCAACCGGATGGAAGATCAAAAAAACTGATGATCTTAAATCTTTTCTAGGTTTTACTATTAAAGTTATGCAAGAACCTTTTGCTTCTAGCTGAATCTATTTTCTTTCAACAATTTTGTTTTCTTTGGTGCAGATGTTGAGATGCAAGAGCAGATAAAGAAAAATCTTTCTGCTGGGCACATCAATTATGACATGGAATTATCTGTAAGTAGTTTTTTTGTCATAATTGCATTGTTGATGTGCTAATTTGAATATGATCTGCTAATTTTGATGCAATATACAAAGAATGGCAGAAATGTGCAACACCATATATCAGTCCGTGTGCCCCAGTTACTTTATTATCATTCTTATTTTTTTCAGTGTCATTTGCAAGAATGGAAGAAATGTACAGTCACAAAGATTTGGATACAAAATGAAACTTTTGGAGGGTTCCTGTTTTTAAATTTGAATTTTAGGCATCTATCATTATGGTTGTGCAATTTAGAATACAAAACTGTTTTGTTCTTAATGATGAAACAGGCAAAATTTATGGATATATGGGAGCAAGCTGCACTGATAATAAAGAGGAGAGAGCACAACATTAAATACAGTGGACACCTGAGGTGTTGTAGTAATCAAGAAGTCCGAACAAGCTACTTCTGTATCTACTTGCATGAATATGTAAATTTTTTCATGAATACTTGTGTTTTTAATGTTTGATCTGCTTGTATGAATATGTAAATTTTTATTTTATTTTATTTAATCTTGTGTTCAGATAAATATACCATATGGATGTCCTCCAGAATTTATTATCCAAAAAGCACAAATGTTGATCATGTTCTAAGAACCGCTGAAAATAAAATGTAAGTCTCTCAACACTGTTGTGGTTCTTTGGTTTTCTATTTACCTTTAGTAATGTTGTACTTTTGATATGAGCAGGCCTCTGGATTGTATTGTACTTAGTTGCTTACCATGCGACTTTTTAAAATGATTTGGTGCATTATCTGAATAACTCTCTCTTGGATAATAATGGGCCTTTTTATTTTCTTTTTCTTCTATTTTTTCTGTTTTCTTTTGCATCTACTCAACTTCAAATTGAATTAACTCCTGTATAATATACCTCTTTACTTTGTGATTAATTTGGACCCTTTATAGGGATTATTCTTGGATTAATTTACCTTTTCTTTCTATCACAAGGGGTTCTGTTTACTTCTAGCCGGGCACCAGCCAGTGTTTCAGACTTGCATATGTGCATCAGTACATTATCAGCATAAATACTGCTTTTAAAAAGTTGTATGATACCTGTCTTGTACCAGTTCTACTCATCTATACTGTATGACGCATAATGATCTATTAATATAGGCTTATTCTTTGTACCTACCATATTATCTAAATAATTTAGTGTCATGGCATGCCTTTATTTTATTGTCAGGAAAAATGAGAATAAAAGGATGTTGGAATAACAGCAGCATTTGATACCCATAAAGGAGCTGAGGTGAGTGAAATGGCATCCAAGCTATTGCAGGAATATTTTTTGTTGCGCTTAGATTTTCAACGGGATGACCTGTATTCTGTCGCTTTTGGAAACTTAACTGGAATATCAATGTTTAAAGATGAGGAGCTTCTTCATCAGTTGCAGAACTATGGATATATTGACAAAGAAAGGTGCATAATTCATTTTACCTTCTATGTTAGTCTAAGTATCCTTGATAAATGTTTGGTATCTATAGCATTTGCTTGTGCAAGTGCTTTTAAAAAAAAAAAAACCGAAAAATAATCATAACCTACTAGAAAAGCTGCAATATGAAAAATAAAAAGCCTCACAAAAATATAATCTAAACATCAGGGTCAGTTATAAATTTCACAAGGCAGAAGAAAATAAGAGGATTTATCTCAAAAACTAAATAAATAAATTAGAGGACTACACTCGTATGATGATTGCACTTGCCCAGTTGATTTTTGCAGGTGCTTTCTGCATTTGAGTTTGTGCACAATATTGACACCTTTGAAAAGACTGCTGGTTTTCAGTTATAATTTATTTTTGAAACAAGGATTATTTTTCTGACCTACCAGGCGGTGACATACAAAAACCTTTTCAATGTTTTAACTGGTGCGTCATTTCTTGCTTCTTGATTATTAGTTCTTCTAATTTCTCAATTTTTTGACTGGCATTAAGATAGTACACTGTAACTACTGCTGCAGAGGCCAAGAATTTCAGGTAGTTTTCTGTGAAATCAGGAAAAGTAGTTTCCTGAGAATTTGGATTTATTATCAAATGAACATATGGAAAATCAGTTTCCACTGTTTTTCAGGTCTGTTTTGATAGCAATCGAACAGACCCTTAACTGTAAATGTACAGGTGAGGTTAACTGGATCAATTTTCATCTTGCAATTACATGACATTCTATTTTTAGTTGGTACTTCTTTGAAAAAAAAATATTGATTGTTATTTTGGTGTTGTATTGGCTTTGCAAATTCTGCAAGAAGAATGGAAGGTTATTTAATTAATTCATATAAATAAATGCAAAAATTAAAATTGATAACTTTTACTAGTTTAATGAATATTGTCAAAACTTTTGTTATAAAATATGTATTCAAATCTGCCAAAATCATCTACCAGTATTTGGTCTTTAATTAAGTGCATATATTGTTACTTTTGAACAAGCAATTGTTAATAGGAAAATGTTATGGAGATATCATTATTGATACTGTCATTGATATGAGTTTTATTATATATTTTAAATGAATTATGCATATTAATGATTTTATTATATATAATATTTTTATTATTTATTTTAAATATTATTAATATGTATAATAATTCATTTAAATTACATAATGACGGTACTGTATAAAATAAATTTGCATAATAAAATCATTAATATGTATAATAATCCATTTAAATTGCGTAATGATAATATTATACAAATTGAATTTGTATAATAAAATCATTAACATACATTATAACTCGTTAAATATATATAATTAAGTATATATCAATGACGGTATTAATAATCGTATCTATGTATCAACTCCCTTATTAATATTATGTATTTTCAATTTTTTTTTTACAACTTTTTAAAAGGCTGCATTTATTCATGCCTTGCTCTTACCAACCTTCTATATGTTTTTCTTTTTTAAGTGCTAATACAAAAGGTCCGATTAACACTTCACAGCAAAATAGACAGCAGCCCATCAAGAGCACAACCTCAACGCAAAACATGGGGTCCGCACTAGCATAGTAAAAACGGAGCCGACAATAAAATTTTATGATTTTGCATCAACACCTATTAGACGATAGCTATCTAATAACATCATCTTTTTTGACGCCAAACCAAAATATATTTATCCACTTTGGGAAGGGAACATAATTTTTGTAGTTTGTTCATGCAGAACTAATAAGAAGCGGAAGCGCATGAGAGAAGCAAATTGCCTTGGAAATCAAATACTTTCCTAACAGTAGCATCATAGACGAACCATTAATCCAAGTAAACAGCCAGCTAATCATATTATGCGAATGCTCAATAACACGCAATTGAAAGTTCAAATCACATTGCACAATACAACAGAACAATCCAACAGCTAAATTTCCCTTAAGAAAAGTACCTGCTCTTAAAATAATTCAATTAAACGAAACACCTGACCCACCAGTCTCTGAAATTATGCAGCCTCCACTAACCTCAGCCTCTCCTCTCTCCCTTCTTTCCTCCCACTCTGCTCAGCCAATAGGGACTGGAGATCGCTACCGTTAGCCAAGCTATTAAACTCAACCGATCTTGACGGGTCAGTCGGATATTTCCTCTGGCAGAAGGTCATCAGCCTCTTGACTGATTGTAGATATTTGCGCGTTGTTTCATCATTCATGATGTGGGCCACACTATTCGTGTATATCTTTTCACGTGCTGATCTCTCATGAATGCCAACCATTGTAACACCAATTGGCCATGGTGAGTTGCCTATTGCGAGTTTTATGTAATGATCCATGGCTGACAGGTAGTCACGTCTCATGCAACACTTTACCATGTCTAGAAGAGCTCTTTTCACATCATCAGGCAAAGCCTGTAAATTGCAAGAGCTCACTGTTGTTATTATGGAAATACATACAGATGCAAAGGAACAAGATAAACAAAATGCGAGGCTGGACAAGAGATGAATTGAGTATTCTGATCTTCCTAAAATTTTCCATAGTGGGAACTGAAATTCATGTTTTTAAAGGTTTCAAACACTCCCATAGAGGCTGCAAAGACATAAGCTGATCCTTTTATGCTTAAAACCATTTAAATATTGATATACAGACTTGATGTGTATGCTCACAATATGTAATTAGTTAATTAAGAATTACCATAATTGTCATCACATAATCTGATCATGAAATTGGTTCTTGTAAGCTCATCATGTCGCCCACCTATTAGTCATGGGCAAAAGAAATTCATCAAAGAAATATATCCTCATTTATTCACTGCTTATAAAGTTATCGGGTCCCAATTAAGAGAGAAAAAGTTCAGAGCTGCAAAAGAGGCAGATAAATGGCCTCCAGAAGAATATGATAAAAAAATATATCATTGCCAGTATATTTTCCGTTTCATTTGACAAGTGCAATTATGATTTTCATATTATTCAAAAGCTACTGAGTTCACACAAATAAATAGATGGATGTATATACAGTTATTGTAGATAAATACATACCTTTTTCTTGCACATCTTGAAAAGTGGATCCAAGTACCGTGCACACTGCTTGTATGTAGCAAGAACTGACTTTCCCTTAGCTGTCCTTCTCTCTGTCTCTGGCATCTCTTCTACTTCTTTTCCCCATTCATCCAACAATCTTATCAAGTAAGATACAAAAAGTACTAAAGAAATTAGAAAACGGTTTTTTCTTAGTACCATAGCTATGGAGGCATCAACTTTTGCTTTGATAATCAACTCCTGTTATTTCAAGGTTGTTTGACTTTCAATCAAGCTAGGCAAAAATTCTGTTGTATCTTTTGTCACACTTAATTGCTAACATAGACCGAATGCCCTCAAAATAACCTTACTCTATATATATAATTGAATCAAGGTGCTATTTCTCGTACTAAGGTCTAGCATATCATCATTAATAATCATGTAGAAAAACAATGGCCGCCTTGAATTGGTGATGGAAGCAATCTAGGCACTATGTACTTCACAAGTCAAAACCAAGCGCCTCATTAACAGTCACATTTTTTAGTGCACAGACATCCAAGGCTAACTTCTATACCATTTATAACCCAAATTATACACCGATTAGGAACAAGGCTGGAGTAATTGTTGACAAACCTTTTAAAGAACACCTTAATCTTCTCTTCATCGCACAAATCTTCAAAAGGGACTTCTTTATCCTTATCCTTTTCCCTTTTCGTGCCGCTCATCTCCTCCTCATCCCCATGGCCACCACCATTAGCACCTTCACCCGAATTCCTGATTGCAGCTTTCTGCCTTTTTCGCAACTCGTATATATCTCTAAGAAAATCATTTGTCTGACCTTCACCAATTTCTTCAGCATCGATTTCCAATGCACCTGACTCAATAACCGACTGCAATCGCTTAAACCTTGCCACGTCATCCTCTCCAAAGAGAGTAATAGGTTGTTTTAGAATCCTCAATCGGCGAATAACCTCATCTCGAGGCAGTGCTGGATCCTCTTTGATAGACTGGGGGTGAGAGCCCGAATTGGATTGGATTGGAGGAGGGGAACTGGATTTCTTGGATTGGGCTTGCTGGAGCTCCTTTTCTCGGAGTTTCCGGATCTCGAGATGGTGAATCTCTGATTGGCGGAGGGCCTTGCGGCCGGATAACTCCGATTCGAGGAGGCGGCGCTTGCGCTGGAGCTCTTGCTTGAGAAGATCCATGAATGTTTCGATGGGGGAGTTCGGGATTGATAGGTAGATTGATTTGGTGATGGGACGAACTGGTTCTAGGGTTTGAATAAAGTAAGACGATGGAACTCGTTGAAGAAGGAGAGTTCTAGAGATCTCGGGAATAACGGGAAGTAAAAGTTTATCAGATTCATCTCAATTTTGTTTTGTAGCGGAGATCTCCAGTTTCAAATTATCACGGTTGTAGATAGACTTCAGAAATTAGCTTTTCCGAGTTGCACGTACCCTCGGCGGCTCCAGAAGAGAGACTGGAGAGAAAAGTGTGATTCGAGCTATCACTTATCCAAGTCATTTTACTTATTGTGCAATATTAAAATAAATAGTGAGAGAAATCTTATCTCTTACGGATTACTTATTTATTTTTTTCTTTTTATTTATTAATATTAATTATATATATATTAAGTAAAAAATATGTTGATATTACTTATAAAATATAACTATTTTATATATAAATATATATAAAATGATTATACTTTATAATCAATAAAAAATATTTTTAATTAACAAATATATAATCAGTATTAATAAATAAAAGAGTGGATGAACAGATAGTTATTTAAGGTGTAGACATTATACATTCTTTTATAGAAATTTGAAGAGAACAGAGAAGAGAAAGAAAGAGGAAGAAAGAAAAGAAAAAATGTTCTATATAAATTTAATAAAATTTGTATCTTTCGAATTGAAATGTAATATTTTACCTTCCTCCTTTCACTCATTATTTTCCTCCTCTTCCCTCCATCTCCTCTCTTTTATAAAGCACAGCCGATAAAGTTAATTAATGATGCGATAATTAACAATTGAATTAATAATTATAGAGTTGAAAATGATTTTATATAATTTCTAAAAATTAAGACTAATTTTCTGTTAATAAATTAACACCCAATGATTAATTTGTTTTCTTTTCCAAAAAACTAAAGGTTTTAACTTTTTTTTTCTATAATTTTTTTAAAAAAGTTATAAGTTCAAAGATCAATATATTGCAAGTAAAAGTTTTAGGAGGGAAAAAAATAAGTTCCTTGTTTAGTAATATAATCGAAAACTCTTATTTACTTGTTCTACTCCACCATCAGAGTTCCCTTTTTTTCATAATTAAAGTTTACATGTTCTATTCAATCAATATTATCACTGATCATGCACATCATAGAAATCACCATATTCACCGGACATGAAATAAATAAGCTTCGTTTGATCAAAAGATAAAATTTGGAAATACAAAATAACTCTGACCGTTAGGCGTTACTGTCACGGAAGATAAATTAAAAAAATAGCCGTAGAACAGTGCTTTCCTCCGAAGAAACTTTTTTTTTTTTTAAAATATCTGCCTGCATATCACAGTATATATTTTCCGTGCATATATTCTACCACCACGCATAATTCGTGTCCGTTCAGGGAAAAAAAAAAAAAAAACCTTTTAAAGTAAAGCGACTGATGATGATGAGGAGCTGACGCGGTGTCAATAGGCATTATCGCTCTGAGTTTAATACTTTAATTTAATGATAATTCATCACATATTCCTATCTGTTCCAGGTCATCAAGTTATCCGTGTTTCATGTTTTCTCAGAGCAGGGGTTTGATAACCTCTCCATTTCAACGAATTAATGGATATCCTCTCCTCTCTAGTGAGTTACTACTATATATAAATGAAACAAATGAAGTAAGAATGATACAGTCTTATTATTAATTTGATGAGGTGCATTATCTGCAAAGTGAAAAAAATATAAAAGCCAATGACATAATAATGTGAAAGTATTTGATTTTGAAGTTAAAAACACAATCAGTTATTACTTTTAAGTACATTTTTTAATAACTTCTAATAATTAGTTTTTGTCATCAAATGACAAAATTTATTTTTACACAATTCAAATTGAATTCAACTTAATATAATTTACTTTCATCTCTATTACTCAGATATATTAGCACATGATATTAATAATTTCCAATACAAATTTATCATGATGGAATCAGAAAATTTCTAAATAGAAGCCAAATATCAAATCAAATGCTAACAACTTAACATCAACATAATAATTAAACTAAAAACACACATGATATATAATCATGGAGATCAGATATGAACTCACGTACGAAAATCTTATATTACATAAAATACTACCATGTATCCGCATCATTGAAAATATAAATAGTGAACGCTAACTGGAGAGGAACAGCGGTGTTGAAACTGGAGAAACCACACCAAGAGAACTATTTCAAGTTCTCAACCAAACACAACACGCTACATCAAGAACAATACAAAGAAACTAGACGCGCAAAATAAAAAATAAAAAAAGATATGTACATGTAATATGTAATATGTTCCTCCAAATATCAGCGTGTACCTTGTGACAACAAACAAGTTCCTATCTCTTTCCATCCAACTCTTTATATACCCCCCACAATCATTCCCATTCCCTCGCTCTCTCTCTCGTTTTCTCTTTGCGTGAAACAGTGAACATAAGTGATATAAAAACAGAAGCAACCAAAGAGAATACTCTTTGATCCTCGTTTTTTCTCTCTTTCTAATTCTAAGCTTCATAGTTATCAGATCACTAATGGCGCTTCAACTTCAAGGCCAGAAGTCTTCATTTGACTGCGTTCTTTTCGGTAAGCTATTCTCCTTCAGATATAAATCTTTTGTTCAAGGTTTATTTGGTGCTAGTTATCAAGGATTTCTCTAATTGATGGTTGATTATTTGAACACTGAAACAGATCTCGACGACACTCTGTATCCAGCAGAAACTGGTATTTCACTTGCCATCAAAAGAAACATCGATGGTACGTAGTTATCTTATTCTTACCTCAACTACTACTTTCCTAATTAAATCATGTTTATTTGCTTTTCTACCTTTTCCAAATTGTAATTTGACCCCCTGTTTTTCAAACTAATTTTCAGAGTTTCTTGCTATTAAATGCAAAATATCAGCGAAGAGAGCTAGCTCTCTGCGTGTAGAACTCTTCCGTAAGTACGGGAGTTCACTGGCCGGCTTAATTGTACGCACTTATTTTAACCAAAATACGATCAATTATTTATTGTCTGATAAGAAGATATGTTTTGCATTTTACTTAATTAACTGATAAGGAATTATTTTCTTTTATGGTTATTAGGCACTTGGTTATGATGTTCATCCTGATGAGTATCACAGGTTGGTGGAAGCTTACATTAATTGGTCAATTAGTTAAATTGTTTAATCTTGATATTTAATAAACAATTTTTTGATTGCAGCTATGTGCATGGGCGGTTGCCGTATGATCGGATTGCATCCGACCAACATCTGGTGCAACTATTGGATAGCATCTCGCTACCAAAAATCGTGAGTATCAAGATCCAATACATAATATTCAAGTATTTTCTTTTTTCATACAGAGGCACGGACTTTACTGATTATTGATACCAGTACTACAATGTCTTCTCTCTGTAAATATGCCAAACTTACAAAAAAGTACAATAGCAGGATCTCTAATTAAAAACATCAGCAAACTAGCATTAAGCTTCACTCTTATCTTTCTTCAAGAACATGAGACAGCAAAGGGTACTTTTGGCATTTTCAAAAATAAATTTCCAATGTTCCTTAGCTAAATTTAATTTTTCTGGTTCCAGGTTAGAAATTTACATCTAATTCATTAAAAAATGCAACACGTCTGAAGCTTAAAAGCTAATGATTGTGTGGTTTCTTTCAGCTGTTCACAAATTCTGATAGAATGCATGTGACTAGAGCGTTAGCCAGACTCGGCATTCAAGAGGATTGCTTCGATCAAATAATATGCTTTGAGACTATGAATCCCCATCTATTTGAGGAAACAAAAGATGTCTTTTCTACTTCATCAGAAGCTGTTCTGAAACCATCTCCTAAGGCAGTTGAGATAGCGGTACGCCTTGCTGGTTTTGATCCCAAAAGAATGGTATGTTACCAAACTCCTTTTATGAGGTCCCACTAAAATTTAGGGAAAATAATTGTACAAGGCAGCATAAAATGTATACTATCAAAGGAAGCAATTATTGCTGTACCGAAAATACAGAAATTAATAGGTCGGTACTGTTTTGAATACAGTTTCTTCCATGAAGTTTACTTTTGATTTTAATATTAATTCATTCAGCTATCAAGCAGTAGCTTGACGAAGTAATACAAATTGGTCTTTATTGTGGCCATTTTAAACAGGAATTGACATTACATCCTTTTTATTTTTCTTTCCTTGAATCAGCTATTTCTAGATGATAGTGAGAGAAACATGGCCATGGGGAAAGCTGTGGGCTTAAAGACTGCTCTGGTAACTTGCCTTCTCTCTCTCTCTATCTCTCTGTTTTTTTTTAGCAAATATTTGGTTTTAGTCTTCCCCTAACACAATTGACTTTAGTTATGTTTCATCAGCTTTTTCCAAACTGAACCTTCTAGAAAACCATTGTAGCTAAAGGCCATTTTAAGCCATACATATAAAATGGTTAATGTCAATTTGAAACATCATTCTCAAATTGATGTTGCTTCTAATTGAGGCTTTTGTCCTTCTAATACCACAAATTAAATAAATAATGATGATGTAATACAAAACCAACTTATCAGCGTCATCATGAGCCTAAGCTATCTCTCTCAATAGGTTGCATTCCGATTATATATGGAGTATCAGTTGCAAAAGTTTGTGTGGCAGGTCAATTTGAGACCAAGAAATATGTTTTAGTCCCGCAACAAGATATTGTGATAGGATTTGCTGACAATGAAGCAAAAACTTTTCTGTTCTGCAAATGATTATAAATGGCAATCTTTAAAACCTCTGCTCTCTATTTGTTAAATAAACCATACATGAAAATTTCTTAATTTAAACATGGCTGATTCATTGTCAAATTCAACTAAGAACATAAAAAAGTATTAGAAATTGATCCTCTGTAAATTAAAAGTCAGTTGATTGCTTTTTTCACCTACTAATTCAGAAAAAAAATGTCAGTAAATTGGATGTAGTTGCGTACACATACAAACCTTCGCTCTTTTTTATCAGGTGAAAACCAATTAAAGCTCCTAACAATTTTTTTTTTCCATTTCAATTCTGAAGGTTGGGAAACGGCTTAAAACGAAAGACACTGACTACGCACTCGAAAATATCCATAGCCTGACCAAGGAAGTGCCAGAGATATGGAGCATGAATAGGAAAACAAAAGAAGAAGAGATAGAACCAAAGAGATCTGATTTGGAAGCCATGAGATCACCAACACCAGTAGAGGCCTAAATAATATCTCATAAGGATAACTACTGTGAATATGAGTCTATAATAAGCTGACTCAGGGGCCATGGCTTGTTGGTGGAACGTCTTTTTCAAACCTTTAGTTGACATATAGACATGCCAAACATGCCACCTCTTGTGGATATTGTGTAGATAGCAACATTGATGTTTGTTTCCATTTTGTTCTGGTTATTATTATTATTATTATATATTGTGATTGTGATTAAGAAGGACAGTCCCTTTTGTGGCTGTGGAATTAAAATAAGGCCAATTATTCTGTTCCAACATGTGGGATGATGGTAAAGAGGAAGGATCTAAGTTAGGTCCTTGTTAATTGTTCTATTAGCTCATGATCTCTCTGTAATTGATGTTTTGGTTGGTTGTTAAGCACTTAGACATAACAACTGGCGCAATAGTGCGCATTACATCTCAGGCCACACATGAAATGTATAAATTTTTCTTTTCTTTTTCAGTCACACCTGTGCCAGTAGGCATGAGTTTCTCTTTTGAGTCAAGTTACCTGAATGCCAGTGATGAGGGCAAATTTGCCACCGGTTATCAGTCATTAGAATTTTATATTTCTCTTCAAATTTTTGTTATCATATTTTTAATCACACTTTTATTATAATATATTTTTTTTCTTTTTTTTATTTATTATATGTTCACAAAAAGTCATCCGTATTCTTAGGATAGAATTCCGTAGAATTTTTTTATTTGACTATCCCATGCTAAAATATAACGAAAATATCTAACAAAAGGATGTTAAAGGATTTCTTCAATTCAGGCAATCAATTAATTGGTCTGCCAGGAAAAAAAAAAGAAAGAAAGAGAAGTTTCTTTCACTTCCAATTTTAGTTAATAGGAGCTCATTGCTTTGTTTGATATTCAGATCAAATGATTCTTGTCAGATGTTTGGCATTCTAGGTTCAGTGTGTAATTTTGGATGCAACGAAGATTAATAATACTATAGCAGGACCTCAAAGAAATTTAAACAAACCAAAGAAAAGAACAAAGGAGAAATGTTGATGATATAATTCAGCTAAGGACAGTTTGTACCATTACACCTGATTAGTGCAGTACTTGATTTAAACGGATCGCATTATTTGTAACTCCACAACCACACCATCCATTATATAACTTCATAATCCATTTGGCATATGCTGTATTGTGCTATTCTAAATTTATGGGGTTGTAAAATTTTAGTATTCTGGTTGCTTAAATGAAAATCAGGAAGGGATACAAAACCGTGCACTTCATCAGTACACAGAATTTTATTAGAGAACACTATTGACTTTCAAAATGATTTTAATTGCTGCTAATCCAAGTTTAAGAACTTATATCAAGAGACATGGGAAAAATCAGAACATGGAAACTATAAGAGAATCTGAGGCATAAATTTCGCTTTTTTTCCTATATGTACAACAACCTCAAAAACTAAATGTGCTACTACACTACAACAAAATTTGACAGTGTCACCAAATTCATGCACTAGATTAAGCACTGTAGGATTGTCTTGAACTTGAAAAGAAATAAAACGAAAATGGATCAATAGTCGGTACTCTCCTTACCATACGTATCTTCCATTCCATTGCTAACTCTTCTTCTTCTCTCTGCTATCATTTCAGAATATGCCTACAAATAGCATAATTTACGACATTAGTGAAGCTTATTTTCAAGCTCAGCACTGAACTATCAGATAATTGAGAAAATTTTGCTTTTGACCGGCCCTCAAGCTATTGTGATTGGTACGATCAGGCCCTTTAACTTTTTTTATGTTTTATGCCCTTGAACCTCCATGTTATAAAAACAGTACCACATCAGGGTTTAATCATTTGCCTTTAGTGATATGAATGCACCATCAACATGGCATCATTTAGCTTTTGAACCAAGTTTAATACTTACAATGCCAATGACCCAAAAAAGAGTTCAGAGCTCAACAGAAACCAAGTCTAGAAGCTCAAGGGGTCAAATGCAGAATTTGCTCAATTATTTCTTGATATGCCTCCATAAGGATGAGCATGGGATGCGCAGATTCTTTTTCCTTTTTGGAAAAAGTTCTGAAAGTTTAATATAGGAAAATATAAAAGTTGACATGTTGCTGCCAAGGTATGACAAAGATTGGAGAAGTTACTGTCTAGTTAGTCAGATACCGAGCCAAATTTTGTTCTCAGCTGCTAATGGGTATGTCAGCAGGAGAGCCCATTCCTAACAGTTATGAAGAGAAAGTTGGGTTGTCTGATTATGAACAAAATTTGTCCCCTTTCTACCACCCATAGTTATAGAACTAGAGAATAACCTTCTTTGTTTCAAAAACATAACTAATGCGAGAAAATATACTAGCAAAATGGGGACTTAAGACTGGCGTGCGTGGGCACAATCTGTCATTGCAAGAGAGCCAGTGATAGTTGATGATTGGAGGTAAAAAGATCTACTTTCTAGAGTGTCTGTCTCCGGAAATAATGGGGTACATGTCATCCTTTCGCACAAGTAGGGGTGGAATTTAAATGGTCAAATTGTCAAGAAGAGAAGGATATTGGCTTGTCCATAATCCATAATGATAGTGATCCAAACTATCTTTGTCCGCCGTTAAGGATAAACTGATAAACTCATTATACAGTCAAATCCATTAACAGCTGAAATTTTGGGCCTGTGAATAATTGTGAGATTGTGACAAACAAATTATTATCAGTCCAATCATGATCTAAGTCATTGATGGTGACAAATATATTTCTATAAGTTCCTGAACAAAAGAAAAAGTTAAATGTTGCGTTATCATTTTTCTCAACATTTAAAGAAGGATGCAGTAATGAATCAACAAATGCAAGGCTTCATGATTCATCAGATATAATGGAAGAATTTGAATCCAGCAAATAATGGAAAGATGTATTTAGACAAGAATATACCTTCGGATAGGAGTATAAGAAAATGTACCACCATGCTGATATTAGAGCAAAAGCTACACTGCTTAGTAGTATAGAGTGCAGAATTAACCAGCTACCGGCAATTACAGTCAGTCCAGTAAGAAGTATTGTCCAAGGTTGACACCTATGAAAAGTAAATTATTCAAAAAAAGAGTTCACTCAAGATACTTAATCCTACCAGAAGTGAAAAGTATATACAATTAATTTCATGCAATGTAGTTATGTGTCCAATGTTTCTAACATTCCTTAGAAAGGATCATCCATAAAAGAACCAGTATCCCGTACCTTCTTCTTTTTTTTATATACTTTTGTGGAGAAGACATGGTAATTACATCAAATTGAACAAACTCAGTGCAAGTGACAGAAATCAAAACTTATTTAATGGATTAAACTCACCTGGTGGACAATTACATTAAGTAATGTTAAAAACATTACAACTACTAGAGAACATTTTGGTGAAATAGGGGGCTCTATATTAAGCTGAAAATAGTTCATATGATAAGAATCAACTTAAAACTATTTAATCTACAAAAGAAAAAGCTCAATTTGGTTAACTAACCAGGCGGGTTTAGTGTCCCATACAGAATCATACTCAAGCGAGAGATAATTGAGGTATCCATCCATGTCTTCCACTACTCCATTTTCGTCGAAGTACAGAGATTCCCCACCAGCGCCTTGTCTCTCCGCTTCTTTACTGGCTCTGACAGTCACCGGACATTTGCAACGAAGCGAGAGAACAGTCAGACGAGGAGGAGGAGGAAGAGGAGAGCTTAGGAAGGGATGGACTGGAGAGGAGGCAAGGATGGGATTGGAATGGAAGGAAACCGGAGGAAGGAGAAGAGAGAGCGACCCCATTAGTGTTTGACTGTTTTCGTTCTCTCTGAGACTCGGAGAGTTTCGCTCGGAATTGCTACCTTCGTTATCGCCTCGGAGAAGACTTACAACCATGACTGAGCAGTGGTCCCGATCCTTGGCCCCGCTATTCAGTGGCAGAGTGCATCGTCCAAAGAACCTCGACAGTATGACAATATCTTTTCTCAGTGGATTTCCTGTATTAATTAAAGGGAGGGATCATTTTTGACAAACTTCACAATGAATTTTATATAAATTCGAAATTTTTTTAAAAATAAAAAAAATTATAAATATATTTTTTAAAAAAATTATAAATATATTTTTGAACTTATAGATTCATCGTATTTTAAATTCTATATAATTTGAATTTAATTTGATAGCTAATTAAAGGCCATTTATTTTAATTTGATGAGCTATCAAATTAAATTCAAATTATATGAAATTTGAGCCGATTTTTTTATTTAAGAAAGTAAATAATAAAAATAAAAAAATTGGAAAACAGAAAATGTTTTTTTAAAAATAAGAAGGACGGATTATCATCCCCCGTCCCAGGTCCGTACCTGTTGCCTCCTTGTCTTCCCATCTCACGCGAGGTATTTTTTTTTAAAAAAAATGAAATTTATTTATTATTTGCAATTGGGTAATAGTAATCTAAAAATAATAATACAATTTGTTAGATTGGTGTCGTAAAAAATATTAACTGTAATTTATTATAATAATTATGTAGTTTAATTTTTTATTGCACGACCAATTTTAACTGTAATTTATTATAACTTTGTAGTTTAATTTTTTATTGTATGACCAATTTTAATTGAATAATTGAGTAGAAATATGTACTTGAAATGATTATTAACATGCTTTATAGTAAAAAAAATTTAACTATAATTTAATCGATTTAAAATTTATTAGAAATTTTTGTTTGGTTGTATTATCAAGTAGTAACATGTTTATTTAATTTTCGTCATCAATGTCATTATTTAAAAAATAGTTAATGTAATATTTATTTTATTTAGTTTGCAATAAAAGAAACATATTAATATTGCACATTTGTTTTAATGATGAAGTTATTAATTATTAGTATCAAATATTCCTATTGTAAATTTGCATGACTAAAAAAATATATTTGAATACAATACAATTACGTATATTTGAGATATTTTTATGAATGATGCATGTTTGTTAAAAACTCATGAAGCACAAATTAATGAAACTTCATAAAATTGGAAAAAGATTAATATTTTTAAAGTTTAGAAATTAAGAATACATATATTTATTTTGCGATAAATTTGAAATATGTATGGACTCAGATGCCTGTGAATCCGACCCAAGAGCAGGTGGATAGGTACACTCGAGCATTTTTACTTGACTTATTCGAATCGACATTTTTTCCCGATTCATCCGACGATAGTGTACTAGCGATGTATTTGTAGTTTCTGACGGATTTGCAGAATCCACTGTCGTAAAATTGTGGCGCAGGTACTTGAAAATTCTTATATTTTAAATATTTAATTAATTAAGTCATACTATTTATTTATTAAATTGAAAAAAAATTAAGGGTACATATACGAAAATTATTCTCCTTTTTGTAATTACTTATTGTATTTGTTAAATAAAAATAATTTTGTGTAGGTGTGTTAGCTGTTATGTACCGCTATGTTTGTATAGCCTCGTTGTCGTGGACCAAGATCATTGGTGGGCCAGTTTTACTGCTGCAGCAGTGGTCTTGGACGTATTTCAATATCACGCGACCGCGTTGTCGAGGTTCAGATCCTCCATTGGGATGTGAGGATCTTGAGTTGAGACCGTGCTATGCGGTGCGATGGGTCACTCCACATACCTATGCTTTTTGTCCGGCTCGCGCATCACTGACGTATTATCGCAACCAGTTTGAAAATTTAGTTGATGCGCATGTGAATTGGGAGCTGTACAAGCCGTATTTTAATCTACTTCCTGATCATGTCCATCGAGATCGGCATTACTGGTTAGCACGGATGCCATTAATACATTTTTGGGTCGTATCCTGGCACTATCCAGAGAGGGTTATGTGTCAGTTCAGATTATATCAGATCATACCTCCGGGTGACCCACATCATTGGACCGATCTTCGCGATCTTGATCGAGTTGCTCATGCAGCGCATAGTACGTCAGATTGGGTTCACCACCATCGACGGTACGTGAGTATGTGGTCTCGGATACATTTTATTGATGAGACGTGACCATATGATCCATCACGTCTGATTGAGCATCGTCGGTGGTACCAACAGTAGGGTATGTACTCAATCTATATTAGATGACATTTGGAAGCCGGACTGGATAAACCTTTACCTCCACCACGGGATTCTGTGAAGGTCCTCGGCTACGTTCCTAGTGGTCCTAGACTGCGCCGTATGGTATGTTTAATTATTTAAATTTAATGTATATAATTTAAATTATTTTGGTTCATCATAATTTTTTTTTGCAGGGTATCAGAGCGATGCAACAAGCGAAACATGTAATTAAAAAATTGTACAAGCGTGGCACAAAAGCAATCAGCAAAGTTTTTCTAAAGAGTTTAAGTTGTATGATGCATGATGTGGATCAAGCACACGAGCTGGATCGTGTGTTAGCAGAGGCCAGTCTTCCGACGAATGTTGATGATATTCCAGATGATGATGACGTTGAGCCTTCTACTGTTGGTCCTTCTGATGCTGCACACGAGCCGCCAGATATTTCAGCACAGTTGGGATTGGATGATATTTTCAGACTATTACAGTCGGAGACCACACATGTATCACGGTCACCTCATACAAGCTCATCGTACATGCATTATCCATATCCACATCCAGCTCCGGGGTCAATGCAGTATCCATATCCATCTTCTGGCCCATCGACGCAACCTTATTACGGGTATCCACAAGCACAGACATACGGCTGGGGTCCTGCACATCCTGTTCCTATGTCACAGGCATATCCGACATGGCAGGCCCTGCCGATGCCACATATGCCATAGATGCCGCAGATGCCACATATGCCCTCGGCACCAGCGCCTCCGGTGTGGCAACATGTCCAGCAGATGCCACAGATACCCATGACACATGCACAAATATCACAGGCATATCCGACGTGGCAGATCCCGTCCATGCCACAAATGCTCGTGACACAAGCACAAGCACCTGCTACGACAGAGGCGTCGCAGACGTGGTACGAACTCCAGAGCCTTCTTGCAGATCCGACATCAGAGCCTCCTACAGCTGCACAACAGGTGCCCCCGGTAGCTCCTCCGCTTGCACTACTGCCATGCCTTCACAGTCAGCGGTATTGTAGCTATATATTTATCTTGAAATTACTAATTTTTTATTATTGTCATGTAATTATATAAAGTTTTAAATTTGCAAAATGTCCAAGTCGAAAGTGATGTATCGCAGTCGTCAGAGGATCATGACGATACAACTCCGCTGGGGCGAGGACTTCAAAGAAAGAGAGCGATATCTAAGTATACACCGAGTATTTCTTAGCTTTTTTTTGTATGTCATGACTTTATTTAGTACGATTTATTTATTTTGAGGAACTTGGATCGTTATTTTTATTACTTTATTATGGAGGTTTTTTATGGACTTTATTTTATGGATTTTATGAAAATACCATATGAACTTTATTTTATGGGCTTTATATTATTGTGGAGTTTATTTATAGTGTTGATCATAATTATTTGTTTTATATGAAAATAAAAAACACATATTTATTACAAATTTTCCAAATAATAATTAATAAATTCTTACAAAATCATACATATTACACAACAATAACAATAAAAACAATAAATAAAGATAAAAAACAAAATCGAAAAAACACAAGAAAAAATTTCGAAATTACATAGGGCAAAAAAAACATAGAAAAAAAAAATTCAAAATTACACAGGACAAAAAAACACAGAAAAAAAATTCGAAAAAAAAAATTTGGAAGTATCCAATGGTGATGGACGAGTGATAGAAATCCATCCTTCCTATTTTTAAAAAAAGTTTTCTCTTTTCCTACTTTTTTAATTTTTATTATTTAATTTCCTAAAAAAATTCATGGACAGGGTGATAATCCGTCCTTTTTATTTTTAAAAAAACGTTTTCTGTTTTCCTACTTTTTTAAATAAAAAAATCAGAAATTTGAGATACAATTAATCTATAAATTTAATAATATATTTATAATTTTTTTCAAATTGATTTAAAAATTTATTATCAAAGTAGCCATTATCAAGTGATACCTCCCCAATCCATTAATTAATATGTCTGTGTTTATAGCGGGTCACTGTGACCCGGACTTTGCACAACAGTGACAAGTTTTCTTATTTGACTATATCGGTAAGGATTAAAATTTGAAATTTGGGTCTTATATAGTGTAATTTAAAAATAGTTTGTTGTTTTAAAATGTAAATAATATATTAAGATATTAATATTTTTGAGAAATAATTAAAAGTTTCCGCTAATTAATTAATAATATTGGATAAATAATGCATTGTTGGTATTATTTGGTAAGTTCTCAAATAATTCAAGAAGTTGCTGAAAAAGAATAATGAAGTTAGGTTATTTTTTGAGAATCTTATTACTATACATTTAAGTTTGTAATGTTGTTCATGACTTCTAAATCATACCCGTTGATCTTAATAATTAAGGCGTCGCATAATAAACCATAGCTATTAATCCGATTATTATGGTACATCCAACTATTACAATATATATTTTAAGAAATATTATTCAAATAAAAAAATAAAAATTATACATATATCAAATTTGAGTTAATTTGAAAATTTGTTAGTCTATCAAATAATTAAAAAAAATTAACATTAGAATTTTTAATTTTATGATAAATGATCAATTAAATTTCAAATTGAAATTGGAAGTGAAAACAAAAAAAATTCACAGACATCTCCTCATTAATTTCTTGTTTTTAATTTCAATTTTGTTTTCCTACATGATACTTTCTTGTATGGTTGTGATTTTTGTGTTGTAAATGAAATCAGTTTTGTTATAGTTGTTGTTGAGCCAATGCTTGTTCTTCTTTTTCCTTTTTTGAAATACTTGTAAAATTGATTTTTGAAACACCACACGGAATTCATTACTATGCAAAATTCCTGACTAGATCTGATAAATCATGTTCCCTGAGAGAGACGACTCCCAGCTCAACGCTGAAGTTAATTAATTAGGAGAGCAGTAACTGCGTCTGGTGTCGGCAACACTCTCAGCTGATCTCTACATTTTTTTTAAACACAAGGCATAAATATACAGCGTAATGGTGTTATTTTTTGACAACAATTTGTCTTTAACCAGCTGGTCATCGTAATAATACCATATATCGGTCGTTTTCCCTTGTGCCACTACGCTTCCCACAATTGACAAATAGCTTTGCGTCACTTTTACACCCCCACCGTCTTCTAGGATATTCTATCACCTGTATCTTCTTGCATCCACCAAAGTCTTAATCATATAACTTTTTTTTTTCATTTTCTATGCTCCTTCTTCGTCTCTACATGCTAAGCTCCAGCTAAAGTAAGGCTCAGTTAAAAAGAGTGAGGCTTTTACTTTCTGATTTTCACAAAGGATGGTGTTGGAGAATGCGATCGGCATCATCGCGGAGGCGCTTATCTTGGTGTTGCTTGTCAGGTTGTTGTTTCTGGTTTTCACGGCGAAACTACTTTGGGCTGTCATCGTCGTGATCTTCTTCTTTTATGCCATGACTTTCAGCGCCTATCCTTGTTGGTGATGGATCTAATTGTTTTAGCTTTTGCTAATCTATGTTTCTCTTCAATTCATGTGACAGGAAAGAAGCTTCATTTATGATCACGTACCGCTTCTTGACTGTTTCTTGGCTTTGTTATTTTTCTTTCTTTCTTTGGCTTTTTTTTTTTTTTTTTTTGCTCCTGGTTATTGTTTTCCCATGTTGCTGTCAGTTTCCTTAGGGCAGAAGAAAAAAACAGAAATAAATTATTTTCTGGAAAGGTGTAAGAATGAAACTTGTATTCTTTAGTGCTTTACAAGCGAGCGTTTTGAGGAAAGATTTCTACATGCCACCAGAATCTAAGTAGAAAAGTCGTAACTGCGCCTAATTTACAGCTAGTCAACCGACCTTTGATTAGGAAAAACGCAAGTGAAGAGAAAAGGGATGAAACAGAGAAACGCCGCCTGTGTTTATACCCTACGCGCAGAGAAGTGTTTTGCTGGTACAATTGACCAGCCTGAAATTGTAATTGGAGCCAAATTTGTGGTGCAGTTTATTGCACCATGACAAGTGGATTTGAATTAATATGATTAACTACGAATTGAATGAAGGCCAATGCAAGTCTCAGAATTCTTGTTTACACTATACCTTCTCATTGGATTATGATTGTTAATTACCAGGGTCCAAAATATCAGGAAAGTTTGGTAATTCAGCCAAGCCAAACATCCATCCTTTGTAGCAACTCAACCAAAGATATGATACCTTTCCAAAAAAAAAAGAAGAAAAAGAAAGATATGACACAATCAGAGTATAAGTTGCATAATACTTTCTTCTTCCCTTTCTTGTTTCTCCAAAAGAAAAAAAGAGTTTACAACTTTCAACATAGCTCTTGCGAATTCATGGAATGAAATCATTGAAGCTGAACAGGAGTTTTCTTTATGCACATGAGTATTTACAAATATTGCTGGCTAATGACAACAATCTTCTCTATAGAGGCCGCAAAAGTGGATAGTCTTCAAGTAATTCTCTCTCTGACAATGTATCACTCTCGTTCTGCGGGGTCCATAGCACCTCAACAGCCTGCCAAAACAAAGTAATTACCAATTAATTTTATACTAACAATATGGATCACATACAAGCTATGTATGAAAGCACAGTAACCAGCTGACAGCCAATCTCTTATAACTAGCCATTAGGATCATGAATACATGAATTGGTGCCCATATGAGATCAGCCCACTAGTTAGCTTAGTCAAGACTTGCACTGTACCTCAGATAGCATCCAAACCCAAGGATAAATGAACTGTATTGGGTCAATGGGATGCAAAGTTTATTGTACACACCTACCTGATGGTACACCACCCAGACAGACACACATAATATTCTTTCTCAGAACTATAGGCCAGTATTTGATAAATTGCATTTCTAACCCTGGCTAAAATGGGTAGGAGTATTGATCGCCTTAACTTTCCACCCATAGCATATATATTACTCATATTGTACGGCATTTGCAAGATATCACCAATATTCCGACAAACACATTCCATGCCTTGGGGACCTTAATAAATATGTTAATATTTTTGACAAAGATGAAAGAGTTCATTTTTGTCAATACATCAATTGGACACTTCTATCTGCTTTGCAAACAACCAATTAAAACATTTGCATAATCAGCAAAGCATAGTGCGTAATTTTTGTAAAAGAAGATAAAAGAAACATGTTTTGTACCATAAGTTTACTTGAAGGGATGGAACCTAGCTTCTGTAAAGCAATCTTTAAATCAGAACTGGAGTTGATCACAGGTAGCTTATGACCCCCCTCAGCAGCGACCAAAATTGTAATCTGTCAGATTTTGTCAAGTTGATGAGAATTTGACTTGCAATATGACAAAATAATCTGGGTAAAATTTTCTGGAGGTCACTCTAATTTGCCAAAATTTGCATTTATTCATTTACTTCGATCTATCCCTCCAAAACCACTGTAACTTGAATTTTATCCAGATTTAGTCACTCCATCTCCAAATCATCCAATACAAGGATGGAATGATGTCCATGTTATCCTCCACATCAAATTCCTTCTTTGCATTTGACAGAAATGGTGACGTAGTGATGTAGAGGGATAAATCAATGTTTGGTTACTAAATATGGATTATACATTCTACAAAAAGTTCAGCGACCTCAAAAATTTACCCAAAAGACAGTGGGGCATTCTCATTTTGTACCAGTCTCTGAATAAAAAAATGTAGGAGACTGTGTGGGAAATTGCCTTTACAAAAGAGGGTGTAATTACAGACATAGTCACTAAGTATCACATAATTCTCTAATTCCTAAAATATAGCCTTTGTATTTTATTTATAATTATTACAGAGTGTACCAATTTGGTCTTTATTAATTCCTTATCCAAAAGCCAAAAAACATTTCTTTCATCAAGGTGGAGAGACCATATCAAATTCAGGACAGAAACAAAAGAAAAAGAAAAGTTCCATTTCAGTTGTGTAGGTAGGAGTTTACATTGATTTAAGAACAAAGCGCTATAAATGGTGCAACAGAGATGTAATAGGACAGTTTATAGATATATAGGGGTAGCATAGCAAGTGATTTTCAGACTGATTAGAGATGTGCTACTATGTACCAACTTTTTCCAAAATGGGAAAAAGGAGGATACTTTGATATATGTAATTATTTTGCAAAATATACATACCACAATGTATTCATTACTGAAGCTGCTCAACCTTTGACTGGTTGATTTATGCCTCTTGATATTATTCACATTAACAAGTGTCTCTTCATCAAATTTGCCTCTTTCCTCAATTGACAGTTGGTTGAATCGCTTCTCTCCACCTTCCACGCTTCTTTTTATATCCACCTGCAAAAACCACGTCAGTTTTACAATGCCATGACTGGTCAAATAATAAGTAAATTGGAGTGTCTATAGCTTTATCTTGAACTTTAAAGAGAGATTGTTCATGAACCCCAAAATATGGTTGGTGTGTGCGCATGTGTATCAACTGGAATAACCAAGCGAAAGTTGTACTTTTTAATTATGAATAGTGATATGTATCTTCAGAATTTTGCATGTATTAAATCAAAAGAAAAGGGAGAATAATGATGGGAAGAACGCACCGATGAGTAAGCTGAGATGCAGCAATCAGGATGCCGAAGCAAAGCCAATGTTGTCTCTATAGCAGATAAATGATATAACATTAAACCTCAGAATAACAAAAACAAGCCAGTAATATACGGGTGGAAAGTTAAGGCGATCAGTACTCCTTCCCACTTTAGCCCGGGATAGAAATGTAATTTATCAAATTCAAGTGAAGCAATCTCATTTACTGTATGTTTCTATAAATAAAATTGAAGTGAATGCAATAATCAGGGCCATAACAACCTGACTGGTAACAATATGCAACCACAGTCGGCCTTCTTTCCCACCCCTTCCCCAAAAACCCAACCACCTCACTTGGGACATGACACACATTTGAACATGCAGGACAGGAATTTTCATCTAAATCTGATCAAAATATATAATTTTAACTTTATGGAATTACATATGTCAATAATTAAAAAATGCATTAAATAACTAAACATCAGTTCAGATTGGGCAGTTTCTACATGTGGCCATGATCACCCCACAAAGTCTCAACTTGTGTCAATAATTAAAATGCATTAAATAAATAACACTGGTTTAAATCAGGTGGTTTCTACGCATGGCCATACCCGCCCCTTAATGTCTCAACTTGGGTCAGGGGATCCTAACATTGCACCCAACCCAATTCAGGCCGGGTCAACAAATCTAGCAACATAGATGTTTTATTACTTACCAGTAAGAACATAGCTTAATCCAGCTGGGGTAGAAGTATCAGCCCTCTCAGCTATCTGATCAAGATCCCTCTGAAACGACCTTGCCAAACCCAACAAGCCAACCTAGAGCCCAGAGAACAACACTTTTCTTCAATTAAACATGATACAGCTTGCATTTGCATAGATGAAATGCTAAGTTTTTAAAGAAAGAATTGATCAAACCTGAAGCTTAACAACACTGGTCTTCTGTGTCTCGGTAAGAACACTACCCTCCGAAGAATCTGACAGAAATCCAGTCAAAAATAAAAAGGCCATGAATCCCATCATGATGAGAAGGAAATTCGACCCGGCTCCAAAGCCGAAGCTGACAACAGGCCCCATGGGAACAAATGGCGAAGAATAGAACGGCGCAGAATAAA
Source organism: x Bolboschoenoplectus mariqueter (assembly GCA_037678475.1). Lineage (NCBI taxonomy): Eukaryota > Viridiplantae > Streptophyta > Magnoliopsida > Poales > Cyperaceae > x Bolboschoenoplectus > x Bolboschoenoplectus mariqueter. The sequence goes on from CM075282.1 coordinate 2,460,160, forward strand.
AAGAACTGGAATAAGATGGCGCTGGTGCAGAATAGCTCCATGAAGAGTGAGAAGAAGAACTCCTTGAGGAACGAGAAGAGAAAGAAGAACCGCCGATTCTCCCACCAGAGGCCGCGAGCGCACTGTACGGATCCCCTAGTACGATTACGCTGAGAAGAATAGCGGCTATCGCGGGCTTTTTAAGCGAATTTAGGGTTTTGATGATTACATTCTGGAGCTTCTCAAACGGGTTCAATGCGTCGTCGTCAGTGGGTCGAGATTGAGACGGCGTATGTCGTGTTGCTAGTGTACGGAGATTCGTGTGGAGGGAAGAATCAAGGGTCAATCGGATTTGTTGATGATTTCTGAAAGGGAATTGAGGGCGAATGGAAGCGCGCAAAAGGGGATGGAATTTTAACGAGGAAGGTCTGAGCTTGGGAGGCTCTAAGAGGGAGGAGGCCGTTTCTGGCAGAGAAGCGATCGCCATTAGAGAAGATTGAGAGAGAGAGAGAGGAGAGAGAGAGAGAGAGCGTACACGTGTACTTTAAGTCTCTGTGATATTTTTACTGAGCTGTTTTCTCCGACAAGGGAAGGGAGATTTGATTTGATTTGCGCCTCACAGAGCTTTCAGGCAAGGGAAAGGATACGTGGCCGGAGAATTCGAGTTTCTTTGTGGCGGGTACTGATTACAGTATACTGTGTAGCAAGTCACTGTTAAGTGTTAAGATCCAATGGTGTGTGTTTCCTTGTGACAATGGACCGCCACAAGACAGTCAATGCGTGATCACTACTAGATAAGTAGATGTGAGGCGATTTTTTTTTCTTTTTTTTCTTCTAAACAGAAAACTATAAAGATACCGTATTGTATTTATACATGTCAGTCACGTATGTATCAATCGGACATGTTGTGTCATATAAATATATATAAAGATTAATATGTATTGTATCATATCGTATCGTATTTTTTTTATTAGCGTTAAGAATGACATATTTAATGGCACGGCATGTTTTAATATGCCGTGTTTATATATTTTTTAATTTTTTAATTAAAATTTTTAATTATTAAAAATTATTTTAAAATTCGGAAAATAATAAAAAAAATCAGAAAAAAGGGAAAATTTCATAGAACGGAGGAAATTTTTTTATAATAATATTTTTTTTAAATGTACTTATAACAGCTATTAAAAATATATTATAACAATTATTTTTTCTTAAATTTCATAGACATGTCTAGACATGCCAGCTAGGCATTTGAACGTACTGTGCCGTGATATGCCCAATGTATTTATCGCCTAATACGACACGTGACATGTCAAATACGGTACGTCTAAATACGTGTGTCATATTTTAATTGTATCCGGATGTATGTCATCCTACCATACTTACATGTTAAGTGTTTTTGTTAATACGATACTTCCAAAACCCAAACCTATCATAGAAAAATATCAACGTGATAGACCTGTTTTAATTTTAACTTGAGAGGAATGCTCCAAAGTTTTTTTTTTTTTTTTTGAAGAATCATGCTTTGCTTGTTTTAATTTTTATTCATTAAAAAAAAAGATTACAAGAGGAATCCTCCAAAGTTACTTTCATTTATCTTTGTACTAAACTTTTTTTCCAAAATTTTCTAGTCATTGCACTGTGAAATTTGAATATGTTTTTTATAGAGAAGGGATATAAGTTTTATCCGTTTAACTTGATCAATCGGACCGATTTAATCTGAAAAATGATAAATTTAGAATTTCATTGGTTATTTTTGGATTATATTCTGAATAACCTTATAATTAAAATTTGAATATGAATTTTGTAAAAAAAAAAAACAAAGCAAAATCTTACCTAACCGTTGTACATTATTTTTCTTAAAACAATTTATTTTTATATAACTTTAACAATAATGCCATTATAAAAATGATATAATGTCTTGTTAGGTTTTAATTTTTTAATTAAAACTTTTTTAGAGTATTTTATATTTTTGTTTTTATTATAATTCATTTTACTTATATATCTTTTATAATAAGTTCTTTTAAAACGAGTGGATTCGTCAGAATTTGACCGCCTAATATTGAAGACTTTTATAGTATTTTCTCTTATTTCGAAAGTTAAAAAAAGATTTAGTAAGTAATTTTTTAAAATGAAATTCAAAAACAATCCTAATCATAAGATATTCTTTTGTAATTTTTCTGACGATGATGAAGATCAAAAATCGAGACAGAATTCTTTTCACTAAAATGCTTTCAAACCCAATTAATTCTAAGTTTAATTACTTTTCATTATCCATCTTTATTAAAACTTATAATTTTTTAGCACATTTTAAATATTAAACATTTCAACAAATAATACTACAGTAATTAGTGCTTAGTTTCTGTTAGTTAATTTTTTTTTTCAAACGTACATATAATACATGTATGTTTTTTACCTTTTTGTAAAATATGTGATGGGTCTATTTTAATATCTGAATTATAGTCATATTTGTTTAATAGCTTATATGTATCCGTATGAAATGAATACATATGTTTAACACAAGATATGTAGAATTTGTGTCCATATTTGTTTAATAGCCTATATCTATTCGTATGAAATGAATATTCAATTAGTATTTGTATCATAATATGTATCCAAAATTTTAAAATTTTGGATATAAATAAGGAAAGATTTATCTTTTGTTTGCATAAGAAATTTTATACGAAATTATTGAACATTTAATTTTTATTTTTTCCAAAAATATTTAATTTAGAATTTTATAGTTTTCAAGTAAACAAAAAAGAAATTATTCTTGCATCCTTTATCTGCATATCAAAAATATTTATACTAAATAGATAATTTATTTATATATAAATTTGTAAGTATTTATAGTTAGTATAGAAAATATTTATTATTCTTTCTAGATGATTATAGAAAAATTGAATTTAAAATTTTTGTTGTATAAATATAAATACAACTTTGATATCTTTTAATCCTAATAATACAATATATAAATATTTGTATCATTAAATATAAATACTTTATGAAAGAAAGAAGAACCGATTAAAAGTAGAATGTCATGTAATTGCAAGATAAAAATTGATCTAGTTAACCTCCTCTCTACATTTACAGTTGATTAGAATCAGAATTTCTTTGTATAAAAAAATTCGGCACATTAACTCACAACAAAAAGCTCATAAAAAGTATATTAAAAAAAAATATCGAATTAACGCGAGCCTTACATCATAAAAAAAAAATGGAAAAAAAAAAACACAATGGAAACTTCTCTCGCTAGAATCCTTTAAAAAGACCCCTCTTTTTTCTTGCACTGCTCACTCCTCTCTACCTTCAAAATTCAAACGCACTCTCATCTCATGGCTTCCCCTGGCACCATGGCAGCATCCATTGATCCGAAAACGATAGAAGCTCTCCTCGGTCCCAAACAGGCGCCCTTCTTAAAGCTCATGTCAGGGCTGACAACCTCCAGCGGCAGGGTGCTGAGCAACGCCAAGTCCTATTTCGATCATCTCTGCGCAAATTCCCCCAGTGCAATCTGTTTCAAGCTCTTTGATGTCATTGACTCTCAGGCTCACCATGACATCCGCGTCAAGGCTAGTAGTCTCGTCCGAGATCTCCTCCTTCCTACCTCCACCTCCTTCCTTTGGCCCCGTCTCAATCCCCGTGACAAACTTCGGGTCCAGAATCTCCTCTTCATATCCATCATCGAGGAAAAAACAAGACCTGTTCTTGAACTGTTGCGAGGCTGCATGATTGAGCTCGGGCGAAGTTTTTTATCTTCGACAGATGTCGTCATCTTCACATTTCGTTGTATGGTTTCCACGAAGTCCCTGCTGAAAGAATCGGGTTTCCTTATCTATTCCCATCTAGCAGAGCACATAGAGAGGTCGTTGCTTCCGCCTATCGTGACAGTACGCTCCATTCTTCTCTGTGCTTTGAGTGGTATGGGCAAGGAGGACGTATGGGACGTGAGAAATGCAGCTTTACTTGCGGCTATTAGCTTGATACGTCATCTACCTCCTTCGGACCGTGATCTAGTACAAGACCTATTACCGTATATGATGTTTGTTTTAGTAGAAGCATCTATTTCTAACAAACAAGAGCTTGCAAAAGTGGCAGTGAACAGGTTGATTCTTTTAATTGCATCCGAACCGAGATTCAATTGTCAGTTCTGGACTGATGTCCTCCACGCTATGATAGATATAGCAGAGTTTGATAAGTTAGAAGAAGAATTGAGACGTGATGTTGTGAATCTTGTGGTTGCACTTGCCTGGACCAGAAGACAGGAACCGGGTATTGCTAATTTGAGGTTTATCATATTTAAATTTAGTTACTGTTCTATTCAGTAGGGGGTTGTATGATAGACCGATTTATCTTACCACATAATGATATAACATCTTGTATTCTTGTATTTTGTAACTTGTAATTAATGTACTAATGATTTTAAAGATGTTCTTTAATTGGAATCACCTGGCGTTTTTTCTCTTCTCAAATTAACTTTACTTGAAATGTCTAATCTCTATAGCACTAATATACACTCCTCTGGTACCAAGTTATACATTCACCTCTGATGCCATGTACATTTGCAAGATGGCTGCCTCTTTCTTGGTCCTATTTATGTTTGTCGTTCCTGTTTTTAGCAGCATATATTAAAAACATTTACTGCTCTTCACTGTCTTGGTAAGAACTTCTCATTTCTTTTTTTTTGTCTCACATTTTTGTTTTTATTTTTCTGGTGGGGGTAATTGTGGCTAACAGTCGTGATAGGAGAGTTAGTACCATTTCTGGCAAGGTTTGTTGCAATACTATTGCAAATGTTGTCAGACATCGAAGATGATGAGGCATGGTACACAGCAGACCCAGGCGATGAGGATAGCGATACAGGTGAGGAGAATAACTTCAATTGTGCCAAAGAGTTCTCCAACGATATTTCGGCTGCTCTGGGTGAACATTTGCTTGTACCAGCGGTGATCGAGGTGCTGTCAGTATACATGGCAGATTCTGATTGGAAGAAACGGCACGCGGCATTGATTTTCCTCAAGGAGGTTGCTAAAAGATGTTCTGAGGTTAGTGAGATGTTAGTAATTTTATAATTTAGACATGGCTTTAGGTCTGAGTAGGTAGGTGACTCTACTATTTTGCCTTTTTCTTTTAATATCATAGGTGAAATTTATTCATGGGCATAGAAGTTTTCCTTTTGTGATACAGAGACACAGGAAACCGTTTGTCGGTTTACCTTTTCTTCGCTTGTTTTGAGTTTTGGGTTCTCATCGATGACTGTAATTTTGAAATTGCACAACTCCTCCTAATTACAGAAGTTAAAAAAATTTCTGTTTGAATTTTTTGAATTCAGGCAATGAATGAGAACCTCGAGCAATTTGTGAACATGATGGGCGGCGAATTGTTCGACGATGTCCACCCGAGGGTCCAGTGCGCTGCGCTAGGTGCAATGTGTGTGCTTTTTATAGGTCTAAAACCCGATTTAGCGGCCCGATACCATGACATGATATTTCCCGCTCTACTCCAAGCCACGAATGTATTTAATTGCCCCCATGTTCAGGCATGTAGTTATATATTGTAATTAATTTGATTCATTACTATAAGATATTGATATGTCAAGTAGAAAAATCTCATATGTCTTCTAGTGCAAACAAAAAAGAAGATAAAAAACTTGAGCCCCTTTTTTTCCTCATCATATACATCTAAAAGAAGGGTTACTTCAGGAATTAATTTTCTCTTAATATTTAGTAGCACAATAAATGGTAAATATGTTTTTTCCAAGGACATACGCAATATTTAAGGTCTTTCTGTGCTGCACATAATATTACTGAATAATCAATTCCAGCTATATATGCAGTTGGAAGCCCTTGTAGCTGCTTGGATTTTCATCTGCTCCTGCAGTAATGATGTCTTGAAAATTCACTTGAAAAATATTTTGGATACGTTATTTCTGATGATACTTGTATGTACGTACTTCCCGAAGAATTATAATTTTCCATCCATTTTGGTTAAGCACTAAATAATATAATTTGTGTTCAATTTTCCTTTACTCAGACAGGAAACAGACTTGTGCAAAGCCAGGTGTTACTGATTCTGGAATCTCTTGCTGATTCGCTAAAGGTGCACATGAGAAGCTAATGTTCAAACTGTATCTTTTGTCATCGATATAAAAACTTAATCATTCACGATTGTGTTATGCAGGATGTACTCGAAATTTACTACATATATGTGATGCTATGGCTGAAATCGTTTCTGAGAGATGCAATCTGTAAGGCCAACAGAATGCTTTGTTGCAAATTAATGCTATGCATCTCTGCTGTCGGTACAGTTCTAGGAAAGGGCTATTTCAGGAATGATGCCAAAGAGGTGAGTAGCCATATTATGTTCTTAGTTCTTTCTTTTCATAAATATTATTCTGAGATCCAATGTTTTATTTTCTAAGAACAACTAATCTTGTAGGTGATGGAAGAGCTGATGTCATTGAAAGGTGCTCCTTTTGAGGCATATGATCCAGCTACAGGCTACATGCTCAAAGTATGCTCGGTTACTTTCTTTCCGATCTTCGCCAAATATTTACATAAATTGATTCTTCGACATGGGTGACTTTTTGAATAACGTGTCCTAAGCTTAAATTTTTGCTGGATGACAGAACATAGTTCTCTGTCAAAATTTATCCTACTTTCATTGCTATTTTTGTTTTAATCTTCTATATTTTGGGGAAGATTTTCATCCTTTGTTCGATAAAATTGACTTGCTATGTATGGTGGCATTCATCTTAAGGACCACATAATAGAGGTTCTTCAACTGAAGTTTTTATGTGACTTAATTAATGATTTAACTATATAATGAAATTCTATCTAGGCATGGATGAGTCTACTTAGATGTCTAGGCCGGGATTTCTTGCCTTACATGGACCTTGTCATGCCTCCTTTGCTTCAGTCTGCTCAGTCAGATTTGCAACTGACCATTTCCTCAACTAACTCAGATAATGAGTACGTACAAAACAGTAAATCATATTTACATTAAATACGTAATTGATTGAATAAGTTATGATATCATTATACAATTAAATGGATGCAGGGTTAAAAGTACTGAAGATGACGATGAAAATTTAGGAACCAAATTTAGATTATTGAATGAGAAAACCTCGGCATGCCACATGCTATTATACTACATTGATGAGCTCAATGAGGATTTCTATCCTTGGATAGACCAGGTTTTTCTCCTTATTTTCTGTTCTTTTTTGTTTTAATATAAATTAGCACCGTTAGTCTGATGTCATGCATAATACTCATATTAGTTTTGATTTAAGTGCAGGTTGCTTCTCTCTTATTACCTTTTCTCAAATCCAAGTTCCACAAGGAAGTCAGGAAAGCTGCTAGTTTGGGTATGTTTTTGTTCCCTATTACCTGTTTAACTTTGTATATTTCTTTGAATTACTAGCTTTGTAGACTGATCCATCTATTAAATATTTCATTTAGCAATTTCAAAGCTCCTATTCTCAGCCAAATTGGCAGTAGAGAAGGGAATACCTGACGGCCCCGAAAATCCATATCTGGAAATTAAACAGTTCTGTGCCAAGATAATACTTTCCCTGATGGAAGCTCTGCATAAGGTTACTCAAAGCTAACTTATCATTCTCTTTTATTCACTGCACCAATTTATTTATTAAATAAATAACTGCAAATTCATCATGTGGTTTCTTATAGGAACGTGACGCAGAATTGCGCGGTGAAATGCTGAAGTCTTTGGTGAATTGCATTCAGGTCCATTTTTTTTTTCATTAGACAAGTCTGTCCTTTTATGCTACTAGCAATTCTTACATCATTCTTGTTTTCCTCTCCGACAGCTACCGGAAGTTTCTGAAAGAAAGCCAAGTGATACGCATAGTGAAGATAATGTAGGACTTGACTGCGGGGAGGATGCTCTGGAGAGAGAGAAAAGAAGTAAAAGCTGTGAATTATAAGCATGAGGATGTACTACTCAATCAAGTATATTTATACTTTCTTGTTTCTTAGTTATTTTGTTCAATTTTTTCCCACACTTATTAGACGGTCTAAGTACAGAGGTAACCTTGTATTTGTTTCCATTTTGCTCGATTTACAGTGTACAGATTGCTAATAAGTGTTTAGTTATAATCTCATCAAAACCTTCAAGGGATCTCCTCTTCGCTTCCTGGCTGGTACATCTTCTTTTGTTTCTTTCATTTTCTTTTATTTGCAAGAGAGAGAGTCATGACAAGCACAATTGACCTCAGTTGAAATTGATGACTCCTATCTATCATTGACAACAAGATCATATCAAATTTAGTTTCTTTTATATTAGTTTTATGTTATAGTAAAGTAATACAGTCAATGTGATCCTTTTTTCTTTTGTTGCCATGCAGCCATGAAGGACTAAATAAAGTATGTGATAATAAAGAGTTGAAGACAAAATTCTCTTGACCACTTCTTTCTTTTTTCTTTAAGCTGTTGTGTATGCAAAAATCAGTGTAAATAGTCTTATTATAGTGTATCTTAATAAGTCGAGGCAATTTATCTTATAGCTTATTTGCTTCTAAAGTTATATAGTATAGGCCTATATATAGTGTATGCCATGGCAAACAGGAAGCTTTTTATTTAGCTTAATTTGGTGGGTATTTTCTTTAAGACGGGGGTGGGTTGAAATCTCTTTCTAAAAAAATTGGAAATGAAGGTTTGACCCCAAAATAGAATTAAAAAAGTGGGATAATTTGTTAAGCAAATGAACAAAAGGATTGAAAATCCAAGTTAACAAAGCGGAAAAATACATAAAAAGGGAATAATTCATGTATAGGGTACTGAATTTTAATCATTGATCAGGTATTACATGCTCTGGTTTGATGTACGCACTAATTTTTCAAGTCAGATCAGTTGGGTCATTTTTTAGACTTACACCTCTATTTATGATCCTAAGATTTCCAAAATTGTTGCATAATATTCACAATATATATGTTATTTACAAGTCTATAAATTTATTTGTACAAAAATCAAACAAATACATCAAATATTTAGCATAAAATTTTAACAAATTGCATGTACAATGTATTTTGTTCTTGTCGATATTTTTAATTAAAACTTCTTACATTTCTGCTCCTACGATCATTAAAACAGACATATAATATCTAATCTGTCTTTTATAAGCTTATAAACAAGAAGGAAACACATACATCAATGATTACACATAAAAAATTTCTTTGCATTTAGAATGAATTCTGTGTATGTTGATTTTTTTTTTCTAAACCAATTTTGACAATATCTATGATCGATAGAACATTAAAATTGACAAATTATTCAATATTTTTTCTTTACATGTTTATAAATTTCTATGCACAGTGCGTTGTGTCCATTAATGTTTCTAATCAATAGTTTACATTGTCAATTCGATGATAATTTCTTTCTGAATAAAATATGTTACGATAAATGATAAGCATTTATATTTTGCTCAATATAAGAATCATATGAAATGCACATCCTGTGCTTCTCTGTTGGTCTTAAATTGAGAAGGAGAATCATTTATGTTTCTCATGTCAATACAAACAATTATATGCATATTGATATCAGAATGTAAAACCAGAACCCTGAAAAAGGCTCTAGGTTCAACTCTCTTGCCAATCAAACTTCCTCTGAATTTGGCGCTTTGCTGTGACTCTGCTTCTCAATCTCCTTCTCAAGAAAATCCAAGATCTTATCTGTTACATGATTTGGAGACAACCCCAACAGCAGCATTTTTCGAAGATACTTGTACGCCTCTTTTACCCTTCCTGCCTTGGCATTCACTTCAATTAACGTATTGAATGTAACCACATCAGGATTTACACCGCTTGCCAACATTTGTTCAAACAATTTGGTGGCTTCATCAGTTTGCCCTCCCTTTCCCAATGCATTAATCAGTGTGTTGAACATAACAATGTCGAGGTATCCGCCTTTCTTTGATAACTGTTGAAGTACAGAACTAGCCACTTCAGCCTTGCCGAGCTTACCTAAACCTTGAATGATTACATTATATGTTGCAATATCTCTTGGGCATAATTTCTCACCCATCTCATGTAGCACAGCCCAAGCCTCTCTTAAGTATCCCTTTTTCACAAAGGAACTCATGAAAGAGTTATATGTGTAGCTATTCGCCCCTTCCTCTCTCTGCAAAGCGGCAAATATTTCGAATAATTTACAAGCAATGCTCAACTTCCCTTTTGACAAAAATATAGACAGATAGGTATTGACCATGTCTACATCAAAAGTTTTATCCCCAAATCCATGCACTCTTTTACCTCTCTGATGCATGAAAACACCGTCAAAATTAACCATTGAATCTGTACTTTTTGCCAATTTGTCCAAATATGGCGAGGGAGACCATTCATCCTTTACCTCCTCTTGATCTAAGCATGCACCATCGGTATCTTGACCAAATTTGAGTCTGATTAAATTATATACATCATCTAATCTACCTGAAAAAGGGAACAATGGTGTATAATCTTTCCCTTTGTCTGGGGGGCTTCTCATGGCAGCCTCCATGGTCTCCTTCCACCGAATGACACTCGGCACAACTGAACTGTATCTCACACTTCTCATCAATCTTTCGACCAAATCTAATCTCTTGCTCTTGTGAAACCCAATCAGCAAGCTAGAAACAGTGACCAAATCCACAATAAAACCCCTCTCATCCATTTCTTTAACCAATTCAAGGGCCTCCTCGACTTGACCTTCTTTACATAGTTCCGTAATTGCAATGCTATAGCTAATTCCATCAACAAAAGTCCCTTTCTTTTTCTTTAATTCGCAAAACAATACGAATCCAGCAACGAGCCGGCCATTTTTGAAAAGCCCATGTATTAAAGTGTTAAAAGAATATGTTGAAGCACGAATTCCTTCATAAACCATTTTCTCAAATAACTTACACGCCTCATCAAGCTTGCGTGCCTTGAGCAGCCCATCTAGAAGAGTGTTATATAATATAATATCACCATGAATACCACTTATTTGCATTTCATCGAACAACTTGAGTGCATCATTAATCCGGCAAGTTTGACAACATACTTGGATCAGAGGGCGATACGTGTATAAGTCCGGTTCATGGCCAGAGGCCTTTATGTCATGGAACACGATGAGGGCATGTTCGACCTTTCCATTGAGGCACAAGGCACGAAGAAGCGAGTTGTACGTGCAGAGATCAGGGCATACCTGTGGATTAGAGGCCTTCATCTTTTGAAAGAGGGAAAGAGATAATGGCAAGAAATGGCCTCCAAAGCGAGAGAAGGCATTGATGCAGATATTGTATGTGAAGGTAGAGAAGGTAAGGTTCCTTTCAGAAAGTTTGTGAAATACATCAAGGAAAGAGTCTACCAAGTTGGAGCGGGAAAGAGCTAGGAGGAGGTGGTTAGAGGCACGGACTGATGGAACAGCATTTTCGGAAGAGAGAAGGAGAAGTCGAAAGAGGGATAGCGCCAGAAGGAGGTGCTGGTTCGGAGCGGAGAGGGAAGAGAGGATTAGGGAAGACAGAGTGGATGTAGGGAGAGGGGAAGGGAAGGGAGGTGAAGGGCACGACAGGAGAGATAAGGCGTCGTCGAATCGAGATGTGCGAATCAGGGAATTGAGGAGAGAGAGGAAGGTGGAAGGGGAGAGAGAAGAAGGGGAGGAGAGGAGGTGGGAGAGAAGAGGTTCCGGAACTGGACGGTTCCAGGGGAGGTATGCAATGGAGGGGAGGGCAACGGTCTGGGGGTTGGAATCGGGCTTGGAGAGAGCGGCGGTGAGGAGAAGGTTGGAGAGAGGAGAGTGCGAGGTGGTGGAGAAGAAGAGGAGATTGCAGTGTGCCACTGCGGAGCGGACCCCACAAATGCGAAGCTTGTGCATTTCAACGGAGATGACTGATGAGACACCGTGCAGAGATCAGTCGGTCTAGGAAATTCTTTCGGAGTTGCACATAGTATTTGAGTATTTGGACTCGGGAGGTCCGGGTTTTTAGCCACGTGAGGGAGGAGAAGACTGCGAGGTCCCACTCAGAAGTCGAGAAGAGATTCAGGGTGTGCTTCAGAGGCGCGAGAGGGAAGGAAAGACGTGATCGGATCAGTGAAATCACGTTTATTTGTTTCGTTGAAGTTTTGGAGGAAGTTAAAGAGGGGGGGAAGAAGGGGAGAGAGGGGAGTCTAAATGTTTTTATTATATTTTTTATTTTAATTTTTTTAATAATTTAAATATTAAATTAAAATGTTAAAATAAAATTATTAGATATATATCACACATATATAAAATATTATGATATTTTGATATTATTTTATTTGATATTAATAGCTTGTAAGAAATGTATTGGTGTAGATAATTACTAGACATTGATTTTCAAACTTATTAATTATATAAATTGAAAGTAAAAAAACAAATAATTTTTTATATATATGAAGAGAAAATAGTATAGATCATATACAATAATTTTATTTTGATATTTTAGTTTAAATTTTTTTATTTTTAAAAAAAATGAAAAGTGAAGATATAATAAAGACTTAAAAATGAAGATATTTGAATTCCTTACGCAAATTTTATATTTGCCTCTCTCTTTTTTCTCTTCCCCTTTCTTTTAAAATTTGATTTTGAAGCATACTCTCAGGAAATTCTCTTCTGTTGAGAAATAGTGATACTTATTACTTTTGTTTAATTTCATTGTTTAATTTCAGTTTGCAATGAGAAAATGAACTAAACCTCATGAATGCAAAGCCGCATTTTACTGGAAGATTGAGTTGCTATTTGTTTTTGAGTTTTTCATAAACACGCCTTAGAAAAAAAAATTTATCATTACTAATTTCGTTAGAAATTTTTATTTATATATCTCACGCTATTAAAATAATAAAATTAAAATAATGATTTTAAGAATTTGGCAACACTACTTTAATAGTTGTACACATGCATTTAATATTTCTAATTGCATGCACAAGTTCGACATTTCTAACTAATTGTATAAAGAAAGAAATTGACATTTCGTAAAATACTTCACTTACGCTGAGCAAAAATATCTATTATGAATCTCAATGTTATGTAATTGCGAATAATTTTTGCTCGTTTTATCTTATAAGTAGCTATTCATTTTAGAGAATATGGACTATGAAAAAAATCGAATTTCTATCAATTTTGATTAGAATGTGTTTCTTCTAAGTGTAAGATAAATGAATTGAATCTAAACACATGTATTTCCAATTGCTTCAACACTCATTGTAAATGCGTGATTTTGTGCATTCTGAAATTCCGATTAAATGCATACAAACAACTTCGGACAAGATTCATAAGAAAAAAATTTAATAAAACTAAAATTATTAATTGGCTACTTCCGACAAAATTCAGAAGTCATCCTTTTCTCAATTTTTATCTAGTTAATTGAAAAAATATTAAAAAAAATTTAATTTATGAAAATATTGTCAAATTTATTCTAAAGTGAAGAAAAATATTAATAAAAAAATATTTCATGATATATCAATTTTAATTGAAAAAAACATAACATACGATATATAAAATACATCACATAATTAATATGCATGTCGAAATATATCCTTAACATGTTGTATCTTATAAATTTACAACGTATCATTTTTAGTTAAGACATTATTATTAGAACTCTAATTATCACATCATATCTTATTTTAGCTATAATGTATCACTTTAGAACTCTAATTATCACCATATACCATTTTTAGAACCCCTTCCATCTCAAAAGGAACCCTTTAAAAGCTGTCCAAATTCCAGTAAGCAATCCCGCGCTCGTATCGGTCGCCAACTCCGCTCCTCTTCGTCCCAGCAGTCCAGGCCCAGTCGCTGAACCGCGGGGCCCACCTGCGCTTCGAAGAAAAACCTCTCTCCTACTCCCCCAAGTCTCATACTAACTAGTACACACCGAGCTCCATCCCCATTCCTCGTCTCGCTCCATTCTTCCACCTCCGGAGCTCTGCCACCCCCTCCGTCCGATCATGGACCAGCAATCGACCGACGACGAAGGCTTACTCGGTCTCGATCAACGACAGTTCATGCGGTTGATGACGTGTCTTGTATCGAACTCCAACACCAATCGGGCCTACGCCGAAGAGTTGTTGCTGTTTCTCTCCAAGAACTACCCCGAGTTGCTCTGTCTCAAGACCTCGCTCTTCCTCTGCTCCTCTCTCGATGAGATGCGCTTCGTTTCTGCTATCCTTCTCCGACAATTCTTCACTCCAACCTCCGATTTCTACGTCTGGCACCGTCTCTCCCCATTCTGCCAATTTTATCTCAGAATAATCCTCCTCTTATCTCTCGAGGAAGAGAAAATCAGATATATCGCTAATGCTAAAAGCGACACAATCGCTGAGCTTGCATCCCATTTAACACCTCTTTACCCTCAATATCCAGAGCTCCTTCGTTTTGTTCTTGTTCGAATGACTATGAACGAGCCACCAGTCTTGGTAGAAGCAAGTCTTCATATCTTTTCGCGGATCGCGAAACCACTGGCCGGTGTACTGATGCCAGTTATACCTACTATAAGATCCGTTCTTTCAGCTTGCATAACCCATCCGACCTCGTCAGAAGTGTGTGTCGCGGCTTTATCAGCTTGCTCTAGTTTAGTACAGTCTCTGCCTTCTTCTGCAGACCGCAACAAGTTTCAAATTCTGGTACCTTCCTTTCATCATGTTATAGTCAAAGTGCTTACTGAGAATGAAATAACTGTTGTACCGAAGATGCTGGAGCTGCTGATTGATTTTGCCGAGGCTGTGCCAAATTTCTTCCGTAGTTTCGTAAAAGATACAAACATAGTTCTGGATGTTCTAGCTGTAGCAGAGAATGGCCACTTAGAAGAGGGGACCAGACACCTGGCACTAGAATTTGTGATTACTCTTGCAGAGGCCAAAAAGCTGGCCTCAGGTACTTTACTTCCTATCATTTTCTTTATTTCAGTACCAATTAATAAACCATTTCTTATACAATATATATGCTGAATGTTAACAGCCGCTCTGCTTAGGATGCCGTTACGTGTGCCCAAACTTATTGCCATACTATTGGAAATGCTTTTGGATGTGGATGATGACATTGCATGCCTCAGTGCACAGCCAGAAGGCAAAGAGCCAAATCAGTCAGGTAACTACACACTTGCACTGGAGTGTTTAGACCGGCTTGTATTTGCACTAGACGGAAACGTGGTTCTCGAGGCTGCTGCGGACATGCTGCCAGCTTATTTGATTGATCCTGATTGGAAGAAGCGGCATGCAGGTTTGATTGCACTTGCCCAGATTTCTCAAGGTTGTTCCAAGGTGAGTCTGTAAATTATATGCTTATGACCACGGATTACCATACCAGGTTGCGGTACCATATGAGGTTTGATACTGGTATATATTGGATGATTTTACATATGCTGCCAGCTAACTCCATCTTGATGATTTTTTTTTTTCCAGCTAATTCTTTCTTGCTTTTCTTGGTTTGGTTGGCATCTATTATGATTTCAGGCTAAATTAGAGGCGTGATTACAAAACTGAGGATTAATTGTGGCAAAAAGCTTGTTGGGCTTTGTCCACAATTGATGATTAATTGAAGCTTAATAGGGCAATAAATTTTATTAAGTATATCTAAACATCTGAGGTGGTTTCTCTATACGAGTACAAAATTTTTAATTCATGGCTGTTGTACAATTTCTTCCTAATCATGTGCTAGTCTTATGGTTTGTTTTTTAATGTAGGAGATAGATTTGGAAGGCTTATTCCATGACAAAGTTCTAACTGCTCTTGGTGCAGTCATGGATGACTTTGGGAACCCTTGTATGCAGGCAAGTACCTCTGTTTTTTCATCTTCACTTTATTGTATCTTCTGGGAAGCATGCCAATTGCCAACCTAACCTGACAAATTGGTCCTTTCCAACAAATATAACCCAACTAAGACTGATCTGTTTAGCATGTTTTCGTTAATATTACATATTGTACTTCCCATTATCCTCTTACATGAAAAAACCTCTAATACTTAAATGTCTCATTAGAAAGATAAGCACAATGTATTCAAATGATAATCAAAACAAATGACCTGACACTTTGCTAATGCTGACCGTGGGTCTACCTGGCGTGAGAGATGATTTGATACTTTGGCAGTATATATCTCCTCAAACCTGACTACCTAATAGATTGATGAATAGTGTCTAGGTCAGTGTTTTTCTTGACCACTGATGGGCTTTTCAGGATCTGACCTGATTTGATAGACAAAAAGAATTGACTGCCATCCCTAGTCAAATCATAATTTCATTACTGGACAGTACTTGTTCTAAGTAGTACAGCTATTGGAACTTTCAGGCGTCTGCAGCAATGGCACTTACGAATTTCACTGAGAAATGTAATTATAATATCCTGAAACCATACGTGGATGAAATTGTTAGAAAATTAGTCCTGCTCTTAAAGGTACCTTTTTTTACATCAATTTGCAACTTCTTTTTGTTTTTGGTTAATATTTACAGTATTATATCATAATGTTTTTGTGCTTTGTCTACACAGCAAGGGAAGCAAATGGTGCAAGAGGAAGCTCTATCTGCTCTGACTACTGTTACAGAAGCAGTTTTCGTATGTTTTTATGGGAACACATGGTTCCACATTTTCTATGTTGTGAAGTAATTGATAGAGCTAAGAGGATCTCTGCTATTTTTTTTCTAATGTTTCATGTTAATCTGTCTGATCAGGACCACTTTGACAAGTATTATGATGTAGTCATGCCACATCTAATGCATATTTTGACGAATGCAACCAATAAGACACATCGAATGCTTCTTGCCAAATCAGCAGATTGCATCAGTATGGTTGGTTTTTCTGCTGGAAAGGATAAATTTAGCAAGGATGCTCAAGTGGTAATGAGCTATGCAACCTTTTTGATTTCAAAGTAAATTATTCTATAGTAGAATTGACATGGCATAATATCTAATGCATGAAATTAATTTGGCAGGTAATGGGGGTGTTAATATCACTACAGAACTCTCTGAATCCCAGAGACCCTGTAACAAACTATGTTCTGCGGGTATGCAGTTATAGTATTGCTACTTTTAAAATCTTTCAAAAAGCAGAAAAGGAAGGGGAAAAGATAGTATAAATTTTCTGTTTTCTATATGATATATTATGCAGGCAACAACAACGATGTGTGAATGTCTGAACCATGATATCTTACCTTACATGGATGCTGTCATGAAACCTATACTCGAGTGTGCTCAGTTAAAGCGTGATTATGGAATTGCTTCTGCTGACTCAGTTGCTGATGTACAATCTTTTGATGATATGGGGTATGTTTGAAATTGTATCTGGTTGTTTTCTTACTCAAACAGTGATGATTTACCTAGTTTTATTGAACTTTAGTTTTTACTTGTGTCTTCATGGCTGAAGTTCCTGGATGAAGAGCTAAAACTTGAAAAGGAAATCACCTCTTATTGCTAAGTAGTTTATTTATTAATTTATTTTTGTGCCTTTTGGACTTTGGGCAGGCAAGGAGGTTCACATGCAATATATTTGAAAGACCATGATGGCAATAGAATTAATGAAGGCTAACATGAGCTATGTAAAAGAATATAATTTTTTTACCAATAAAATAAATGCAGGACTGAAACTGCAAGATTTAAAGGTAAGAGGATCAGCCTCAGAACTAGCATCTTGGAGGAAAAAGCGGTTGCTTGCAACGTTCTGTTGACCTACGTCGAAGTTCTCAAGGAGCATTTCTTCCCCTGGGCAAAAAAGGTCACTTGCTGATTTAATGCTCCTTTTTTTTCTGTTTTCTTTTTCGAGATTTAGAGAGTTAACATTGACCTCTCACTTAGACACTTGTACATATATTAAGCTGGAGTGCTGATGTAAGTTCAGGTGACACTCGTATTGGCACCCCTCATCAAGTTCAACTACCATGTTGAAGTTAAAAAAGCTTCTGCTAAAGGTTAATCCCTCTGTGTGTTTCCTTTTCCCACCTTCTCTGCTGTTTTTATT
Source organism: x Bolboschoenoplectus mariqueter (assembly GCA_037678475.1). Lineage (NCBI taxonomy): Eukaryota > Viridiplantae > Streptophyta > Magnoliopsida > Poales > Cyperaceae > x Bolboschoenoplectus > x Bolboschoenoplectus mariqueter. The sequence continues at coordinate 2,478,077 of CM075282.1, forward strand.
TCTTTTTATGGTTTTTTTACAAGAGAAATATTGCTATTTTTGCATAACAGCTGTATTTCAAATAAGACATATTTACCTTAAATACAAAATGAACTAAATCAAGGATCCCAGTATGTTTGTACTATATGTAATTGGCTTATATTAGATGGAAAAAATCCAGGAGGTTGAGCCACTTCGTTAACTATTTTAACAATTGAATCTTATTTGCAAACATCCTAAAAGAATATTATTAGATTTCATTTTCTTTGTTTCAAGTATGAAATGTTAGGTGTAATTTAAAAAATATCTTCTATCATTTATTCACAGTCATTGCTATATGCCTTTTTTAACTGTAACTTTTGCGTCAACCATGTTTAGCAATGCCTGAGCTTCTAAACTCAGCTAAGATGGCAATAGAAAAGGGAATGTCTAAAGACTATGATGCTGTTAAGCAAATGTTTGCCTTCATACTTCCTAAACTTCTAGATGGGGTCCATAAGGTTACTTCAAGCAATCATATTTCTTTTTTCTATTCTTGATACATGTAGTTTGCTTACCCAATCTACTGCTCCCAAAGTTGGTTCCAGTTGCCCTTTCGACCATAAGATTGAATCTCTTCTTATTTTCTTTCCACAAATTCTGTGAAGATTTATGTTTGTTGAATATATTACAGGAACAAGATTTAGAGACTTGCGTGTTCATTCTGCAGTCACTGAATCAATGCCTTGAGGTTTTCCTTTGTATTATATAATGATTTTTGCAAAACATACCCATGGCTCATCTATAATTGCAGAAAATACCATGTCTTTTGGTCTTTCTTGTTTCTCTTATTATTTTTCCTTGTCCAATATATTTGCACAAAACCATTTTTTATTTCAATTTTCAAATTTCTTTTGCTGTCCCCAATGTGAGGTCTAAATACATTAAAATTAGGGATTGTTGATTGAGGGGCAAAGTCATTAGTTTTTCCTTTTTCCCAAACTTCCAGTTTGTGACCTTGTTCTGATGGACATTACTTCTGCCATACAAAATCCATGGGTGCTTGTTGTAACTATTGATTATTGGCGGCTTCTTAGCAAAAGCTTCCTTTGGATAAATCAAGTTTAAAACCTTCTCAGTTTCCTAATTGGGCTTGATAATTTTTTCATATTTTGGTGGTTCTAGATGTCAGCGAGACTTCTCAAAGAAAACCAGGTCAGAAAGATAACGGAAGGAATAAAATACTTGATCACTTCAAGTGATGCCAGGCTGAGAAAAAGGCAACGAACCAAAACCGAGGACTATCACGGTGAAGAAGAGCTAATCAACAAAGAAAATGAATATGAGGACTTAATTGTTGCACATGTACCTGATCACTTTTCATGCATTTCTTATGTTCTTTTTGGGTCTTGTTTCCTTCACAAACAGCACCAAATATTTATTTGTACCTGATAATACCTAACATCTGTTGTACATGTCAGTAAACTCAACCTTCTTTTAGTATAGTTGTTTCAACAGGCATAATAATTGGATATTGACAAAATTACCTCTGTTTAGGATAGCCATATTTTAAACGCACTAACATATCCAAGTTAAGCTATCGGTAATTTGTCATTATTTGTTTGAGTTAATTATTAACAATATATTCACTAAGGTGCATTATGCAATTAACAGTGAAAATATTATGCACTAGGTACAACAAAGTACAGAAGAATAGGCTGTTCCATAAAATTGAATAGGTGAATTTGCAAAATAAATAAAGAATACGTTTGTTCTGTGATGTACCACCTGGAACTCAGGCCTCCTGCAGTTTCTCTTGTCTTGTGTATATATAACCTGTGTCATTTCATTCTTTGCATTAACAGATTGGTGAGTGTTTGAATATTTTAATCAACACCTACAAAGCAGCTTTCCTTCCATTTTTTGATGAACTCTCCATGTACATAACTCCTATGTTGGTAAGTTCCTTTGGCTACCACTTCTTTTACTACTGTATTAGCAGTAACAATAAATTACAGATGCTCATTTTACTTCTATCGAAAATGATAGGTATCAGAAGAATCAATTCAGAAGAGAAGGGTTTCTGTGAACATTTTTGTTGACATAGCTGAGCAATGCAGTGATGCAGCTGTCAGGTACTACTATCACCACCACCACCATAATTATTATGATAACAATGATGATGATGATGATGATGATGATGATGATGATGGTAATGATAATTCAGGTACTATGATGAATATTTGCCTTACTTGTTAGTTGCATGCAATGACGATGATCCAACCATCAGAGAGGTTTGTTATGTTGAAAAATCATAGGTTTCATATTTCTAATCAATCCTTAAATAGCTTTCACAGATACATGAGGAGAATTAGAGGCATCTGGCAGTAATTTTTTGGGTCTGAAAGTAACCTTAAATGAAGATGCAATTCTTCTGATGGACATTATCTATTGAACCTTTTTAGATAACTGTTGTAAAGATTCTAATGTATTATTATTTTCAAAAATTCATCATTAATTTTGGAACAGAATCAACTTCTTTTCCTTCGATTTTATTTTTCTTCTTTCTTTTTTGTCAGAGTGGTGTGTATGGTGTTAGCATCTGTGCTGAATTTGGTGGTTCAGGATTTAAACCATTTGTATCTGGTAATAAATTTAAAAAGATTCCTTTTAACTTATTTTTTTTAAAAGAAGGCTGATTATTTAATATTGGAGATTACTATGCAGAGGCTTTAGCAAAGATAAACAATGTCCTACAAAGTCCGGATGCTCTTGCACCGGATCATACTTTGGCATATCAAAATGCTGTCTTAGCCTTGGGCTGGATATGCAAGATACACAGATTTCGTACAAGAGCAAAGGTACTAATACTATATTTCTCATTATGAGTCTGTAATATAGGATAGTTGAACTTGAATAAATTATTATAAGCAGCTCAGACTAACCAAAATCAAATTTCATACACTTTTCCCTGTTCTTTTTATCAGGCTATTGCTACTTGGTTGAACTGCTTGCCAATAAGACATGACATTGGGGAGGCTGAGGTTGTACATGAGCAGCTATGTTCCATGGTTGAGAGGTACTGCTGGATTTCATAAAGGACAAAAGTTCTTTTTCTTTTTCTTTTTCTTTTTTTAATTTTTGGTCCGTTTCTGTTTTGTTGCTTCAGTGATTGCTATTATATTAATTGTTCTGGTTGAATGATGCACAGCTCTGATAAACAACTTCTTGGTGAAAACAACAAGAATCTCCCTAAGATTATTTCAGTTTTCACTGAGGTATTTTTTATGTTAAGCTAATGATTTCCTGATTTTTTTTCTACTTTGTTTACTTCTTGTTAAACTAAAATACTTTTATCTAATTAAAATGTCAGTTGTTTGGGCTCTGCCGACCCCAACCAACTTGAACATCTGGGTCTGGATAGTCGTTTCCCAGGGTCAGGTTGGAATGAAGATGCACATCTTTTCAGAATTTTACAGCAGTTTAGGAACATAGCTGTTTTCTAGTAATTTTGAAAGAAGTAAGAACAAAGCTATAAAATATGAACCTTGAACTAAAAAAGGAAGATAAAACATTATTTGCACATAATTTAAGTATTTAATAAGTCAATTATATTATCTGTAATAGATATAACTAACTGTAAATAGCACTGGGTCAGTTTGGCTCAGTTCTAAGTGCAAGTCGAGCTGAAATGGTTGGTCTTAAATCAGGTTGGGAAATTCTTGGTTGGGTCAATCAGATAGTATATATTATGTCGAATCAAGATTCTGCCTAGTACCTTAGTCTTTATATACATGTGTCTCTACTTATCTATCATGCAGATATTGAGTTCCAGTAAGAATCTAGCAAGTGAACGAACACGCAAACGAATGGCAAATCTTTTAAAGGGATTGAAAGCTAAAATGCCTTCATCTACTCTGAACAAACGCGCAATCAAACAGTAAATCTCTTAAAGGGATTGAAAGCTAAAAAATGCCTTCATCTACTCTGAACAAACTCACAACTGTAAGGATCGGCTCCCCCTTCAGCCATCCTTAAATGGTAATTGTTCTTTTTTGTTGCTGTTTGGTTATGCTATCTTTTTTTTGCTCTATGCTTTTTTTGTGTGTTGATAGTTCGGTCCTTTTTAAACCGGATGTGCCTCTTCAAGGATTCCACATCCAAAAAGTCTTAATGGTTTTTTCAATTAGGCACAAAATTTGTCCTCATAGTACCGGGAAATATGAATGTACAGTCAAGATACGATTGTGAAATTTAGCTGGTCTCTGTCGCGTTATCTATTTATGGTTTGTGCATTTTTCTACAGGCTGGTATTTCTGATTGTATTTCTAAGCTCATAAATTTTTTTCACTTCAGACAATTAATTTAGTTTAACAAATAACTAAAAAATAGCTCTCTAGCCTCAACCGCTTCATACCTGCTCTCTCGAAAGTGGGACAAAGAAAATCGAAAAGCAGAAAACAAAATAGTTCAATGTTGGTAAATGTAGGTGAATTGCTTGCTAAGCATTCAATAAATAAACAAAATGGTAATTTTTTTTTTCAATACCCCTCTTCAATATTTCTTGTTCACCATCGACTCTTACAAGTCACAAATGTTTCTTATATGTCCACCAAGTTAAAATCCTAAGTTTAATTATAATTATTCTCTTAGAAAACTATTACTCAATTTTAATTAGAAAAGAAGTGACAATTGTGCCCTCTTCTTTCTTTCTCTTAATTGTGTGCTCTTTTCCTTCTTTTTCTATCCCTTAATCATGCATAAGCTCATGTATGTTCAAATCTTTTGACAAGGGCCTAGCTGCAGCTATACATAGCTCTACCAAAATGGAGGCTGCCGGTACTAAATAAATGGAGAGAAGAGTTTTATTTGGCTAATGCATTCGTAGGGAACTGATAGGTGGTATTTTTCACTGTATCTTACATGTCGGATTGATCTAAATGGCTGTAATTTTGTAAGAATCGTTAATGATAATAAAATTGCGGTAATTTCTCTTCCAGATTGCTTATTCTTATACGTTATTATTTTCAAATTGTGTTCCCAACCAACTTGGTCTGATGCTTGTGTTTCTGGCTGATTGCTGAAATTTCTCAGATTCTTTTGAAATATTTGAATTTCAAATGAAATTAGATAAATACAGTAATACATTGATATTATGAAATTTCTCAGATTCTTTTGAGACCATGAAGGTGTCAGTTGGATTGAATTTCAAATGAAATTAGATAAATACAGTAATACATTGATATTATGAAATTTCTCAGATTCTTTTGAGACCATGAAGGTGTCAGTTGGATTGAATTTCAAATGAAATTAGATAATTACAGTAATACATTGATATTATGAAATTTCTCAGATTCTTTTGAGACCATGAAGGTGTCAGTTGGATTGAATTTCAAATGAAATTAGATAATTACAGTAATACATTGATATTATGTATATTAATACTAATTTGGACAATGTGTGGTTAGATGTTGGGATTAATCATTTAAATCAACAGATGAGGTAAAAATGTATTCTTACGAGTATGTGAAAAAAGCTTAGATTAAGAGAATTCAATTGTAACAGTCTATAACTAATAGTAAGAGTCCGCTTGACAGTAGATAAGATCACAGAAGCATAAAGCGAATGTATTATCATGCTGGTAAATGAATAACACTTGTTATGTCTGTACTACCTTGTACCAGTCAAACAAAAACCAAGGCTAAATCATTTCAAAGTTTGCAATAAGAGCCACCATTTCAAAACATGTACCGCTTGTACCAGTCCAACTTGTTATGTCTGTATCACCAGCAGCTTTTTTCGGTTTTAGTTATCAAGACAGAGGCGTACGGGTTGGGGCTTGATAGGAGGAAAAAATTGAGGCTAGTGAAGGAAGAGAAATCATCAATATAACTTTCTTGCGTGGCAAAATTCATTTTGTATTAAAGAGATATGACATAGTATTAATCAGAGAACTATGGAGCTTTACAAATCCAGCACAGTAGAATAACCTGAAAGTGAAAAAAAAAATGGTAAACCAGATCAGATGGCGCAAAAATTGAGAATGAAAAAGCAAAGGGGCAACAAGAGCAGTGGATTCGTATTCTTTGCTACGCTGCACTATATAATATAATATGTTATCCGTCCGATTATATTAAGATTTGTGCAAAGTAAAATTAAAAAAATTTATAATCTACTCGTTCGTACAATGTGCTGCGTAGCAAAAAATTGGTCCCCAAGAGTAGTAGATCTCTGAGCGTTTGAGGGGAAAAGACATTTTACTCAAAAATACATGCAGAAATAGGAGCCAAATACTTCACATGCTCTTCTTATTTTATTCATTCAAAAGGGAACTAATCATACTTTTTTCCTTCTTTTTTTTGGTAAAAAAGAACTAAAAGGTCCAGTTTATATTAACACATATTAAATATGAAGAGGGATCAGTTATCAATGATTATTTTCACAATATGACAATAGTTTAAAAAACAAACAAATAAATTGAAAATTGAAAGGTAAATTATAAATATGTTATTGGATAGATTAATAGTCTGATAATAAAATTTCATACAATTTAAAAATCATTATTTCATACCCTTAAAATTTCAAATCACTGGATAATAAAATCATTATTTATTAGATGTAAATAATATACATTATGTCTATCATATTATATTTAAAATTTTAAAATTTTAAATTATCAAGATTGATAATTCTCTCATAAAATATTGAATTCTGCCATCTAATAGATTGAATATTAATCGGCATGAAATCATTGGTAGAGACAGCAGGCATTACCAAATAAAAAAGAAAACTTTCCCATTGTAGAATTGTGAAGTTAATTAGTTTAATAATTGATTTTTGTGTTGGTGTGAACCACACATCCATGAAATTAACAGTTGAGATTATTAACAGATCTCTTTCTTATGATCCACAATCAATTCGCTTTCTTACTTCTTATGATTCATATTCACTTCTGTGTTAAATATTCCTTTTTACATCAGAAATCCAGAATTCACAGTTGAGCTGAAATTACCATTCACTCAAGTTTTGCTGGAACTGGAAAAAAAAATTGTAATATTGTAATATGTACTGCATCATGATAAATTGATAATGCGGTTTATGAGACAAGAAGAAACATCTTGGGTCCGGTACCGGTCCCTCTAATAAGTTATCATAGTTATCATAGTTTGCAGTTAGTGAATAAAAAACGTGACATGTCGTGATGTTTTATAAAAAATTATGGCGTGTTTTAATTATGTAATGTGTTGTGATGTGATTAAAATATTTTTTCATGTGACATGACGTGACGTGACAAAAATGATAGAGTGAAGACACGTCACGCCTATGACAAGATATGCATATGATACGTTACGTTTAGACATGTTGTGTTATATCATGATGTGTCAATACATTTATAGTTAGTCATTTTTTTCGAAATTTGTCTTTCCATTGAAAAAATATTAAAAAATATTTAAATTTGTAGAAAAAATTGTAAAATTTATTGTGAAGTGAAGAAAACGGTTAGAAATTGTTTTATGGTAAAAAATATATATATTTTATATTTATATTAAAAATTAAAAAAAATTTGAAATAATAGATATGTTACTTTACGTGAACATGTGATATGTCCATAACGTGACGTGTCATGTGACATATCATGACGTGTTAACTTAAGAAAACACGTCATGCGAGAGGATACGCCACGTGACATGTGAGACATGTCACGTAATAAACACGCATGTCGTGACGTGCTATAACGTGATTAGTCACAGCGTCTCATTTTTTGAACTCTATTTGCAACCAATTTTTATTATATAATGGGTGTGGCTACTGGTGAGTAAATTCTCTGGTTCTTTTTTTTTTTTTTGAGTCAATGTTTTTACATAAAAATTTAAAAGAACAGATAAATTATGCTATAGATGTTATATATTTTTTTAAAGATTTATAAAATTTTAGAATAAAAAATGTGAAATAATAGTTTCTATATATTGATGTTGATTTATATCGACAAACGAAACTTCCATATTTAAAATTTGATGATTTCTTTTGGATGAATTCAAGTAGTATTGAGAGCAAATCCATGAACATTTATGTACCAAAACAATTCCTCCGTTTTATTCAAGTCAGAAGCACTATTCTAATTTTGGGCTCTTGATTAATTTTCTAGCAAAATCAACGCACAAGTTGATAAATCTTTTATACACAGATAACAATAACATGGATTAACCAATAGTTCAAAAAATTTTATTTGGTTTTCAAATTTATAATATTAATGAAGAAGGACAAATATAGTAAAAGAATATAATAAGTTTTGGTAGGGATTAAAATTTTTAGTGATTAATAAATCATAACAGTTAATTTTAATTAGATCTTTTTATTTATAATACAAATTTGATATATAGTAGAATTAGCTATAGTGAAAGAGAAATTTTGTTATGGATAAAAGCGGAGCTTAGTTTTGATCAAAGTAAGTCATAATCCTCTTTTTTCATTTAAAATTTTATATAGAGATAATATATTTTTTAGATCAGTTACTATTTGAGCCATAAAGTAACCCCTCTAATCAATTTTGCATCATGATTTTTCTTCTTTAATTAAATTGACCCCTTCTTATTTTGAGCTCAAACTCTGCTACTTATTATGGATCAAATTTGTTAAAATAATACACGGTAGATTATTAAATCGAAATGCATAAAATTAAGACTCGAATGTTACATTACATGTCAATGAGTATTTGACAAGAACAAACACCAAATCAACTAATCACCATCGTTGGTACCGATTAACAGGTACTAAGCGCTATAAGTTGTCTTAAAATTGAATTAACCTCTTTATCAGATTAGGTCTCTGATCTCTCTCTCAAATTGCCACATACTAACAACCTATCTATTTTTACTCCCCTCCAAAAATGTGAAAAATGAGAATCACTCTCTTTAATAAAATAAATGTCTGAGAAATAATCCTTCAATTTTATATTTTGTACTCTTTATCCGCACACCAAAAAATATATATATATATATAATAGATAATTTATTTATATCTGAATTTATAAGTGTTTATAATTACTACAGAAAAAAATTATTATTTTTTGTTTTCTAAATAATTATAGAAAAATTAAAGTTAAAAATTTTGTTGTATAAGTATAACAACTTTCATAACTTTTAATTTTGATAATTTAAGATAAAAAATATTTTATTATTAGATATAAATAATTTCTAAAAGAAATATAAATATATCTAGAGTGTAAATAAGGGATACAGATAAGAGAGATAATTATCACTCATCTAAATGTCCGATTAGTCTATTTTTATATTTTTTTAATGATGACGAAGAAAAAAAGTTTGATAATCAAATTGTGAAATGTGCATATAGCTTAGCAGTCAGCACTCAAAAATAAAATGCGAGTACATACATGAAAATGTGAATTGCATTGGTGAACTATAAAATGCGCATATAGCTTAGCTTTATCAAAGAATTTTTTTTTGAGATAAAAATAAAAATAGAAATTATTTAACTTTATACATTCATAAAAAATATTCTATCTCAATTTTGAATATACAATTTAATTTATTAACTTCTTATGCAAGAAGTATTATCTTTGTTACTTAAAAACACTGATTCTGTAAGAATATTTTTATAACAATTATACGTTATTTTAACACAGCTAGTAAATAGAAACAGCATAGGTTTGCCTTGCCACATTTTTTTTTGTTTTCTTTTTGAAAAAGTGAATTTTTCATAATTTCATTCACCAACTCCCATTTCTTTGTAGTTGTTTTGCCTTACCACACTATTTTGTAAGGTCTCCAAGTCTCCACACAATCTCCACTGAATCTGAGATAAAAGCTGCTCCATCTCCATTCTCCAACAGCGCATCGGATCCCTTCTACTAATTAATCAGACGCGCTCTTAAGTCTTATCCTTTATAATTACACAGCTAGATTTTGAATTAATTCAACGTTAACTGCCTCTCCCAGTGACAACTGACAACAGAGAGGTAAGGTAAGGTAAGGTAAGGTAAGGTAAGGTGGGTCCGTATCTGCTGTTATAAAATCTACAGTATATGACCGTCATAGAAATTTTAAACGTTTAATTTGATTTAAACGGTTAGTGAACTCCATTATTATAGTTTCAAAAAAAGGAAAATATTATGGAGATATCATTATTGATACCGTTATTGATACGTACTTATTTATATATATTAAATGAGTTATTATGCATGTTAATAACTTTGTTATGTATAATATTTATATTATTGAATTTAAATACCATTAATATGTATAATAACTCATTTAAAGTGCATAATGACAATAGTGTACAAAATGAATTTGCATAATAAAACCATTAATATGCATTATAATTCATTTAAAATGCATAATAATAATAATATTGTACAAAATGAGTTTGCATAATAAAATAATTAATATACATAATAATTCATTTAATATGTATAATTAAGTCCGTATCGAGAACGATATCAATAAGCGTATTTATGTATCAGCTCCTTTTGAAAAAAAAACTATAATATGTTTGCATCATAAAATAAGTACGATAGCGGATGTGAATTTAAAGTAAGGGAAGGTAACGGAAGGTAACGTAAGGTAAATATCCAGATTCATAAGTCGCTGCCCAATCAGAATTCGCAAGGACACCCCACCGCCAGCTATTTTTCTCTCTTAACTAATTCCAGTCAATCAACACAAAATATAAACAAAAAACAAAACAAAACAGAAAAAAAAAGAAAAGAAAAAACCAAAGCGGCGCCGGTTTGATCTCGCTGCCTCTCTACCTCTCATGCCCTCCATTATTTCCCAGTATTTACACCCCTTTTAAAAAAATATATTATTTATTTTCAACAAAAAAAAAATCTCCTTGTCGATCCTCGCTGTCGCCTCTCTCTCTTTAACTGTCTTATTTTCTTTCGTTGCGCTGTCTCTTCTCATCTCATTCCACCACCTCTTATCTCTCTCTCGCATCTCGATCTCTCGCATCTCTGATATCTACATTGCTCAATTCTGAGAGATCTTGCGTCTAGAGAGAGTAAAAGATGAGAGAGATTATCAGTGTGCACATAGGTCAGGCTGGGATCCAGCTTGGCAACTCCTGTTGGGAGCTCTACTGCCTTGAGCATGGCATCCAGCCCGATGGCATGATGCCTAGGTACTTGATTCGACATTCTCACATCCGCATTTTACCGAACTCCTTCAGATCTAATCAATTACATTCTGGTCTGATCTCAATTTGGTTCTTGTTTGTAGTGATACTTCTGTAGGGGTCGCGCACGATGCTTTTAATACTTTCTTTAGCGAGACTGGAGCAGGGAAGCATGTGCCCAGGGCATTGTTCGTCGATCTGGAACCGACTGTGATTGACGAGGTGCGTACCGGTGCGTACCGCCAGCTGTTCCACCCGGAGCAACTCATTTCTGGCAAGGAGGATGCTGCCAATAACTTTGCTAGAGGCCACTATACAGGTACATACAACGCCATTTTTGTTTTGTACTAAGATTTATAGACAGTTTGAGATCTTCTTTGTTTTTGTCAAATGGATCTCTGGTATCTGGTAAAATCCCTTTCTCTGTGATGGAAAATTCATACACATTTAGTGAATTTGTCTTTTCTTTGTGTAATTAGATCTGATTTCAAGCTGATTTTAATTTTTTTTTTGTGCCACGAATCTCCTTATTTTCAATTGATCTGACATTGGCAATATCATCTGATGCAGTTGGTAAGGAGATTGTGGATCTCTGCCTCGACCGTATCCGCAAATTGGCCGACATGTGCACAGGATTGCAAGGATTTTTGGTGTTCAATGCAGTTGGTGGTGGTACCGGATCTGGATTGGGATCTCTTCTCCTAGAACGCTTATCAGTTGACTACGGCAAAAAGTCAAAGCTCGGTTTCACCATTTATCCTTCCCCCCAGGTAACTACATTGTAATTTTAAGAATCAAGGTTTAGATAAGGGCCCTTTAACAAAAACAAATATTACAGGCTTATTTTAACAATCAATAATAGTTCGGGAGCTGACATTGTATTATTGACTGGCATCTCATTTTCCAATAAGAACAAGGTCAAATGACCCCAATGATAATACGAGTATCATAGAAAGTGAACTTCATTCAACAGATAAAAATGAGAATTCATCTTAAAATAAATTCATGTCACAGGTATCAACTGCAGTTGTTGAACCCTACAACAGTGTACTCTCAACCCACTCCTTGCTCGAGCACACAGATGTCGCCGTGCTATTGGACAATGAGGCCATCTATGACATATGCCGTCGATCCCTTGACATAGAGAGGCCGACCTACACCAACCTCAACCGCCTCATTTCCCAGGTCATCTCCTCCCTCACCACCTCTCTCCGTTTCGATGGAGCCATAAATGTGGATATTACCGAGTTCCAGACCAACCTTGTGCCATACCCGCGCATCCACTTCATGCTTTCTTCATATGCGCCAGTTATATCCGCTGAGAAGGCATACCATGAGCAGCTGTCAGTACCTGAGATCACTACAGCTGTGTTTGAGCCTTCAAGCATGATGGTTAAATGTGATCCAAGGCACGGAAAGTATATGGCTTGCTGCTTGATGTACCGTGGAGATATCGTACCCAAGGATGTCAATGCCGCAGTTGCCACAATCAAGACCAAGAGAACAGTTCAATTTGTTGATTGGTAAGAACGATACCATTCCGATATTGTGTATTTATGATCTTATATTTGTTAAAAAGCATCATGATTCTTTTAGCTCTAATGTCCAGCAAAGCTCTTCTTTTAAGATAAGGACAAGGGAGGTCTCAGAAAAGCTTATCAAAATGTGAAATTGAGTGTTTGATCATGGGACAATATTTAGGGGAATTTAAAGGTCTAATTTTGCAAACTTCATAAAAATTATCAAAATACCTGTGAGATTTTTTGCAGAAATTTGTGTGTTACAACTTACAATCGATTTGACAAAGGGAAAAAAAAATCCTATCATTACAAGGGGCTAAATAGATGATCTTATCTTATCTTACAGGTGTCCTACTGGATTCAAATGCGGTATTAACTACCAGGCTCCAGCAGTGGTCCCAGGAGGTGACCTGGCAAAGGTTCGCAGAGCTGTGTGCATGATCAGCAACAACACTGCTGTAGCTGAGGTGTTCTCACGCATCGACCACAAGTTTGATTTGATGTATGCAAAGCGCGCTTTCGTGCATTGGTATGTTGGTGAAGGTATGGAGGAAGGTGAGTTCTCTGAGGCTCGTGAGGATCTGGCTGCACTGGAGAAGGATTACGAGGAGGTCGGAGCTGATGGTGAGGAAGACTATGAAGGAGAGGAGGGTGATGATTATTAAATTATTTTTTTTATTTTTATGTTTAATTTGTAAACGAGCTTCCGAATTGTTTCTACTTGTCATGAGTTGTTCAATTTGTTGTAAGTTTATTTGTTGTTGTGTAGCTTATATTTTTATTATGGCATGGTGTATGAAAGCTATTTGCAATCTTTTTTGCTTGAGGATGTAATGGACTGAAGTTATAGTTAAATCAATTTGGACCTTTTTGTAATTCCCCTCTTCTTTTTTTCTTTGTTGGAAATGCTTCTTTCAAGGAAATACTTGGAAAGTTAAGGCAAAAATTGTTCACTCAGGCAGTCCGACAAACTGCTAACCTTTGGCAATGCATAGTGGCTTTATGATCTATAATACTATTTCATGAACCAAAAAGAAAAAAAAAAAAAAGATACTTGTCTTGATTTTTTTCCCCCTTTATTCCTTAATAGCATAAAAACAAAACAATTAGTTGTTCCAATAATAGATGCTAGTTTTCCATACAGGGGAGCTGTCTAGAATCTAGAATCTAGAATCTGAAATCTAGAATAAGATTAAATTAATATATAGTGCTTGTGATTTGTCCCACCATCACAAGCACTATCTTTAATTAATGTACATGAGATGCTAGTTTTCTGTATGCTTGGTTCTTCTCCTTTGCGTCCGGGATCGTCCGATCTGCTCTGATCTCCTGTCCTGATTTTCTGTGGAAATCTCTTTGTTTATTCTGTGTGCATCTTTCCTGCACCGTCTTTCTTTGCTTATTTTTCCTTGGAATTTTTGTTAAAGAACCTATTCCGCGCCAGCAAACTATTATTCCAGTTTGCTACACTTGCATCTCATGTACATTAATTAAAGATAAGTGCGGCGTAAAATAAACTCTTATGATATACATATATTTAAAAATGTTATTTAAATTAGAAAAATAAAATTGGCACTTTTCTTTCTAAAGGATCATAAAAAAAATATTTAAGTTAAAGATTTTATTGAATAAGTAAAAGTATAGTCTTTAGAGTTTTAATTCCTACTAATGCATAGTATAAACATTTTTACAATTAAATATGATTACTTCCAAAAAAATATAAACACATTTGAGATAAAGAAATACAATCACTACTCTTATAATAATATGGATGGATATGATATTTTTTGTGATTATAACAACCGGTATTAGTATGATTGCATTATTAAGACATAGATATGGACAAATCAAGAAAGCTCAGCAAACTAATTTATTATAAAAAGTTACATCTTGCCAAAAATTCTCTCCAAATTGGTATTTGTTTATCTCTCCACCTTTATTATTATAAAAAGTTACCTCCTAAAAAATAATAATCTTGCTCTTTCAAACCAATCAGATATCTTTTTTAAAAAAAGAATTTTCTTTATTTATTTGATATTGATCTGTTGGTACAAAAAAAAAAGCCTGATATGTACAAAACTTATGCATCCCTTAAATGTGCAAAAATTTGGATGTTCTCTTGTACAAACCGCTAGAGAGAGAGAGAAAAAAAAAAATAGTGTCTATGTAATTTATTTAGTTCTTATTTCTGCGAATTAAAAATAATAAGAAAATTTTACAACCTTCCGAATCTTGCTCAGGCAATGCTGAAATTGAAAAGTATGGCTTCCTATTATCTCTGACATGTTTTTTTTGTCGTTCATGATACAAACAAATGTACTGTTATATACTAATTCATGCATCGATATATATCCATTTATCCTCCTCAAAAGAAAACAAATTGTAAAACAGTTGTATTTTTTTTTTGTAAATTTATTCTTTTTTAAATATTTTTTATGGGATTTGAATCTATATTTTTCTGTAGATTGACGAAATTTATCACCACTGTGCTAAGCTTACGGTTCAAAATCAGTTGTAGTTTTATTCTTGGTGGACCAGCCAACCTGCGGTTAATAGTGATTTTGATCATGTAATAAAAATTTAATCCAAATTTTATTTGATAGAAACTAGAAAGTTTTTTTTTTAGAATGAATAAATCACATATAGTTGAAGAGTAAATCATGTACAATTTTTAAAATGATTAAATTATTAATTTTGTATTGGATAAAATTTAGATGAAATTTCCTAATTTATAATAGCATCCTCTAATTGTAAATTAAGTTTGTGATACTATTATTTTCTCATATGGATTATTTGATATAGTATTGCTCTTTCTTGTGTTGTTTCTATTTAGAGATTTATTTATCTCCGTAGTAGCAAAATCAAAATTAATTTTTCTATAGTGCAGATCATGAACAAAGGATAATATATTGCTAGTCGTGCTTCCAAGTATGCTTTTATATTTTGGTAATTAATTTAATTCGGCGCATGGATTTTCATTTCCTAGTTGTAAAAACAGCTTGAATCTGTTTTTTTTTTTTTTTGTATTTATAGCTGTAAAGCCAGTTCATGGATAAAAGTCTTGTTACTTTTTTTTTTTGATAATGAGAAAGTTGAGACTTCATAATTCATAGGCAAAAAAAATGGAACCTGATTAATTATTAATAAAAGAATATTTCAAGGGTCTCCTGACATGCAGTGATGTATGCATGTTTCATTTAATTATGATATATATTGAAAATGATGAAGTGGGTTGTAATTGACATATATATTGTTTTGTATGTCTATATATTCAATTATGTCATAGAAGTTTATTGTATTTATAATTATTACAACTGATGTTATAATTTGTCAAAATTAAAAAAAATATAAAATATAAATATATTTTTGCTATTTAGATAAGTCAGGTCTCAGATGTAAAATTTTGGAGATCTAAAATTTATTTGACTATCCATTTAAGTTGTAAATACCAGTTTGGTAAGTGTTTTTTTTTTGTCTTATTCATCTCTTATATTATTTCAAACTCCTCTCAAATTGACTTAAATTTTATATATGTCCAATTTAAATCATTAGAAACACATCTGATATTTGAATTTTTCAATTTAAATGATATTTTTCAAAAATATATACTATAAAAATTGGACATATCATAAAAGTTCGATGTACACTAGAAACGCCCTTTTTCAAAAATTAAGTCGTGTTTATCAATAAACTTCTATGCACAATAGCAATGTTATTCATATTAGTATAAAAAAAAAAACAAAGAGTTGCCGTGCCATTATAAGATTAAAAAAAATCCGCGTCTCTATGGCCATCCAAAATTCCAGACAACAATATTTTTTTTTTGAGATAAAAACAAGAGTCAAGTCACTTTTAAATATTTAAAAAAAAATTTCATCCGGATTCTAAATATATAACTTCCCACACAGAGAACATTACCTTACCATTAAGCACCAATACTTTATTTTGCATGTATGGCCGCTACTTAATGCTTCAAATATTTGTTTTCTTTAGAGGTATGTGATACTGATATAGTGATATGTAAGATAGATAACCTCACTTATCCCAAAAAAAAAAAGATAAAGAAACAAAATCAAACAATGATGCTGTGTCTGTTGTAGATAGTGGGTTGAGATGGTACTATCAGCCCAGGCCAACATTTATTTCTTCTTCTGTTATGATGTTTAAAGAGACAAATGCTAATTAAACATATAGATATAATAGTGGTTAAGATCCAATGCATCATATAATAATATAACAATTTATGTTTGGTTGGATTGTCCAGTTTCAACATTATTACATCTACTTCCTTGTACTTGCTGAGGCAGGGAATGTTGTCAGCTTTTATGTGGTGCTGGATACTGATTGACAAACTCATACAAATGTAATTAGTATTATTGGGACTAAAATTGTAATTAAAAAGAAATCAATTGGTAGTTTTTATTAATATTGTATATAGGCTGCAAGCCCCTGGTTTGAATCTTGGGCCAAACCAAGTAATTAACCCCCCCCCCCACCCAAAAAAAAATAATTAAAGTATTGTACTATTTTATCACTCTGTTATTCTGTAAGAGTGTTTTATGCAATTAAGGAGAGAAATTTTTTTGTTTTGATGTAGAGATATATGGCCCAGTGACCCTGCTCTTGTACCAACTGCAACTACCATCAGTTATTTTACATAGAAAATGTAGAATTAATGTATGAGCAAAAGACACTTTGAGGTTTATAATTTGGAAGAAAGATTAGGTATATATATATATCTTGGTCAAAGAGATTTGACCGAATTATCCTCGAATTCCAATAGCATTTAAATTATTAATAATAGCATCTCAATTATTAGTGGGACTAGTTCTTGATAAATGCTGTTTTGACAAAATTTAATAAAAAATTAAGATAAAAGGGTTTTTTAAATATTTATAAATGTATTGTTAGCTTTAAACATTAATTATATATGTATAATTTTTCATACAATTTAGACGTCATTTAAACACTATTCATGTGTTCTTTACTCAAATATAAATTACATCTCAATTGCTTGATTTATAATTATTTATTATGATAAAGTATAAAATTAATCTATTGTTTAATAGATCCGAATAATTATTAATATCAACCAATGTATAATAAGACAATATTTTATGCGAATGTATAATAAGATAATACTATTTTCACAATTAAGTATACCGCCGTTTCCACAATTCTTGCATGATTTATGGGAGAACAATTAGAGAAATTATTCCTACATCCGATATTTGGCATTTTTTATGTGCACATCAAAAATATTTATACTAAATAGTTAACTTATTTATATATGAATCTGAATGTATTTATAGTTAGTATAAAAAGTGTTAATTTTTTTTTCTTCATGAATGATTATAAAAAATTCAAATTAAAAATTTTAATATACAAGTAAAAATATAGCTTGCAAAACTTATGATATCAATAATGTAAGGTATAAATATTTTTATCATTAGATATAAATATTTTTTTAAAAAAATGAATATATCTAAAATACATGTAAGTACAGTTATCATTCCTCGAACAATTAGTCTATTACTGCACATTGATGGTGCTTCTTTTTACCTTGACTTAATGACAATTAATAATCAGAAATCGCCAGCTACAAACGGAAATGCAGGCTATTCAAATTGTCTTCTCAATATATATATATATATATATATATTACAAGAACCTCAGACATTTTGTCAGTAAGTTTTGGATTTCAACATTTGTTACATTTCTCAACTTCATATATCATCCATGCAGTAATTTTCTATCCCATGTTTTGTCCACTAGCTCTATGTTGCATCAAAGGGTGACAAAAAGATAAAAAAAATGTATCAGTGACAATTTTTCCAAATGAGATTCAAATTATTCAACCAGCAAAATAGATGATACATCTTTTCTCACATGCATGACAACAATGACAAGAACAATAATTTTCCCACAAATGGCTAATACAATTTTCCACACGCATGACATGCATAAGAAAAAAAGTAGGCACAATTTGGTGAAGTATATACTCAACTCCTAGAGTTAGGTAATTTTCCATTTGGTTCAGTCATGTTATTAATTAAGAATCTCAGATCCAAATCCAAGTAGAGGTTTTTCAATTTTATGTGCTCCATAAAAGAGCTGTGGAATTGGAGATCAAATTGACCGAGACATATATAGAACATTAATTTGGAAATTTCTGCGAAATAATTAAATCAAACATTAGAGAATGCTCACTAAGTGTATAGTGTATACACACCCAATATATATTCTAGACAAATTAATCTGCAATTGCATGTACTTCTTTAATGCGTGTTCAATTTTGTATGTACAAAACTCGACTAGAAATTTAATTACCAAACTTGATGAATTGACAAGAAAAATTCATTCCCTTTGTACAAATGAAGAGACAGCTATCTGTAATTTACCATCTTCTTCTTGCCTTAATTCAAGCATAGAAGCTAGCATTTCTGCAATAGAAGAAGAATTTACCATCTTCTTCTTGCCTTAATTCAATCAACATGCAAAATCTCGCTTCAACTAGCGTGCCCCAGACAGCTGCTTATCTGACAAGAAAGACGGTACATTACATGCACTTTTAGTGCTGTTGCTCTCAAAGCATGCCAGGGTCGCCAACTCAGTGTTCATCCCTTCATCAAGCCGGTTTGTACCCCACATATCCATTCCCATGAACCCTCTCTCATACCTACTTAAATGATGGTGCAATGACTCGACTCTTGGCTCCCAAACTCGCATGCTCCCTTCAAGCATTGCTGCCACAGCTCGCATGCTTGGTCTAAAGCACGGCTCTTCATGTAAACAACAAAGCGCTACTTTGATGACCCTTCCAATCTCTTCTTTATCCACCTTTTGCTCTATTCTTGGATCAATTAATTCGTCATATCGCCCTTCTTCGTGTTTTTTCAATGCCATCATTGGGAAGTAGCCATTAGTTTTAGTGCTGGAAGCCGGCTTGCACCAGCTACCTTCACTCCAATTCTTCCTCCCATGAACTATTTCTAGCAACACCATGCCGAAGCTATAAACGTCAGTTCTATCAGTTATGCTAGAGTTTGTTAACCACTCTGGTGCAAGGTACCCTCTCGTACCTCTCAATGTGGTGAACAGACTCGATTGGTCTGGAGCAATCAATTTTGCCAACCCGAAATCTGCAATCTTAACCCCTTTTTGGTCATCAAGTAGTATGTTCTCTGGCTTTATATCACAATGGATAATTTTATGATCACAACCAGAATGGAGATATGCAAGACCACGTGCCGCCCCAATTGCAATTCGAAGCCTTTCAGACCAATCAAGTGGGGGGCTCAGTCTGAAGAGAGGTTGGTCGAGGGAACCATGGTTCATGTACTCATATACTAGCATGCGGTGGTTCCCCTCTGCGCAAAAGCCTCGTAACTTCACCAAATTGATATGACGAATATTACTTATTATGGCTATTTCAGTTAAGAACTCATGCCTTGCTTGCTTGCCCATGTTGGCCATCCGTTTAACTGCGACAGTGGTTTTGTCTGGTAAAATTCCTTTGTACACCGACCCAAACCCACCTGACCCAATATGCTTGCTAAAATTCACGGTTGCAAATTCTAGATCTGAGTAGGTAAATCGAGTTGGAAGTCCTGGTATGGAAATCTCTTCTTTTCCTGTGTTATCTTTGACTGGTGTTCTGGGATCATGGTCTGTCTTAGACCCCATTGCTTCTGTTTCTCTCTCGCTTCTTGTTTTTCCACAAATTGGAATTCCCTTACGCCACCTCATAAATATTGCGTAAAGAAGTATTATACCCAATATACCAGCCACACATGAAAAAAGTACTATTAAGAACATGGTGGAGAATGTGGAGGAACGCTTCGTTTGTGTTTGACTAGGCAGTCGATGCGTTGTTTTTACATAACCAACAACAGAAGAATGGTCCTCTGCATCTGAAGTTAGCAGAGTGCCCAATTTGTGCTCTAAGAGGTAGCATGCCTTAGAAGAATTCTTGTAGAAGAAACCAAGACATGAGCAATTACCCGAACAAATAATTTCACAAGATGAGATATCATTTATGGATTGATCCGGTAAAGCAAACTTATTTGCGAAGTAATCAATCCCGATGTCGAGGCTCAAATAAGAGACCGATGATCCTTGAGCTGTGCCACTACTACATGAAGGAAGGGACGAACCATCCTCAGGTATGCACCCGCCACCTGTTGATGCCCCAAATTTTGATGGGCAGGAGCATCTCAATCCATTTGACCTGGTTGAACAAAGCCCGAGCGCTTGGCATGTGAATGGAAGGTCACATTGACTCACCGGAGCCAAAAGGAGAGTACTAAGATCAGAGGTGGTTAGTGTTTTTGAGTTATTAGGTAAGTGATAACTCATTATATGTAACTGGCCAGATGCATCTAGTCTTAGAAATCGGACTTCTTTATTCGAAGTCGGTGGAGGGAAAAGGAAATCAGAAACTACGGAGTTGGTTGCATTGCTTGAAATGAGGTATAATCCAGTTGTATTTACAGAGAGATACGCGACCTCTTTATTCGAGTTCTTGGTTGCGCGGAGGTCTAAGGAGAAAGCCCAATAGGAAATAAAGGAGTTATTACTAGTATACCACTGGAGAAGTGCATCAGTACTTGTGATAAGGAGGCGGTAGGGCCCAGGAGTTAGGTCAATATTTGACGTGGCAGAGAACAAGGAAGCACCAGTCGGTAGTGTCTGACCGGGGAGGATTGTATCGGTTGGCTGAGAGAAAGATGACCACAGAGAAATATTGGTTGAATCAAGCAATTGTAACTCCCCCGACTCAAGCAACCATAATGAAGCTGCTGGGTTTGTGAGGGAAGGGGTCAACCAAATGGCATTCACATTGGAGCTTGGAATCGTTAAAGAGAGGCCGGCAGCAGTGAAGGAGAAGAGAAATGAAGAGGGGAGAGCTGAAGAAGGGTTTGCGGTCCAGACAGGGGTGTGAGATGGATAATGGAGAATAGAAAGATAAAACAGTGAAGCTTGTGCACTAGGTTTGTAAAAGGCTAATGCAAAGGTTGAATTTGGAGAGACTAGAAATACTCCTGAGTGTTCGATGTAGTGGTAATAAGAACCGGTGAAGTTTGGGCGGATGAATTCAGTTGTGATTGGCCCAGCAGAGACAGAGAGAGGGAGAAAGAGGTAGAGGTAGAGAGAGAAGTAGAGGCAGAGTGAGAATGGTGCCATGAATCAGAGGAGAACAGAAGGAGAGAGGTATTGTGGTGAAATATATTTAAGGTTGTTTGGTGTGATCTGGTGTAACAGTTGACTAGAATAATACATTCGGAGAGGTCAGAGATCATAAACTGTGAGCTGCACTGGATTTGCACGGTGTGTGAATTTGTCGGAGTGGTTGGTTGTTAGCTGAGGGGAAGGTGAGAATTTGTGGAGAGGTGCAATTGGGGTTTCGGAACACACCTTGTAGCAGAATAGGTGGTTGGAGAAATTTAACCTAGTTGGGACCTTGCTAGATTATAAAACTTAAATTAGATAGATACACTAGAAGGAAATCCTCGCTTTGTTGGTTTTTATCTGGTATGGCTCCTCATGTTTATGCATATTAAGTAGTATAATTTCAAAGAACAGAGAAGATCATGGGTTATTGCAATTACGAAAACAATAATATATGCACATTTCATTCTTACATTAATTGATGCTTAAAATATTTTGTGATGTTATATAACCAAATTTATCATATCCTTGAACCATACATCTACATATATTTCAATGTGTTATTATCCCCCCAGTTTAAGTATTCGATGCGATGGTCTGAACTAACTAACTTTGCTATATCCGTCAATCAAGCCAAAAGTAACAGGTGCCTACTATTTTGCCTAGAATGATGTACATTTAAGGCATTGGACCGCAATAAATTGCATCCAAAGTCAGAATACAAGTTGAAAGGATTGGCCAGTAATGTGATGCGTCCAGATGAGTTTTTCTGCTAATGCAGGATTTCAGATGTCAATTAATTTACAGGGTCAGATTTTGATTTGAATCCCCCCCCCCCCCCCCCCCCCCACACACACCCCACCCCCACCCACCCACCCACCCCCCCCCCCCCCCCCCCACACCCCACCCCCACCCACCCCCATCTCCCCCCCCCCCCCCCCCCCCCACCACCCCCCCCCCCCACCACACACACACAAAACCCACCCCCACAACCACAAAACAAGAGGCCCCCACTGGCCACTGCAGATCAGATGTGTGACCCAGATCAGGTCAGATTTCAACTGGTATTAATTCTCTAATATATACTTTTTGTCATATTTTACCAAATTTTAAAAGAAAATATTTAATTAGTTCCTATTTAGACTGAACATTATGAGAGAACCAGATAAGTACAAATCAGGAATATTATAGACTGCGATTTTATATTTCACTAGGTAGGATTACTCCGGATAACTGCAAAAGTTTAGGTCTGACTCAGACATCATAGGTTGAATTAGGTCGGAATTAAACATCTGTGCTTAAAAAGCTTTTAAAATATTTGGCATGCCTTTGAAAGAGTCAAGTACTTCCGTACTTTGCCTTATGATTTAACAGGGATAAAGAAAGGGAAACAGGTTGACCCGAACTCTCCAGGTATTAGACACCCAATTATAGAGCAGTTTCTTTCAACAGAATCTTCACAAAGATACCTATTTCTTCATTCGTTATTTCATTTTATAATCTTTACCTTTACTAAATTTCTAGTTAATTTGTTTACCATAATTCTTACTTGTATCCAGCCTTATTCTAGTATGGAAGTTTCACGGTAAGCACCAACTACCACAGAAAAAGTAACAATAATTTCATTTTCCAAAGTTTGACAAGCTACTTAATATAATTATTATATGGGGAAGTGGCTTAACACCAATTTACATCCCATACAGATATGGTAGCATATACAACATTTTGAGTTCAGACAGTTCAGTTTGAACCGTTGTAAATAGTTCAAATTTTTTTCCAAAAGCGGACCAACAAAACCAATCTAAATTTGATGAAGTATCATCTTTGATGCTCACATTGGCTTCAACAAATCTATGATAAACCAAACAACATAAAACATCAAAAGTGTCATAAACAAATCTCACGAGTTCACTACTCGTTTCTGCATATTTCCAATAAATTTTTTTCCTTATGTCAACAACTTACAAAATAACTTCATCCAACCTTTGAAAAAGATTTACAAAAAATCAAATAATGCCAGAACTCCAGAACCTTCTCGAGAAATCATGTCGCCTCATCAATCGCAAAAGGAAAAATGAGGGGAAAAAAAGAACCTGACAAGATCTGGCATGGAACTATTGTTTTTTGTTGAGTTCCGTTTTGTTCTTACTGCCTTTGTAGGCATTAGTGTGGAAGTTGAGAAAAAGAACAAGGAGAGATGCATTGAAAACAGCATTGAACAGCCACCCATTCATCCCCTCACAACCGCTGCCAGAAAAATGGTACCTGTCCAGATCCAAAAAAGAAATAAGTATCAGTTGATTTTGAGAAAAAAGGTTAATTTTATTAATTCCACCCTAAGGCTTATATAAAGTACATATCTTACAAATAGGTCCCTAGTCTATTACATAATTTCTCTTTTACATAATTGTCCTCTTTAAACTTAACTCTCAACAGTATCATTTTCTCTTTGCTTGGGTGTTTTATAAATTCTCAGTCAGTTAGCATTGATTTCTAGCTTCAATTTGCTTCATAATGGTAGAGGCAAGCATCATCAGTACTGGATCTGTCTTAGTGTCTTATGCAAGTATGATATTACACAAGCACCGGAAAAAATGGCCTCTGTCAGTCAAACAACTAAAAATTCAAAAAGAATCCAAATTGGTAAATGAAACAAAGAGAAAGCTATCTATCACTTAATCAGCTGGTATGGATCAGGCATCAACCAGCATCAGACTTGAATGGTATAATAATAATCCAGAAATGTGATTATTCAATACTAGATTGGGGCATTAACTGAAAGAGAAAAGGGTAATTATTTCTCCCTCTAAATTTTGTAACTAGAAAGTCTGTCTGATCCCAATTTTCCGAAGATGTAATTTTGTTTGTCAAGAATGTTTGATGCTAAGATCCAACCCTATCCCACAACATTTAAACGCGCCAAATTCTGCTGTTTAACAACAACATAGAGGAAAAAAACAGCTAAAATATAAGCTATATGCCTAAATTCCTGGTTAGTGTTTACAAAGATTGCAAGAAAAACATCAAGTAATTATTATGGGGAATATAAGAGAAAAGCCTTCTCCAGTTGGGCATCCTCCTGTCAGAGCAGAGTAATTCCAGTGCGAGGCTTTAATTACGCCCGAAATTTCTAATATGGAATCAAAGTTTCATTCTTTATTCAGATAACAAATTTTTCAGGGTTTTATCGGCAAGGAATTACCATAGAAAAACAATTGAAGCCGCAAAGCTAAAAACAAACTGTGCAATCTGCACCTCGGTTACAACCCGCTTCCAACGGGCCGGCCACCTCAGCCCGACACTACACGAGAAATAGTACGCATACATCACCACATGGACAGCTGCATTGGTCACAAGTGCGATTGGTACCAGAGACTGAGATGTGCTCAACCATACATAACACATGACAATCACTAGTGCGTGATGGTACACGTGTAAGAATGTAAGCCTTCTCTTATCCCTTGCTAGGAGGATGAGCAATGTGTCGACCAGCTCGTAGAGTTTCGAGAGGTAGAAGATGTACGTCCAGTAGAACACTGAACTGGAAGGAGGAGTGTTAGGAGGGAAGCAGAAGAGGTACTTAGGCGATGGGAGAAGGGAAGAGGAGAGAGCGCATCCAGTTGCCATGAGAATGGAGATGGAGAAGAGGAAGAGATTGTGGAGAGCGGAGATGAATCTGAGGAGAGGTGGTGGAATGGAGGGAAGCGGGAGGAGATTGAAATGGAGGAGAAAGGTGAGCGAGAGGTAGGTGACGATGGTTGCGATGGCGAAGGAAAGAGAGGAAGCGAATAAGGTGGGACCCGCTTGCCAGTGAAAATGGGAGATGGTTGGCTGGTCGACGAGGTACCAGCGTAGACAGTCGTACACCATTGATAGCATCTCTGCCATTGCCATTTTCGCTTGGAATTTTCTTTATCGAGTGCGATTGTTTGTGTGCTTTCGTTCTGCGATGAGGGAACCAGTTCATGAAAGTCGAACTGTTAACCTCACATTATTAATTCACGTTGTTCTACTCGGACCAATATAATGTTGACAGTTGAAACTTTAGCCAATCATCGTTCGCCAAGTCAGTATAGCAGTAAGAATGACGTACAAAATCGGAACGACACTTTTCAATAATAGCCAATCACATTATACTATTGTAGCATTACGTGGTTGTAAGACGAGCTACGTCGACAGATAGGAGTTTCATTTCAGATTTTTCAGATTTCAGATTTTGGAGCGAGTTTCAGATGGGAGTCTTTAATTCGTGATAGAAAGAAACCTTTTCATGTTTTTACGGAACTTTTCAGTATGTTCAAAACAGTTGATTCAATCTCAATGGAGATTGTTCACAAAACACAGATCATAATTTTCATAATAGATAGTGAAATATGACCAAATTTTACTTTTGGAATACTGAGGTTATGAATAATCTCTTAACTTAAAAGCACTCAGTTCATACTCTGATATCACATTGAATCTCTTTTCAAGTACCAAAATTTGAGTACCAAAGTGGCAGTTGTGGGAGTTCATTATGGCAGCTAAAATCAGCACCATTCATGCTAAAACATTTGAAATATCACAAGAAATTATTTTTGAGTAGTTTCAAAACAGTATCATTACATGCGCACCGGATCACCGGAGAGCCTAGGACCAAATAACTTCAGTCGTCTACTAACAGGGGCTGGTTTTGTACCGGGACCAGTACCAATCTTTTACTGGTCTATCAATCAATTGTAAGTGTGGTGAATCTTATACGCAGAACGAAATTTCATCAGAACCAGTCTACTAGAAACACTAGTAGTGAAAAGCAACAATGATAATTTGCAATCAAGAATTTTTGACAAAGACATTTTCGTATATTGCTGGCGGTGCAGCAGGCATCAGAAATCATCTATTTATCCTACCATGTATTAAGGCATTAAAGTTGATTTTGGCAAATACTTGAATTCTAGTACCAGTCACTGAGTCAGGTTTATTACTCTGCTAGAATACTGGTACTACTTAGGCTGATGTATAGAACAGCATGCATTTTAATAGCTCTATAAGTTATTCAGAAAGTAAATTACTAATGCATATATGCAATTATGTTTCTCAAATAATATCAAGTAAAAGACAAAAGCAAATCATCAACTGTCAGCAAAACTTCCCAAAATTGATTCGTGTGTTTAGAGTTTATAACAGTAGTTTTGAAACTAACCTGCTCAAAACACAACAATACAAAATTACAGAACATAATATTTCATAAAAACCTACTCAAACGAAGCTACAAGTAGTACCACCAATCTCATCTCAAGTCAGAACCCAAGACTTGGTCTCAAGCAATTGAGCACAAAACCCTACTTAAATCTCATAGTAAGACAATCCACATCAAAAATTCTTCCATCCAAAAGCTCCAATTAGAAGCAGCAATCGCAATCAAACGGGCAGAGAGGTGTCCCTCCAGCATTAGAGTTTCCAAACCCTAGTTCTTCGGCCGAGTAAATGGCCAACCCGTCGCCCGTCCTTCGCCTTCTAGCCTTTGCTTCAGGTCTCTCATCTAACACTATTTTCTTCTCCTTCTTCTTCTTTCCCTTCTTAATTTTCCCGTCTTTCTTCACCTTCTTCTCCGGCTCGCCTTGTTCTGTCTCTTCCGAGGGTTTCTCCTTTCTCTTCTTGGACTTCGTCGCTTGGAAAATCTCGTCGATCTCGTTAGCAGGTTTGGGAGGCTTGCCATCGGGTTTTGGATCTTCGTCGGGAACCGTCGGGGTCTTTTCCTTTTTGGTTGATTTCGGAGCGGGCGCCATGGGAGGAGAGAGAGAGAGAGAGAGAGGTGGTAAGACGAGGGAGAAGGAGAAGATAGGAGGCAGAAGGCTGATGCTACGACATTTTTGGGACAAAGACATCGACTAATTTTGCATCTCTCTTTAAAAGCCCAAATACGGCCCACAAAGAATCCTAAAATATGTTATAAAGAGCTGATATACAGATATATTTATATTATCGTTAATACGAATTTTATTATATATATTAATAATTTTATTATGTAGATTCATTTTATATACTACTGTTATTATTCAATTTAAATGAATTACTATATATATTGATGGAATTTAACTTGAATAATAAAAATACTATATAAAATAAAGTCATTAATATGCATATTAACTCATTTAATGTATATAATAAAATATATATCGACAACGATATCAATAATAATATCTTTGTAATATTTTCCAATGTTAAAAGGTTCAAATAGAGTTTAGAAGGCTTTCTAGGCCTATGAAATTAAACCGAGAGGAGGAAAAGAAAAAGTGGGAAAAAGTACTCACCAACAAGGAAACAGTTTCCTTCTGAAGAAACAAAATCATGAGATACTTGAATCCTTACCTTCCTTTAGTAGATTTCATTGGAGAAATAAATTAAAATTTGATAGTATCAATAATTTAAATTCGATAATTACAAAATAATTACAATACTTTGTATTAACTACTAAGATTGTTGCTCAAACGGTTGGTCTCACTGTGTACATTTTATTCAAGTATTAAGAGTACGAGGAATCACTTAATTAATGTACACAGTGACAAGCCAATCCTAAAATGCTCTATTGTCAGTACTCCAGGGAAGCATAAATTCTAAAACGAAAACGCTCCAAAATTAAGGTAGAAGATATCGATTATTCAAGCCTGGATTAGTATAATTAAATCAATGTTATAAGAAAATACATACTTTCAACAAACATAGTTTGGAAGACTGATAATAGATTTCCCCATACCAAACTTTGGCATCTAGGGAGCGATATATTCTTCCTTCATTTGTCTTCATATTTACAGATTATAAATACACGACTATTTACAATAGCAAATTTTTAACTCCCGCTACTACTTCCATTTCCCTTTCACTTGCATTCAAAAGGCCTTTAGCACAACATTAGCAGTTGCACCAACACCCCTTGCAGCAGCTTTCACCAAAGCCCGGTTGCTGTACAATCTGCATATCAATAAACATTGGATAGATGTTCAAATTCTTCCATTTGTGAAACCTGTACCATGCATATGACTTTTCAAAGTATAAAACCAAACATTATACAACTCAAATGCCAAAAAACAAAAGAAAAAGAAATGTTTGATGTGAGCTCCATGGCTTTCACTATGAGCAAACTAAATAGTTTGAATTCATTTTGATGCACTCGATAACCCACAGAATCCTTCTCATTCATCAGAATTTTGCAAAATCTTTAAATGAAAAATGGAACCCAGTGGCACAATCTCCAGAGACACATATCTCATACTGAAGTGTAAAGATTAAGTTATAGATAATTTTACCCGTATAAAGCAATACCCCATGTAGCCAGAGTGTAAGTGATTTTTCCAGCCTCCCATACACTTTTCCACTTCAACCTAACTTTGATGTCATCCAAGGCCTTTGTCACAGCTGCCAAAATTCATGTAAACTAATTCAACTTGGAACAATGACTACAAGTATCACATACGTGTGAGAATGAATATCCAGATAGTTACATGATAAAGACAGTATTACCTTTCTGTATTTCTTCTGGTTTCAAATCCTGATAAACAAACAAAAGCATGTCAAACACAAAAGTACCTAATTACTAATGAAAAATGGTGATTATGAAATGCACCTTAGATTTGGGGTCTTCTAGAATGCATCTGGCCACAAAATTGGCAATACCATCAACAACCTCCTCTTGACTAACTACAACATAACTTGAGTTATCTATTCCACTAGGCTCTTCTACGTTGGCAATGTCGGGTAGCCAGACCCACCAGCTAGGTTCCCTTTTGCCAACTACAATTGGGACTTCAACAGCCTCTGCAGCAGATAAAATGAAATAACATTAAACATTACATTTGAATTATTATCTGCAATCAAGTTAAACTACTAAATTAAGTTGACAGGAATAGACATTTGAACACCTGCTGCTATTTGAATGTCCTTCAGATAAAAGCATACTAAAGTTTTTTTTGCTCTAGCATGCTGGCCACAGGATAAATGCATGTTTCCCTTGTTTGGATAGCAATCCAAAATAATAGAGCTCAACCTTTTGTCAGTAATTATAACAGAGACCCAACAAAACTTGAATGATAGCATGCCACAAATTCAGGATTCCATATGGACAGGTTGATACACAAACCCACACTTTTCTTCATGTATGGGCTAAAAAAACTTACATATACCTATCCCATTTAAGAAATGTTCTTTCCATGAGAATATATTTTCAGAATTTCCATTACTGGTTCTTGTTCTTTGGCAGATCCGAAAAGCATCTGAGTACACAATAAAGATATGTAAAGGAAAGGAATCTAGCTATTGTGAAAGAACCTGTCATTTTGTTGAGTACAGCCATTGACTCCTGATGAGCTGATTCAACCCTGTTGAGAAAGCTTGTGCTGTTTGCTGCTGCTTGAAGCCGGGTATATAACTGCATAAGAAACCATTACGCTTTTATGAAAACAAGCAAGAACAGATACAATTATATAAGTTACAATCATGCTACAGTTCTATTTTTGACTGCCGGATTCCTAATCTTTCTGTTTTAATCAGTTGGAGAATTTCAGAATCGAGAATATACACCATCAGTGCTCAATACTGTTTCAATTTGACTTTAAATTCCCATATTCCCAATAAATGCAAGACAATCGAATCAGAATTTCCTTTTCTGTTTTTCATGACAACATTTCATGTTTTTGTTTCAATTGGAACACCAAATCTAATCTAAGGTCTAAGCGCTCCATGTAGGATATGACAAAGACATACAGAAAGATAGTAAATTGAACCCTTATCTCTATCTGTGGTAGTGGAAACCAAAAGTTCATATACAATACCAAATCACATATGATACCAAATTGGGAAGTTCACAAAATATCAAAACTGATTGAGCTCACTCACATCAGGGGGACATTCATTTGAGAAATCGGGCGATTTACACAGCTCCTGAATCAGCACGAAATTCCTGGCTAGCTGTCTCCTAAGCTTGAGGTTCTCCGATCGAATTCTCTCGATCTCCTCTCCTTTCTCCTTACCTTCCTCCTCCGCCACGTCAGCCTTATCCGGCGATACGGTGGTGGTCTTGTGTCGACCGGGACAGTGCTCAACGGCGAAACGTGCCACCTCAGCCATCTCAATCACCGTATGAACAACCTCCAGTGGATCTGCGTGCGCGCCATGACCCATTGTCAAGAAACAAGAAAACCCTAGCGGAGAAATTGTGCTCTCTTTTTTTTGCAAGAGAGGAGGTCAAGCGAAATTGTCCCAAGGGAAGATGAGATGGTCTAATTATCGGAGCAGATTGTTTTTCCCTGCACTAAGAATTATACACTAATCCCACTGACATTTGGGTCCCAATATTTTACATACGAACCTGTGAGCGACTATGGTACATAGCTTTCGGCCCATTAAAGAGGAGATGGTCTATTGGTGTGATTCGACTGTGATGCAATTTTTTAAGATAGGCCCATGAGCCCGATTAGTAAATTTCTTTTTTCTTTTTCTCAACCTTGATTTTTTGGAGAGCGTTTGAGTCGACAAAGCATCTCAAGTTTTCCTTTATGAGTATGAATGAGATACAGGAGCCGCTAGGAGGTTATGGCAAAGAATTTGTCAACGTTAATATCTGATAGTGACTTTTACTATACTATATAATTTTTTATTATCAGTTTAAATACATCTTTTGAAAGAAAGATGTATTTACTGGTAAATAATGGATGAGACCATTATTTACTGGTCTCATCCATCTTTTGAAAGAAAGCAATTAATGAATAAAACTAAGGGGATTTCACTGACTTGGTTAAACTTCATGAATTACCAGCTGCAAATCTGGAACTTTTCAAAAAAATTGTCCCAATTAGAAGCCTCTAATTGATGCCATCAGATCTGTACCGAAGTTATACAAGTACCTATACCGACCGGAACAACCTACTATATATTAAGTTTCTGAAATTAGAGCATGGTTTTTAAATCAAGTTTTCCTAAACTTAATATTAAGTAAGATTCAATATGAAATTATGAATAAACTCATATAATAAGCAAGGTCCAGTAACTAAATATAGTATGCCAGTACTGCTCTAACTGATAGATGACATTCTTGATATACTGTTCTAACTTCGTCACCTGGTTTTATAAAATAAGATTGATATTTTCCGATCTATTTAGCAACCGTTGTCAGGTGTGCTGGTCCCGGATGTCAGACCAGATTCTGCGGCCTGCTCGGGCGTAATAGTACTATATTAGCAAGAACGCGAATGCACGAGGCACTAATCAATAGAATATACTGATCTTCATTTGAAAAAGTCGCCAAATGAGAGAGAAAAAAAATTTGAAATAAGGGCTCCCGTTAGTTCCAGCGTTTAATATTATTTTAAATATTTTTTTACAAAATTTGAATCTGCGTTTTTTCATAGAGAGATAAAATTTATCATTATCTGTGTTAGACATGCGGTTCCAAAATGAACATAAATTAACAAGCAACTGCAGAAAAATATGTGCACTAACAAAGTGACAAAAAAAGGTAATATGTCACATATTTAGTGGTTTAGTACCGAAAAACCTCACTACACAATTGAAAGGTTGATAAAACTTGATACAATTTTATATACTCTAGAGTAATGGTTGATAAAATAACTAACCATTAATCTATCCTATGCCATAAATAAGCTTCATACATAATTTATGTAAGATGATGAGCAGTGAGAACACATATTATAAGTTTATTTGCTAAATTCAATCTATTTTATGCCATTAATAAGCAGTCAGGAAGTTAAGAACCCAGTTCCCAACCTTTGTCTAATTAGTGGCGCTTTTAGGTCTCACAAATATCTAATACTCTGATTTGACCCCAACAATTCAAAAAAGTAATAATAATTAATTTATCAAACCCCCCAACCACCACCATTTTGTCGACTTATTTACTGATAATTCGTATTCTCTGTCGTGTTATACGGTGCAGTACATCATAGTATTCGTTCGATTACGTCAAAATTGATGTAAAGCAAATCTCAAAAAAAAATTCTCTATGATCTACTGATCTGTATAATGTACAGCGCAGTACTACGTAACATAAGATCAAAATTCATTTGCTAGATATACAAATCTCATCCTAATCTCTACCATTAGTTTCGATTTTAGATGGTCCAAATCGTGCGTTAACAAAACTAAAAAGTTCGGACAAATTATTATTTTTAATTAAAAGGTGAATATATGCATATTCAAAAGCATATATTTTACATTAAATTGCACTTTTGCGTTATAAAAAAGAATGATATCTTATTTTCTATAACTAAAAAGTTCGGACAAATTATTTTTTTAATTAAAAGGTGAATATATGCATATTCAAAAGCATATATTTTACATTAAATTGCACTTTTACGATATAAAAAAGAATGAGATCTTATATTTTCTATGTATAGATAACGACACTACAGTCTACCAACCAGCAACACTTTCCTCGTTACTATCATATTAAACAGTTGAATATAACATTCACTTGCAACTCAAAAACTCTTAGTGCGATCTCTCCAATCTGATCCATGTAGCACCAACAAAGATTTTCAAATAAAACTAATTGCTTGGCTAGTATCTTTAGTGCACTACAACTAAGGAAAAGGGGAGTTTTTAATGTTTATTGAATTAAATTTGAATCTGATGGGTGGTATAACTGTTAGATTATTAAATTTGATATTTTATACGATTATTAAAATATGAGAGTGAAATTTTTATATGAATAGTGGTATAATCGAATGGTTATTATTTAACACATCGGACCTATATTTGATTTGACGGACGTTGGAATTCCTATTTGTATTTAGCACTTTCTATAGCTAAAGGTGTAGATGGAATTGTCCATTTCATTCATATTTGTATCTATGAATTATTAGAGTTATATTTTGGAATAAAATAATTTCTAACTACGAATTTACATGATACAAACTGAAAACGTATATTTGTCTTAAACAAATAATATTATATAAATTAAGATCAATATAATTAGTTCATAAAATTAATTTAATAATACATTGAAAACATATTTTTATAATTTTGTCATGTTTTTAATCAATTTTTGTCTCCTTAAAAAAACAAACTGATATTTGCTTAATCATATGGGTGGAAGCTGCAAAAAATTTCATTCCTAACTTGTGATTTCCATAAAAACAAACTAGAAAGCGCCTAGAGGTTCTATATGAACACATGAAA
The DNA here is from genome assembly GCA_037678475.1 of x Bolboschoenoplectus mariqueter. Classification (NCBI taxonomy): domain Eukaryota; kingdom Viridiplantae; phylum Streptophyta; class Magnoliopsida; order Poales; family Cyperaceae; genus x Bolboschoenoplectus; species x Bolboschoenoplectus mariqueter. Next base: position 2,512,030 of record CM075282.1, read on the forward strand.
ATTTCTATCTTAAGTGTAATGTATAAAGACTATAAGTATAATTTAGTCTTAAAAAAAGGATACTTGAATTAAATTTTTTTTTATAAATGAGACTCTTAAAATAGCATCAACCTTTGCAAAGTTAGCAATCCAAATTAATTTCCAAATCAAAGGAGAGTGTACAAAGCCAACTAATAATGGAAGTATCATATTTAATGAAGGTACTGTTTCTGTTTTCTCCTAGTTTCTAGCATTAATAGAATTTCATTTTCCAAACTCCAAAGCAACCACTGGACAATGAAAGAAGAATCCAGTGGTTGCATGCTAGTGTCTCGTTTCACCTTGAAATTTAATTTAATAATAATAATCATCTTGAAATTTAATTTAATAATAATAATTAATAGTGGCTGCTAGGGAAAAAAGGTCATGTGTCTAGTGTCCAACAACCATAGAGTGCATTAAATTAACAACACTTTCCTTTGGTTTTGGGTTGGCTATGGAGGTTGGATAGGTGTTAAAAGAATATGAAAATATTAAAAAAATATATCATCATTAATATAAATTTTATTATATATATATTAAATAACTTATTATATATATATTAATACTTTTTTATTTTATATAATACTTTTATTATTCAACTTAAATATCATTAATATACATAAAAAATTATTTAAATTGAGTAATGATAATACTGTACAAAATAATTTTACATAATAAAATCATTAACATATATAATAATTTATTTAATATATATAATAAAATTTATATGATAATAATATTATATGTGTGTATCAGCTTCGGAAAGAATAAAGATAATCCCTTTATCAAGCTCCACGTCTCCTTTTATGGACTTATCCATTTCCGGAAAAAAGAAAAAAAAAAGAGTCACCTTTATCTCCTGCATTTTTCTGGTATTAGTCAACTTGAACATGCGCTAGTGAAAGAGTTGTTCACTATCTAGCAGCTAGCTGCACAGGTTTTTTTTTTTTTGCTCAGTACTAAAATTTATCATTTTTAGAATTTTTTAATTATTTTTTTGAAATTCTAAAAACGATCTTAATTGACATATAAATATTTTTTATTTTTATTTATTTTTGAGTCAAATAAAGTGATCTTTGAAAATTCGAAAAAAATAGTTAAAAAACTGTAAAAATGGTAAATTTTGATATTCTACAATATTTTGATATGAAGAATTTATTGAGCTACTTAAATCGAAATTTCAAACACAAAAACTTAAAATTTAAATCATTAACATTTCGGGCGAAACATATATATATATCAATAGAGATTGACTTCCAAAATACTTGAACAAGGGATTTTGGATTACATGCAATGTGTTCAAAGTCTCATGATAAAATTTCATTGCAAGTTAAACAATTATCATTTTTTAGTCGTATTAATACTAAAATATTATTAGAAAAGATGATAATGCAATGTAGTTAAGGCAAAAAAAGTTGTAAATTTCAATTTATCATTATACTAATCAAAATGCTAATAAATAAATTTTAAAAAATACTTTAGCCATTTCACACTATAAATTAGCAACAATGAAGTGCAAAAAGCAGCCCTTTAATTATATCCAGTTATAATAATGTGAACTACTTAAATTAAACATTTTCTTGAAATGGAAAGATCTGCAACTAACTTAATCATTGAAGTGTTGTTGATACTTGCAAAAATATCTGGATCACTTAAATATAACTAGCACTTTGATATGTATGTAATATTAATAAAACACAAATTTAATTTTAAGTTTGAAAGGTACGAAATAATCAAAACATTGATGATAAATTATTTTTAAATTGCACAATTCATGCTCCTGAAGAGTTGGATAGATATGTGGTCCAAGTAAATTATTATAAGGGGACTTCTCCGGGAGATGCTTAGCATATATCCTTAATAAATTAACACAGGTGACATTACTTGGCGTTGTTTTGCAGCTGTCTATAATTTAATTATTGGTATCATCGATATAAACTTAATTATATATATTAACATATATTATCATGCATATTATTGATTTTATTATATAAACTCATTTTGTATAATATTATTATTATACAACTTAAATGAATTATAATGTATATTAATGACTTTATTATGTAAATTCATTTTGTACAATATTGTCATTATGCAACTTAAATGATTTATTATGCATATTAATGGTATTTAAGTTAAATAATAGAAATATTATACATAATAAAGTCATTAACATATATAATAACTCATTTAATGTATATAAATAAACTCGTATCGATGACGATATCAATAATGTATCTCCATAATATTTTTCTAAGATTAAATATATTTAAACCAGTTTAAGTGAGAATGAGGGATGTATCATGTGTGTTATCTAAACCCTCTAATGCAAGAAAGAGTCTATTTTTTTTTTCCCCTTTTAGCTAGAAACAATTTGGTTCATGACGTTCCATAACTATATATAATATCTATAATATGAAGGAAATTGCAAGCAATAAAAGTAAATAAATTAAAATGTTTGATGGAATGTTTGAAATGCAGTTTTTAGGATGCATAAATTTAGTCGTCATAATATTATTGTGCATATATAAGTAATGTGCATGTGTATATGTTGTATGGTATGTGAATGGTGCATGTGAATTTGTATTATGTCACATTTTTATATCCGATGACTAAATAAAACTTCATAGAGAACTTTAGTAAAAATAAAAATATAATAAAATATTTAATTTTTAAAATTTATTAATTGATGGAGTTATATAATTAATTTATATCTCTAATAAGATGAATATGAGATGTATGCATATGTGCGGTTTTGATGTCAAAGAACAATAAAACGTTGGTTGTTGTATATCTATGAATAAATATTAGAATATTTTTAGCATACATCTAACTCTTACTTTACATATTTTTTGATAAATATCATTCAATTAAAAATTAAAATTATAAATGTGCTCATAATTATTTAGATAAAATTTGAATCAATTTGAAATTTAATTAGTCATTCATTAAAATCATTAAAACTCAACCTTTAAAAATTTTAAATCTTTTGATGAAAGACTAAATATTTTTCAAATCAACACAAATTTGAACTTGTCCTATTCAAATAATTAAAAATACATCTACAATTTCATTTTTATTTAATTTAAATAATATTTTTAAAAAATATGTATCATAAAATTAAATATACCATAAAATTAAAATATACACTACAAATGTCCTTTTTTTGGATGAAATACAAATGTCCTCAAACATTTATGTGAATCCCATCCTTGTTACTAAAACGTTATCTTTGCAATTTAATAAAATAAACTCTAGTAATAGACTTCATTTTTTTTATGAAAAAACGTTGGTTTAAATTCCATACAAAAAATATTTAAAAATAAATAAATATCAGTTTAACAAAAATCTTTATTTTAAAAAAGAAAAGAAAAAGAGACTATGGGGGTCTGAAAAGAACAAGCTATAAAGCGTTTGGGCCCCACCAATCACTACATAAAAGAAGGACACATAAAATCCGGTTCGAAAAGAGGATCATTTGGTCGGCGCCATTTCCCACCGCGGCGTGTTCCAACTTGCGCAGTTGCGCCTCCTTTGTTTATTCCTCTCTCTTTTTTTTTTGAAATTGTTTTTATTCCTCTCTCGAAAATAGAATCTCCATCTCGCTCTCTCTCTTTTTCTCAGAAAACGACGTATTTATTTATTTCTCTCTCGATATGCATCTCTCGTGTCAGTTCACTCGTCTTTTAAAAGATCTATCTCGGGATCAATGGTTGCGATCCTGCTAATCAGGTATGTGTTTGATCATTTTAGTTTGATCGCGCCGTTCTCTCAGGATCTTCATACAATTTGGAAATTGTGATTTAAGCTTGAAGTAGGTTGATGATATCTACAAAATTTGCCTATTAGAGAAAGCTAGCTGTTAATTTAGGAAATTTTGATGCAAAGACAATTTCTGGTTGACTTGCAGTTACAATTAAAATTAGCACGGAACTGTGGTCTAAGCTTGAAGTAAGGTCGATATCTAAATTTGCTCACATGCTTTTCTCACAAAACAAGCAGGATCAGGGGCAAAATAGTCTGAAAATTTCTACAATTTCTATATAACTGCTTCGTAAATTGAAATTCATTTCCAGTTACAATTAAATCAGCAAGGGGTTTGGGATATACTTATATGTATGGAAGGTATTTCTATTCATCTGAAGTTATCTATGCTTATTCTCTAATTTGACCCTTTGGAATTGCAGATCAATGAAATTCCTACAGCATTAACTCTCTCTCTGGGAAAAAACTCTTTGTTCTAATGGAAAATACTGCTGATATAACTAATAATGAGGATATCATAAGGTGAAGCTTAGCTTAAATTGAATATCTGATTTGCATATCGTAAGAATGTTTTTGCACAATTGTAGAACCTCCAAATATCTTGGATGTTATTATACAATAAGAAAGATCTTTATGGTCCACAACCTAATGAAGACAACAGTTTTTTTTTTCCTTATGGGATTATTTTTGCTCTAGAGTTTATGATAATTTCCTCAAGTACAAATCAGTCCGTAAGAAAGCTTGATATCTCTTAAAAATGTTGATTTATTACCCATACTCAGGGAGGAGCATCTTCCAAATGGAGACCTTTACGTTGGTAAATTTCATGAAACAGTCCCTCATGGATTTGGAAAATACACATGGGCTGATGGTGCACTCTATGAGGGTGAGTGGGACCAAAGCAAAATTACTGGAGAAGGCCAGATTGTCTGGCAATCAGGGGCTTTATATGAAGGAGAAGTGTGTGGAGGATTTCTGGAAGGTTCTGGAACATTGAAAGGAGTCGATGGGTCTGTTTATAACGGTTCCTGGCACATGAGCAAATATGACGGCATGGGGACAAAAACTTACCCAAATTCTGACATTTATGAGGGCTATTGGAAAGAAGGGTTGCAGGTAAAGGTTCTTATTTTATGAAACTTATATGCTATGCTGCATGTATGGTCTTTGGTTTGACTTCTGAGGTACCAGGGTGTTAGTAGTTTCTGAGAGGCTGTAACTGTTACTTGTGTCAAAACTATACCAAGTTATAGTGTAACAATTGAGGGTATGAATAACACATTCTTACAGTTATTGCATGTTTTGCAGTGATAATGTGTAAAAACAATAATCTGTGATCAATTTCAGGAAGGTCTTGGCAAGTACACATGGAGCAATGGCACAACTTATGTAGGTAACTGGAAATGTGGCAAAATGAGTGGTAAGGGTGTCATGCAATGGACAAATGGAGATCTTTACAATGGCTACTGGCATAATGGTTTGATGCATGGAATTGGGTACTACCGTTACAGTGATGGCACTTCCTATGTCGGAACATGGAGTAAAGGTTTGAAGGATGGTCAGGGGATCCTATATCCAGCTGGGTCTAAAATCCCCTGTGACCCATTATTTTCAGAATTATTTGGACACATGAACAATAGTCCAGCGGTAAATATTAAGGGGCTGTGCCCAGAGAAAATTATGTTCTTGATCTTAACAATGGTACGGCTATTTAGGCGTTCCCCACGAATATCAAATGGGAATGTTTCAGTTATTGAGGGAGGATGTGCATTATCACAAGAAGCGTGTAATACTGCTAGTTCATCAACTGAAGGTGAGAGAAAGATGGAAAATGAGAAGGATTTAGTGTATGAACGGGAGTATATGCAAGGGGTTTTGATCATGGAGAGACCAAGGCATTGGGATGAACTGAAAGCAATCAGTGCAAAGAACCAGAAGCAAAAATTGTGGAGAAGACATGTTAAGGGGCCTGGTGAGACAATTTATAAAGGTCACAAGAGCTATTTCTTGATGCTTAACCTACAACTAGGAATTAGGTATCACGTTTACTTTGCTTGTTCTAGTGCACTTGGTACCATGTTCAAAAAAACTGTTTCATTGTGAAATTGGAATAACTAAATGCTTATAAACATAATTAAACTTTTAGATTGACCCCATTTTTTTTTTTTTTACTTTGATGAGGTATCCAGCAGAATCTCTCAAAATTGTTGTGATCAATTATTACAATTAAAATATTTACCTAAATTCTTTCACGGTTCAGTTTCCATTAGTTGGTTGTACCACACTGGTGATATACTTTCAGTATCTTGTCTACTGGTTCAACATACGCATTAATTAGGCATTTTGGTTGACCTTATTTTGCCAAAAATTCACAACTTCATGTCCTCTTGTAACTTTGTGGTACTGTGGCATATTGTAGAAGTCAATCAATTATTTTGAGAAAAAATAAAATATTTATCAACTCATATTTGTTTAGGTATACTGTTGGAAAGATTACGCCAGTGCCATTGCGTGAGGTCCGTTCATCAGATTTTGGTCCTCGTGCAAGGATAAGGATGCATTTCCCCTGTGAGGGAACACAATACACACCTCCACATCACTCCATTAATTTCTTTTGGAAAGATTACTGCCCCATGGTTTTCAGGTTTACTTTTCTCATTCTCTCAATTTGTATGTAATTATCCTATTTCACAATCTTGCTTGTGAGTGTGTTATTTCAAATTTCATTTTATTAAGGAATCTTCGTGAGATGTTCAAAATAGATGCGGCCGATTATATGATGTCAATATGTGGGGGTGATAGCTTGAAAGAGCTCTCATCACCCGGCAAAAGTGGTAGCATCTTCTATCTCTCACAAGATGAGAGATTTGTGATTAAAACATTGAAAAAAACTGAAGTGAAGGTACTTTTTCTATTCTTAGAAATATTGTTTTTGTATTTACAGAACTTTTCATCTTTTGGCAACATATTTGAACAAATCATACCTTTCACATCCTAATTTCTTAAGACCGGTTCCTATTTGTAAATATCACTAAAATGTTGGTTCTTAGTTGCAAATAGAGAAACCATTTATTGTTTCGAATACCAGACAATGTTGGGTATGATATCTACAAGGCCCATAAATTCTGGATGTTTTGAAATGCCTTCCAGAATATTCAGTCTGGTTCCATTTTGTCTTTGAAATTATAACATTTTTGTTACTTTTGTAGGTTTTGCTGAAAATGCTACCAAAATACTACATTCATGTCGGAGCTTATGAGAATACACTTATAACTAAGTTTTTTGGCCTCCATTGTATAACACTGAAAGCAGGACGGAAGGTAATCTCTCTCAATAACAATATATGGTCAGTTCATTTTGTTTTGCTTAAAAAAGCCCTCTTGATCAAAGCACAAAGTTTTGACTTTGACCTTGAGCTGGTTTCCGAATCATTGATAATAACGATATGGGTAAAAAGGAAAAAATGGAATGCTGCAACATGTCCTGAGAGTACCTTTACTCCATTGTATGAACATTCAAGAGAAAAATTCATTGCTGGCCCCTGCAGAACTTCAAAGTATTAAATCCATCCCGTTAAAATGAGAAAAATGAAGTTTCCTATATATTTTCGGAAACAATGGGGACATACACTCTTCCTTATTTTTGAAGGACATTACCTAAGTGAAACCTCCATCTTTCTCATTCTTTCGATGGAATATATTGAGGAGTAAGTTGCGTATTGAAGCAAACAGGAAGCAAGAGTATCGAGGATATTTTTCATGTTTCTGGGCATATTCACGATATTTTCCATCATTTGAATGAGCTACATGATGTTTTTGGGGTCTTTGGTATAGTAACAGTACTAGGTATTGAGAAATATCTTTATGTAAAGTTCTGTATTGAGATGTTTTTACAATATATATAGGTGCGGTTTGTTGTAATGGGTAACATGTTTTGTACCGAGCTACGCATCCATCGTAGGTATGACTTGAAGGGATCAACACAGGGAAGATTTACGAAAAAAGAAAACATCAAGGAAACAACCACCTTAAAGGATTTGGATCTGTCGTATTTTTTCTACGTGGAGAAATCATGGCGAGAGGCACTCTTTAGGTAATTGGAATGCCAAAAGATGTTGGTATTGTACAAAAGTCGGTTTCTTGGCTTATGTAATACTGGAATACTGCACTGCAACCTCACTTCTGCACTTTTGTCTGATTTTCTTTCTGCTCCTTTTCAGGCAAATTTCTCTGGATTGCATGTTTCTAGAATCACAGTCTATAATAGACTATAGCATGCTTTTGGGGATTCATTTTAGAGCTCCTGAGCATTTGAGGTCCCACTTAGATCAGAATACTGTACTTCTTGAAGGTGGAAATTCTGCAGCTAGCAACTGTAGGTACTTCCATCTCTTTTAAATTTGTGAACACTTGAGCTTCTTTTTATTTTCTTATTGCTTCCCTTATGATATTGAAAGCATTCACAGACAAATTATGTAGCGGATACTCCTAAATACAAATACATGACCTCTTGTATCCTTGCAAAAGATAAATAGCATATAGGCTGGCACAACACAAGAATATCTGTAGTCAATTTATTAATTAATTGTCTGATATGCTCTTATAAAAATCCAGAAACAAAAAAGCTACAATATAAAGTTTCCCTATACAAGTACACTTACTATCAGTAATTGCTTGGTTCTTACAGTTCAAACTTTTTTCTCTGTAGCTGGTGATACTGTGCATCCTGATGAAATATTTTGCCAGAAGGGGTTTATCCTGGTAGCTCATGAACCAGGTTCTGTGAGTGGTGCTCCTGGTTCACACATCAGGGGCAGCATGGTCAGAGCATCTGAAGCCGGTGATGAAGAAATTGATCTTGTTCTACCTGGCACTGGGAGGTATGTAAATGTAATCCTTAAACATCTTACCTTTTGTTTCCTAAATTCACCGTTGGAAGGAAACTAACCTAGTCAGTTCAAAGAGTAGCAGGTTGAGAGTCCAATTGGGTGTTAATATGCCAGCTCGAGCTTGTTTGAAAGATCAAAAAGATAAAATGGCCAGATCTAATGAAGATGACGACCCTTGTGAGGTGTATGATGTGGTTCTTTATCTGGGAATTATAGACATATTACAAGAATACAATGTGAAAAAGCAGATTGAGCATTGTGTTAAATCACTCAAGTACGATCCATTGTCTATATCAGCAGTTGAATCAAGCTTATATGCAAAACGGTTTATAAGTTTCTTGGAGAAAGTTTTCCCAGAGCAGCAGTGAGTGCAATCACATCCAGATGGTTTATATTTCCCGTTTAAACCTTCTTGGAATTATTGAGATGTAACTATTATATTGAACCGTCCATATCTAAGTTTCATTATGTATGTAGTTTGATTTTTGTTCTTTTATGAATAAATCATCAAATGCCATTCATTTTGGAGTGCTGTGGGCTCCATCTCTCTTTCTCTTTGATATCATGTACTTATTTATAGGTCATTTTTAGAGAAGGTTCCATCTTAATTCACAGAACCATTTTTCCTTTCATTATCAAGGTTCAAAGTAAGGTGTCCATAGTGCACTCAGAACAACTTTTGATGTACAAGTACCGGTCGCTGCTATAGCTGCAGTTCAAATGGCCAGGCAGACCTGACTTGTTCCTAACCTGGTTGCTATTTCAAACCAAGCTGTTCAGAAACTTACTTTACCAGTCATCTGCTCCAAAAGCTTCTCAAAAATATTCCTACGATCCTATGCATTTTTGAAAAAAAAAGTTACAAAAATTTATGATTCCAAGTAATTGTGGAAATATGTTCTATCTAAAGTCTTGTTTCATCTTGTGCAAATTTCTAACTCTACCCCTTTGTGCACAGTGCATCTCAAAATTATGTAATTGTAATTATGATTACGATTCAAAGTATGATGAATATATTCCATTCTAAAATTTTGTTCCAAGTTCTGACTCTGCCCCTGTGCGCACAGTTCAGACTATAACTGATACATCTTCTGGGAGCCTGTGAGTAGCAACAGTTTGTAGTTGGCGAGTAAATTCTCAGCAAATGGATTCCACACCTCACAAACAATCACAAACACTGTAGGTTTATGGCTAACTCAAATTATGCAGTCATTAAGAATATTTTCTTAACACAGTAGAACTTCGTTGATTTTTGTTTTGTTCCTAATCAGCCAACAAGATCTAAGTATTCAACTAGATTTGTAGGATCACAGGAACAACTATAATACAGAATAACACGGCCCATAGACTTGCTGATTTGGGGTGATTGAATTATTGGGTGGAATCTGGGTATAGATTTCCCAATTTTTATTTGTAGTTTTCAAGGATGTATCATCCGACTTATTTATTGTATGACTACAGGCATTTTAACAGCCAAGAAAACGAAGGAAAACAAAGAATTTCAAGCATATAGCCAATTAGACTTTTATATGTCATTCAACATTAATGACCTAATGGCTCTTAGTCAGTCTAATGCAAAAATTAGGATTAAAAATTCCCAATGAAAATCAACCATTTGAAACCTCAGTCATACAAATCACTTGCACAAGTAAACATCAAGCACCGTTTGAAGCATCCTAATGTTCCTGAGTCACCTGACATATCGAAACTCGCCCAAAGTAATATAAGACATCAATATTGCACCTCGTAGAAGTATGACCCATAAATACTTCAAAATAATACACAACGCAAAGTCCTACGATCCGATTTTTTTTACTACAATCTACATCATCTCAAATGGTAGGAATTTCACATGACAAACAACCAAAATTGACAATCACCAGTTCTTACTGGTATAACTACAATACTGCCCTACAGTACCAAGAAGGTTCCTGGTATCAATAGGAATTTCACCCCTCAACAGCATTTCCATTTTCAACCTCAGAAACCCTTGCTGCGTCACCACCTTCAAATCTCTCGCTGGCCTCACCAAGCATAACATCATCCATTGTTAACTCATCTTCGGCTCCAATGTCATCCACATCCTCTTCATCAATATTCTCACTTCCTGGGATCCGTCGTGGCTTTGGCCCATGCTCTAACCTGTGCGTCTCCAATTCCTTGTCCATTGTTTCCGCTGAAGCAGCATCACCAGTTATAGCATTTCGTCTTGCTTTACGAGCATTCTGCCACCTCTCCATCTCTACTTCCACATTCGAAAGATATTGCTGCTCAAGTTGCTTTCTGTATTCTGACAGTTCTTCCCTTCGTGCTGATTTCCACTCGTTCAACTCCTTAAAAACAGGAAATATACAATCAGTATTGACTGTTGAAATGGACTCTTAGAGAAAAAAAAAAGAAACCCATGCAATTAGTCAAAGATGGTCTAACTGTTAAAAATAAGAATTCCAATACTATACCTTCTCTTTATGTTGCTCAACTGCAGTTGCATCTTCAACTAGTGGTTTAGCTGGCATGTAATAAATAGGAGGTTGAGCCTTTGTCCTGATAAAATAAACCAACATGAAACAAAACAAGAAAGTATTACAAACATTAATTAATATTTTAGAACATAAAAACCCAACTTAAGAGCTGTAGTTCAAGTAGCCACGTCAGCACAAGGAAAGCCTCGAGATGCATGAAATGCCAAGATTAACTTAACTTTTCTCAACAAATTGTGTCAATATGCACACCCAAGTTTAAAATTAACCTGCATATTGTCATCAAATTGCTAGTCAGCGTCTAGCTTTAAACAAAATAGGTGGGAGATAGATGTTAACGGAAAGCATATTCAGAAAAATTACCTTAAAAAATTGGATAGCTTTTTATGATGCTCAGTCCAGTCAAGAAATAACAGCTCCAGTCTCTTTTCATCTGCCTTAGCCGCAACACGAGCACGTAGCGTCTGAGTTTAACAACAAAAATAATGCACAAATATAGAAATTTGGTTACTTTTCTGCTAAAAAAAGCATAGACTATCATATATATATAAAGGCACACATGAAGAAAAAAATGAGTAATGCTCTTTCAGCTAGCTTCCATTGATGTTCTAAGGACAAAAATTGAAGAAATGTTTGTTCAGGAATTACCAAATCACGTCTACGCTTCTCAGCAATCTGTTCTGCTTCTTGCTGCTTCAACTTCTCGCTCTCCTCTCGTGCTTTCTCTTCAGCCTAATTGGAAGAACATAATAAAGATAAGGCTAAAAAGTCTAACATTATGAAAAAGCGATATAAGTAAAACTGACAATAAAAATAGAAAGTCATCAAACCCTGCGCAAAGAATCACTTCTACGCATGAAAGCCTCTGTACTTGATAACTGCTTGTCCTCTTCCCTAAATTTCTGGTACAGGAACAACTCAATATAAGTATATTTGCAAATACAGACAACTTAAAATGACATCAAATTTACAGAATATCCAAAAGACGGATGATAAAATTTCACTACCTCTAATGTACCCAGAAGCTGCCCCAGCATTCTTTTATTTCTCTTAACTAAGCTTGGGTCTTCATCCTTCGGAAACACTCTAGGCAATGGCTCTGGAGGTGGCATATTGTAATCCTGCAAGCAGATTGTGCCAATAAATATAAGTATAAAAAATGTACAAACTGAAAATATTACATTGTACAACATACACACAAAAAATATATTCATATTGTATTGCTCACAGGTTTCTTGATCCTAGAGTTGGCATCCCATCTCAATCCACCGGCAGCCTGATCGTTTGTGGCCCTTGGCTCTCTTCTGTTCCCTGTAGGCTTCTCTGCTGCAGATTCCTCCTTTGCATTGCTGGTTATCTTCTCTTCCAGTTTCACCTCCGCACCATCAGCCTATAATCGCAACCACCAGCAAAAGAAATATAATATTATAACAGGTCAAAAGATGTAAAATAAACGAACCGAACATTTTACTATTTTTTCTAATACCTTGACAAGAGTGGATAAAAGCCTTCTCTTTTGCGCTGGCTGCTCGTGCTCTTCAGGCTCCGGTACCTAAAGCAGAATCCAAAAAAGACGAAAAACATAAAAAAAAGAAGATATTTTTGCTCCTGAATTTCTATAACAAGCCAAGAAATTATACTAATGCAACTGATATCAGGTGTTATTTCTTCAAAACAAAGGAATTTAAGGGTTGAACTGAATTCTTAAAATGAACATACGGGTCGAACTTGACCCCGCTGACGGAGTCCAGGTGCGGTCTGGCGGGGCCCACCGGCAGTCGCGGCGCCTCCACGTCGGATTCCTCTGGGGTCCCTCAGACGCTCTGAAATCTACAAGGAACAAATTCCAAAAAAAAGAAGAAAAACCTACTGTTATCAGTACGAGAGAGACAATATAAACATAGAGGTATTAAATCAGAGAGAGAAAGAGAGAGAAAGAGGAGAGACCTCACGATGCTGCCGCTGGAGCTCTTGGAGCTCCTTTCGTATCTCGTCGGCTGTCTTCTCCACCGCCGCATCACTCGCCATGGCGCTCTCTCGCTCTCTCTCTCAACTGCCGCCTTGTCGACGTCCAGACTGGAAGAAGGGAAGCCAAGAAGGCACGAATCGAGGAAGAGAAGAGAAGGGTTAGGACTTAGGGCTTTGCTTCTATAACCGCTCTCGAATATGTAGCGGGTCACCTGGTAGAACAAGCCGTTTCCATATTGACTCGCTACACGCAAGAAGTGAAAGACAACAAACAGCATACACAGACTTAATTAGCGCAGGCCCAATAGTTGTTTTTTTTTTATAATACGAGCGCTAAACCCAAGTTCTTGAGTTCTCCTCCTGTAAATGTCTATTGCATTTTAGAGGGCTTAAACCCAAGTTAAGGACTTGCTGGGCCTTGGAGCAGATCTAGAGAGTGTCAACTTCCCATTAATTCGGCCAAGGGGTTTTTATCGAGGGAGGAGATTTTTGACGACTATTTTGATAATTAATTTTTAAATAATTTTTAAAAATTCGAAAAAATAAAAATATTTTTTAACTTATAGATTGATTGCGTTTCAAATTTCATGTAATTTAAGAGTCATTTAATATTTCATCAAATATCATGAAATATGGACCGTTGTAAATGTTATATAATTTTGATGGTTTTTGATAAAATTTGAAGTACAATGTTTATAAACTTTTTTCTATTTTTAAGATTTTTTTTGAATTATTTAAAAATTTATTATTAAAATTGTCAAAATAATAGTCATCGGATCCCCCGCCTTTTTATTAACAACGGCCCGATTTGGTCGGACTTTGGAGATGCATTGTTAATTCAAAAAAGCTGGCACTGGGATTACCCTCTCAAAGACTCGAACAAATATCAGATGACACTGTTTCCCATCCTTATTTCTGCAGTTACAATTACATATGTTACATTCTGGTCTTCAATCGCTGATATGCATCACAAGATGATGCGATGCATCTTAAGAAAGGGATTATAGTGCACCAAATAAGATTCTCCAAACCTTTTAGGGTTCTTGTTGACTATGTTGCTCTTGACTTTAACTACGACACGAGCGTACCGCAAGTTTCTTGGCCGGATGGAAGATCACCGCCAAATTGAAAGACCAGCTAGGCAATTTCTGGGCTTGGTTGTTTCAAATTCAAGAGTGCTCCAAGTTAATTTGGACTCAAACATCAAAGTACATGAACTGTCCATTATACTGCTTTCCAGTGTAGTCTCTTTTCTTTTTATATCCTTAATTTAATTTGCTTTATAGGGCATTATACAAGGAACTCCGTGCTTCAAAAGAAACATTGATGTTATTTGTGTATTGCATGCATATTGCACAAAACTGATCAAACATAGATCAGTAAATAAGATTTAGGACACAATCAAGGGAACCTATCTCTGCTATAATAATGTGATCATTGTATTAAATTTTATTTGTCATTCACACTCAACACCAGTATTTTAGTTCTTTTGTATGCAAGTTTATTGATTTCAAAGTGTTGGATGGAGCTATTGAGTTGTTTCTGTAGGGACCTATACGAGTTAACAAATCATTCTTAACATTAATTAGAGGTTTGCAAATTTTTACCAAACCCTAGTGTCCTACTAGATATGTGGTTTCTTAGTCTATCCTAGCTAAATAGGTATACATCTTGTAAGAATGGAATTTCATATTTAAAATCTACAACTTTTATATTAATTTCAGGCGTGCTAACCTATCAATGCACCTTCGAGTATTCTTACAAGTACCTAAAGATGAGGATACCAACCATGGCTTCAGAGGTTTTTATCATGTTAACCATTCTGTTCATTGTAATTAATGATTCAGTCCTTTCGGTCAGAACTCAAGATACGGCATTGACCTGCCAAACCAGCCATCAAACCGAAACAGCGACTGATCGAACAAGGTTTGCAGTAGGTATGCCTCCAAAAAGTTTTAGAATACTCTGTTGAAGAAAAGGAATTTTCTGAAAAAAATTGACCAATTTTTTTTTTGTGGCTTTTTTTGAGCTTACTTTCTGTACTAGTTATCTTTAACAACTCTTTTGTAAAGCCGGAGATGAGATTTCTGGCACCACCTCAAATGAAATCAAGTTATCAATCGCACCACATCATCCTTTCTACTTTCCAATTCCCTTCCCACCAATTCCAGCTTAGACGTTATCGGTGTTGAGGGTTCTTATCATGTAATTGCGAAATTGTCGCTTATGTTAATCGAGTATTTCGGATCAAAATAATCCATGTTTCATATCAAATTTGGTCATTGAAAGACCTGGACTAGTGGACTATCGTATTAGTAATGGTATTATATGGACGTACATTAACATGTGAATTGTGAAGTGAGCAGCTGTTTCTATCATTTTCCTATCCTGAATTAGATACCTCTGTCTAGATGTTCTGACTCAGAGATAGGTTAAATATAGCAGAGTTGCCTTTCTTTTTCCTCTTTTTCTTTTTTTGAGGTTTTTTTTTACCTCAAAAAACAAAAAAAACCAAAAAAGAAAAATCATATCGCAAAATTGATTAGGAGGATCATTTCGTGACCTAAATAACAACTAGTATAAAAAATGTATTATCTATGTATACAATTTTGGATGAAAAAGGGGGTGGGCATGACTCATTTTGGCTAATGCTAAGTTCCACCCCTAGTAAGAAAGAACTACAAATTTAGTAGCCATGTTTCTTTTTAGTAGAGATATCATTGTTTGTAATCTATACCAA
Source organism: x Bolboschoenoplectus mariqueter (assembly GCA_037678475.1). Taxonomy (NCBI): domain Eukaryota; kingdom Viridiplantae; phylum Streptophyta; class Magnoliopsida; order Poales; family Cyperaceae; genus x Bolboschoenoplectus; species x Bolboschoenoplectus mariqueter. The sequence goes on from CM075282.1 coordinate 2,527,892, forward strand.
AGATAATGTTGCTGGTAAATCCCATTTACCAGCTGGTTGTGTCCAACCATGAAGTTTCGAGGTAATTGTGCCAAATAATTCCATCAATTTAGACCTCTTTGATTGGTACTGTGCCTCCATAATCCGACAAAGAGGTTTGAGGTAAAATTCTCTGTCAAAGTCTAACCTGATACCTTCACCAAGTGCCCTGAAAAGACAAGAAATCTCTGTGTCACTGCTTACATGGTGCACTAGAATACCTTTTTCACTGAGAAGAGCGACATCATCTGGTGTATTAGCGATCTGAGACCAAAATATGAAATATGCACTTATGTAGTTTCCAAATTGAGGGCACGTTTGTTCAAATGCAATTAAATTCTGAAATAGATAGGCACTGTCCTGATTGAAAGTGAGAATGGGAATCTCTAGCGTGTAATTGCAAAATTTAATGTCCAGAAGAGAATGAGGATTATCAGTAGTGCAGATCTCTCTTCTCTTCAACTTGATGCCTACTCTATGGTATTCCGTTGCTCATTGCCACTTTGGTATCTCTCTTGCCACAGTACTGGAGCGAAACAAATCATGCAAAACTGAGGAACCTGCATCATTTTGACATCCGACAACAAGTATTTGACTGGGCTTCAAATACATGTGGCACAAGTGAAGCAAATGCTTAATTCCTTGTGGTTGGTTAGGTCATTTAATTGCTTTCGGTAAGCAATCGACAACGTCTTTCATGGATTCGACAACATTTTCGACTAGCAGAGAAATTTTGGTTCTTCCTCCTATAACAAGTTCATGAATCTTGGTCACAACAATGAAAGGAATTTGGTTCTCGAATAGAAAAAGATCACGTGAGAGAAGCGAGGCATACATTTCCCGAAGATGGTAAGAATTCTCTTGAACATTCTCATGTGATTCGTAATTTTGAATGCTTTGTTGGCTTCCACCAACCGGGAATACTGCAACATTGGTGCCCAGTTTGTCCTTGTTTCCTTCCATGAATGTTCGACTCATTTCCGTCCCCTATACTTTTGTACTAAAATCAGTCGTAATTCTGTCTAAACCATGAAGTGTCACCAGTAAAAGCATCCATCGAGTAATGGCATTTTCAGAAAGCGATCAGTATCCATGTTAATTTCGTCAGCACAGTAGCGTCTTACTTGTCCCTCTAGTCTCCTGATTGCTTCTATATAATCAGCTAGCTTCTTTTCAGGATTCAGCTTGAGGACGTAACTAAGGTAACTCCATTTCATCTTTTGCATATATTGAACAGCATGATTCCCATGATGATATGGTCCAATGGAGATGAGGTTTGGCTGATACGCACACACTCTAATCGCCATCGTGGATCTGCAATCTGATTTTTGAGAGCCGAGGCAAATTTCTTACATCCTCGTTTATCTGACCTGGCAGTTCCTTTGTTGTAGTAGTGACCAAGTCATCTATATCAATGACATATGCTCCATTATCCTGATTTGCCATCAGTCTTAATTATGTAACAAGAATGGTTTATTAATCATAATCCTGAAATTATTTAAGAAGAAGATAATTCAAAGGTATCTGTTCATTGCATATCCATGTTCCACACAATAATATGGTAGCAAATGTATGCATTAAAATGATAATCCAAATTCGAGAAAGTACAATGCTACAGCTTTCTTCTTCAGTAGAGAGGTTAGAGTTCTCCTTATTACATTGGCATTGTTTTTTGAAGTAAAGATGAGAGTCAAGTCATTAAACTTTAAATATTTATAAATGACTCCCTCCCTACCCCCCAACCAAAATTGGATTCCGAATTTGTGATCTCCTAAACCAATTAAATTAGGTTGGTTCTCAATGACATTGGCTTTGTTTAAAAATTCTCCTCTCATTCTGTAAAAATGAACTCAATTTGAAACAACTTTACTTAATGAACGCTTCATTTAGAAAGATTTACAAAGCAGAAACAGCATGTTTTTTTTTTTAAAATTTGCTCTTCAACATGTATTCAATTGTACAGGGGAACATGTCATGTGAAATTGTGAGGGAAATAACGATTACTTTGTGAATCTCATGGCCGTGAAATATATATTTTTTTGTGTTACAATATTACAATATATTGTTGACATGCATAGCAACCTTCTGGATTTTACCACTGCGCTGAACTAGAAGAAATAAATTAAAAGGATGTATAGAAACTACATATTATACCTGATGGAGAAAAAATTAAGGGGCGAGAGAAAAATTAATGAGCTATTGGCCGTTGATTAATTAGAGTGTTATGGCAATTGGCATCCATCACATGTGCAATGATGCCACAATTTTTTTTTTGCCCCCTTTCTTTCTTCTCACGAAATTGAGTCCTAAGATTCAAGAATCCTTTTTACAGCTTTTACTTATATAACCATTTACTTTGTTTTTTTTTTACAATAAGTAATCCACATTTTAAGATTAAAAACTTTCCCGTCTATTGTTTTCCCTGAAGACTGAAAGGATTATTTTTTTTTAACTACTAAACATAAAAATAGGATCTCTATATAAGGAGCTAACAGATAAAATGTACTTTTGAGACTTCAACATATGTATAAATTTTTTTTATATATAAATAAACAATACAATATCATATCGACTTAGATAATTGTCTACGGAGAGACGTAAGTTCAAGTCTAGAAAAAAATATTTGAAAAAAATAAATTTCAGAGTTAATAGGAGCCTTTATATATAAAAAAACAATACAGTATCATATCAATTTAGATAATTCTGGCACAAGCGGAGCTTAACATCGACCAAATTGGGTCATGCCCCTCCCCTTTTATCCAAAATATTATACAGAGACAATACATTTTCTAGATCGATTGCTATTTGAGTCATGAAATGACCCCCCAAATCAATTTTGCACTATGATTTTTCTTTTTTAGTTAAGTTGACCCCCTTTTATTTTAGGCTCAAGCTCTGCTACTATTTTTTATATTAGAAATCTATAATAGTATACAAAAATATTTGACGAAAGAAATAATATTATGCAGCCACGTCATTATTTAATACGAGCCATTTGATCTAAAAATTTGATGGTCCAAATCTGATCGCTAGATGTGCTGCAAGACGTTGCGAAGGAGCAGAGACCCAGCACCCAAAAAACGAAAAGACGCCAACCTCTGTTCTTCGCATCCTAAACCCTCAGAGCCATGATTTCTCCTCTGATTTTGGCCCCATCTCACCATTCGCGTCTGGAGTCTTCAATTGCTTCAAGGAATCATCATATAGCTCATCTTCAATTGTTATATTGCATTCTCTTGCTATTCATTTTCCTGCTGTGTGTTATTGGTTACCCCATTAGCCCAATAAGGTGAGTAGCACTCCCCCTGACACTTAATTACAAAAGTGGGTCAAAGCCTCCGCCTTGATCCACTTCGTCTCCGACTTCGCCACATCTTGCTAACTGCTATGTCAGCGTCTCAGAGACTCCGCCTTAATCCACTTCATCTCTACCTCTATAATTTGTCACACTACCACCACACGATTCTTCACATTCTCTTTGAAGCTTCTCCTCGTGGTTTTGTCTGAAAGTAATTATAGGTATTTTTTATAATTTCTTAAACTAAATAAAAGTTATGTTTGCCTTGCAATTTGAATTTGTGAAGAAAATAGTCCTTCAAACCTTTATTTGTTGTCGATTCAATTTTTCCCCCTTTTGCAATCTAAACTGATTGCAAGAAAACTTGATGCAAAATCAAAGTATATATAGGGATTTGTGCCATCCTTTTATTTGTTGTTCATTCAATTTTTCCTCTTTGAAGTCTAAACTGATTGCAAGAAAAAATGATGCAAAATCAAAGTGTATATGCAGATTTGTGTCATTCTTTTCTGTTATAATCCAATTTTGAAGTGGAAAGCAGTATGAAAAAATTGTAAAAGATTTTTCAATAATCAGGATCATACAGTCATCCTCATAGCCATATAATTTGAAGTTTCAAAAGCATGTTGACACATTTAATAAACTTGCAATGAAACTAATTACTGTTGAGGCAAGAGAAACTGAAAGAAACATTTTGTGATCATATTGAAATTATAATTTATAACAAACTGTTTCAACATCATAAAGCTTTTGTAAATCTAGATGATCAAATGAAGAAAAACAACCTCTTTAGACTGACTAAAATATATATAGATAAGAACAGTGATAAAGGAAGTGTGCTTTGAGTATAGGGAATTTCATATTTTCTGTTATTTGTGGGATTGTTGCAGATATTTTTATATCTTCAAGTCTGTGCAGGGCATTTTTGGTACAAATAAACAAGGATTGCTATGTAATTTCGGTACATTTCTTATGCTAAAAATTATCAATATTCTAAGATACAATTTCAATCCAATTTTTATAATACCATGAAATTACAGTTGCATTTAATGTTAACTTAGATGAATGTTCCAATAAAATTTATATCCTTTATTTCATACTAATTTAGAATTTTCTGATAATTAGAATCAGCATTAGGTTGCAAAATCAGCTCCTTTAACTTTTTGTAATGAAATTTTTTTTATAAATTTTAGTAAGACATGTTCATGCTTATCAGGTTTTTTCAGACCCCACCTCCCCCCCCCCCCCCCCCCCAATACTCCAAAAAAAAAATAGAGATTCTGAAGCATTCAATTACTTGAATTCATAAACTTATAACCTACCCGCCAACGGGTGCCTTAGTTACTGAAATGATTAAAAAGTAGTCTGTGGCACTTTGCACCAATAAAGAGAAGAACCATACCATGTACAGGATTGGATCACAACTGGTTTGGGTCTTGCAGTAAATTTAATGTGTTGATGTGAATATTATTTTATATTACAGTGTAGGATTAAGCCAAACATTTATATTAAAGCATTTATATTCCAAAGCACAATGCCTCCTTGATGAAGAACATGTAATGATTCTTTATCTAACGTGGTACATGGTTAGTAAGATTTTATTTTTTGTCTCTTTACCAAAAATTGATCATGTCTGTTCACCTCTAAATTGCAGTTTTTTAAGCAAAAATAAGTATGACCAGTAGAAGCAATACTGAATTCTAAAATATAATTATGTTTCAACAAAAGTTTGAAAAGTCTCAAAAAGAGATTTTTCTAAAAAAAACAGTAAAAGCAAAATTGAGTCATGTTGAGGTGTTATATGAAAAATCTTTTTGCTTCAAATTAATGTTAGGCTAACTCATGCAGAATGCAAAGGTGCAGTATGAGAAACCTATCATGCACCTTTAATAAATGGTATTTACTCTGGCTAACAATACCAATTGTATACAAGTTTTTTTATGGTTTTAAGTTGTAATGGTTCATCCTTTTAGTTACAGTATCATGCTGATACATTCATCTTATATTGTGAGTATTTGTGGGTGCCTTTAATGTTGAGCAGTTTTACCAACAATTACAAATCCTTTGGTAATTGGTATAATGATTTATGTACCAATCGGGGAAGGTTTTTTCTGTTATTTTCCAATTAACTGGTGTGGTGATCTGTCCAAGTGTCAATGCTAAAACTTAAGGGCTACTTTGGTCAAATTTTTGCTATCTTCACAAATTTACTTCAATCATGCTTACATAAATCCTTTATCATAATTAAGCACGTATAGAGAAAATATGAAATTTGTTATTTTATCCTCCATGGGATGAGAATAAAAGAACAAACTGGTGATTTTGCCAATGATACTCCATGTACAACATGAGACAGTGGCTTCTTTTTGCATCAAGCATAGGTTTGCTTGACAAATATATCTCTCATTCAAAAGATTAGGTATAAATATTCTAGGATTTGCAATTTGAAAAAAAAATATTAGAAGCATCTAACATATGAAATTTTCACATATAAACATCTTCTAAGTCCTAATTAGCAGATGTTAGAAGTTGAAGGGCCAGACAAATGTGGAACATCTTTGAAAGTAAAAAAAAATGATGAAACATTGGATGTGAAGGTATTTTAATGTTCCTTTTTTTTTAGTTTTTTTTTAGAAAAATGTTCTTTGTGTATTGTTTTTGCAAGTATTCATGATCTTTCTCCTTCTATAAAAATATGCTTGTTATATTCTCATAGATATGGTATAAGATTGAAGGATATTAATTAGCTTGCTAGACTGAAGCCAGATCATGAACAAATAATCATCAATTTTTGTTGTTAAAGTACTTTTCTACTTATAGAGTAAGAATCTAATATTAAATTCAAGTAAAACTTCGGTTGGCCAAAATTTAAATTAATTTCAGGATCTTACTTTTAATCACTATATCAGGGTAGGCATTTGTATATGATATTGTATTGCTAAAATGTTTTTTTTCCTCTCGGATTTGTTTCATATACATGTTTTAAGATCAATCTTCCCTATTTCAGTTTTTTAACTTATTTTTTTATATTTGCTTTTATTTGAACATTTTATTATGAAGTATCAATTTAAATCTGTGCTGGTTTAATTTGTATATGCATATGATTTTTTTTTTCTTTTCGACGCTAATCTCTTTTGTTGGAAGAATTTATTTATGCATATCAATTTCTTTTTCAATATATTTTTCATGTGTTTATTTTTGTAGTTACATGTGTTTTTTTGTCTTTTTCATATATTTACTCTTTTCATTCATGATGATTGAGTTTCCTTTCTATAATTTTCAAAGATTTCATCAATAGGTATTTCAAATATGCAACTTTTTTTTTTTATCTTTTTAAACATTATTTATTGTCAAATTAAACTCCTTTGAGCAAGTAGCTTACTCATCTTGAACTAACTTCTCTTAATATCTACATTTCTTTCCTTGTATTTATTTGGTTATGTTTGGTACCTGAAATTTGCTTATGGCAGATATAGATTTGCCATCAATTTTACTGTACAGTTTTTGCACTGTGAGATACTGCTGCAATATCTTAAGTTAAAAAATTACAATTCTTTGACCAATTTAAATAACATTAAATAATTGCTACAATATTTGACTATTATTAATGGTGAGTTCAATTATTTAAACCAGCGACGGTCTTTACTTTGTTAATAAAATTTTCTTTGTGTAACATAAATTTCAGAAATTTGCTTTTCTCAAGTCATAAGAGTTAAATTTTGCCAATTTTCAGAGGTCCTATTTCCTCTGAAAAAATTAGCTAAATTGAAAATAGTCTGCTAGTAAATGAGCTTCTATACTTAGGTCTCAATTTATTTGGAAAAATTATGTTAGTAGTCATTTGAAGACTTCTTTTTTTAATTTTATTTTAATTAACAAAATCCCCATGTATGTTACGGATTACATGCTAATTTAGAATAATAGATCGATACAAACTAAACTCTAGTCTCTAGCAACATTATCTGCTTGTAATGTGCTTGAAATATTTCTCCATTCTTTTGTAACAGATAAAAAAGAAGCTTGGAATATTAATGATATTACTTTTCTTGTATTGTGTATCTGAGGCAGTTTCTTTTTTAGAAATGTTCCTAAACTTTTGGACTAAGTTTAGAAGTTGCTATATTTTTAAGTGTACATATACATATTGACAAAATGTTATGAAAATTCATGGAAGTTTAAGAGTAAATTTAAGAGAAAGATATGAAGTCCTAAAAGGGGGAGGGCACATGTGAAATTTTTTTGCACATTGGGCATATTATAAATTCATCAATATTCTGAGGAAAATGTAAAGTTTTCAAATTTGTTAAATCTAATTAAGTGGACAAATTAATTAATTTGAAAATTTTCTTCTCAGGTTTAAGGGGAAAAAAAAGAAAATGAATGTTTTCATGTTTTCCCTTACACTTTAGCAAATTAAACAAAATGATTAATTATACAGGGGAAGATAAAAATGAGGATTATATTTGGAGCCATAATTACTCGTTTATTATATATATTTATGCGGTAGTTTAGCCGCGATATAAATATTGGGAAATTAATAGGATTTTTAATATCCATTAGGCAATGCCTAATGAATATTTATGTATCTTTTATGACCTAGATTGAAAAAAGACTATGAGTTGCAACAATCAGCTGGATTGGCATACAAGTTTTTTTTTTTTGAAATAAGAGTCCGGCATTTATTTCTTTTCAAATATTTTCTACGAGATTTAAATCCCCGTCTCTTCATAAACAGACGTAATCTATCATCATTATACTAGACCTACAGTTCTTAGCATACGAGTTTTTACAGCAAGAGACGCTCAGCCTAAATGAAAGATTGCTGCTCAAAGTATAAAATTATAGAAGTATAATTTCTTATGTAAAGTTATGTTATTATAAATTATTTTTATGTAAGTAAATGATTCGTAATTTATCATATATACTTTACAGAATTTGTAAGAGGATGAAATCAGTATTTCAATATTGCTTTTCTTTTTGAATGAAGGGTGAATTCAAACACCAATTAATAAATTTGCACCGTCTGATATCAATTATCAATGTCAATTATAATTGATATCAAATTAAGTGATAATTTGATGCTATTTTGCTTATTGATCCTACTTTGTTCTCATTTAAATTCCAAATTCCATGTTCCACTCAATTAATTGATTGTGAACTCTATGTTTGGAAAGTAGACAGAGGATGTGCTTTTCTGCTACTAAAAATTAAAAAAGAAAAATTGTTCTCCATTTCATATAATTCTCATTGAGAATTGAATTAACATTGCAACCAAAAAAAAAAGTAGGAAAAAAAAAAGAAATAAATATTATAGAACTTTAAATTAAGAAAATCAATGAAGTAAACCAAATTCGCCACTTAACTCGCATCGTTCGGGCAGTGGCTTATACTTCAAAAAACAAAACAAAAAAAAACTAAATCTCCTCTCTTGAATTTTGCATCTTATTTCAATCTCCTTTCAAGAGAAGAAACAAATGTCGGCTATCGTCGTCATCCGCCTTCGCTTCTCCATCAACTCAAGTTTCCCTAACTCTTTTCCACCAAATCTCCTCTCCCATAAGCTCACTTTATAGAGATCCTCTTGTTTAATCATCCTTACCGGCAATGGCGGATCCATCTCTGTGATGCTAACATTATTAACAAGCATCTTGTTGACGGACCTCGGTATGTCCCGAACCTTCGAACTTCCTTTAAACAGCGGAGCAAGACACTTGATCAAGATGTTGCTCTCAGCTTTCTGCTTCCGTTTTCTCGCACCGTGCAAAGAATGATTATTGCGTGTCTTGATTTGGCCCAGGCAGCCGACCTGCGGCGACAGGAGCACCATAGGATCGTTCGCATCGGTCAATCTGTGATTCTTTCTGTGGTTGTTCTTGTTTGAATTGGATGAAGAAGAAGAATGGAACGGTGAGAGATACGAGAGTAAGAGAGCAGCCATTGGTGATGGTGGTGGTGATAGTGCTCTTGGTTTCTTCTAATGGAGGTGTTTTGAGGGAATTTAAATTCTCATTTGTTTGGATTTAAAATCAGTTCAAGTGCAGTTTCTTTGCTGAGAGAATTGATGGAGATAATAAATGGTAAGCAGGAGAGGAGTTCAGACGGTTTTCTAAGAATGTAGCTGGAGAAGAGTCAAGATCAGCTGGGGCATTAACTTCTGTAGCAATTATGCGGCTGTATATATTATACCTATTGATAATAAGATATTAGTACTAATTTTTCGTACTAATTATTCAGTTAATTAATACATATTTGTTTTTTTTTGGACACAATTATGTGTCTACATAGTTTAAATGAATGGAATATTGTTAGCTGGATAGAATTGCAAACGAGCTAAGTTGAGTATTAATTAATTATTAAACATCCTGGACTCAAATCTTTCTAACTGCATGGGTTCCAACACAAGTGTCCGCCACAATAAATCTGGAAGAAGGAGCTTATGCATTTGTCTAGTCAAAATTGGATTTTGTAATGACTTTAAATTAACCAAGTCTTTAACTTAAGTGAAACGTTGAGGTTGCTTAGTTTCATTCTAAATTAAATATCTCTTTTCAGGCCAGTCAAATATTTTATTTTTTTTGTTTTTTTGCCATCTGGTCATTTATAATGAGAAAAACTGTATTGTGTGTCCTGAAAATTTGGATTTTTGACTTGGCTAAATGATTTTTTTTCTCCATTTGAGATTTTTACCGTTAATATTTTTATTGATCCATATTAAAAGGAGCATTTAATTGGTTATTTTCGTTTCTGATTTAATATTTTTCGTTCCGGATGTTGTATTAAAAAAAAGGAAATAGCGTACTGGTTTCATGTATGAATTCATGAAACTATTTTAACACTACGTTGTTATACAGTTATTGACCTAGGATTTTAATGTCATAAGATTATTTTTTTTCTATGATTCTTTTTCTGGACGAGCTAATTTTTTATCTATTTCAGACAATCTGCATTCAAATATAGTTCAAACTTTACACAAATTTATGCCACATTTTGTTAAAGTTGGTACTTTACAAATTAATAATTGATACATAGATAAAGATGGAATCAAATTATTCAATTTTGAATGTCTATAAAAATTCCTTCATCCGAATTATTTGAAATACGTAATCTTCTATACAGAAAATATTATTTTTATTATTAGACGAAAAACTGATTCTCAATTAATATTTATATACTAATGATTAATACTTAAACAATTTATATATGTCAATAGTTGATGTTTAACAAGAGCTAAAAGCTCAGTTGTAGATGATCCCTAGTTCTCATTCTGAAAAGGATAAAATCATCAGGTATGTTTTTTTTTTTTTGAGATATAGTTGATCACTACTACCAAGGAAAATAAAATGAAAGAGGAATTTTTCATCTTTCCATCAAAATCAAATCAGCAATCTATTAAAATAGCATCAATAAACAAACAAGGTGCACAACTGCACACTAAATAAAGCATCAAAGACTTGACTTCAAGTACCAAGAGCATGTCTCAGGGTAGAAATGTTCTTGACTAAATGATTTTCTCACTTTGAGATTTTACTGTTAATATTTTTATTGATCCATATTAAAAGTTGGGGAGTCACTTTGGCACGGTAGAAACTACAGTTATTTCAATAGTAATTTTCTTTTTTACAGCTCTTACACAGTTTTTTTTTTTTATATTTCTTCAATTTTTTTTACGGGTCTTCACAGTTTTTTTAGGGTTCTCTGATACTGTTGAAACTACAGTTATTTGAACAGTATTTTTTTCTTTTCTTTTACAGTTTTTACACAGTTTTTTTTATAGTTCTTCAACTTTTTTTTTATGGTTCTTCACAGTTTTTTTTAGCATTCTTGGAATATAAATGTTGGGGATAGGTTTAAATACTATAGTTTCTACAATTGTTTGAATAATTTTTAAATATTTTTTTTATATAAGACCTCTCATTAACCCCCAGTATTTATTCCTTTTTAAATGTTTTTTGCGGGATTTGAAATTTGCGTCTCTTTGTAGAGAGACGAGACCTATCATCACTGTGTTAAACCTACAATTCAATTGTTTGAACAATTCCTTGAAACTTTTCTAGATGGAGCACTCAATTTATCAAGTTCCTTGTATTATTTTTTTATTTTTTTGTGTCTTTTTAATGTGTGTTGACTAATATATTGTCAGCATTGTTATTTTTTTATTAGAGCTTTTGTGTCATCTCACTTATTTGAAGTTAAGTTGCTATTGTATCTTATTAGAAATATTTTTTTTCTTTTTTTCGCTATTCTCTCTATACAACAATGTAAAAGTGCATTATGTCATTCTCATTCGAACTTACGAGCATGGAATTTTTTTCATTATTTAACATATACTTAATTCTCTTGACTAATTACAGTACTCATTGAAAATTAAAAATTATACATTCTCTTTCATCTTTCTTTTTAGTTTTGTTGTTATTTTTTTTATTTTTGCTCTGAGAAGTTAGCATTTTTTTTATCCACCTATTAGGTTTGAAATATCTTTCTCATTTTTTTATTATTTTCGTTTTGCCTCTTATTTTGCTCTTGATGGTTTTTTTGTATATATAAAATGAATAATTCTAACGTACATCTAATTTTTATGATACATCTAATTATACGGTATATATATTTGTAGATGTGTACATAATTATTTAGTTAGGTCATGTATCAAATTTTGAGTCAATTTAATATTTAATTGGTCATGCGTCATAAAGTCGTTAACGCTCTACAATTAAAATTTTTATATTGTTTGATGGAATATTAGAAGAAGTTCAAATTAACTTAAATTTGATATATCGTTATCCAAGTAATTAAGAATATATCTAAATTTTAATTTTTAATTTGAATAATATTTTTCGATTATATGAGTCATACATATTGAATGTATTATGAAATTTAAATATATATTAAAAATATTTATATAAAATAAAAATATATATAAATATATCGCAGCAGAACACAAATGTTTGTTAGTCTCCAATAAAGTCATGTCATATATAATATCAAAAAGGTGGCTTAAATGTTGTATGATAATACTATTTTGATACTATGTTGTTATACAGTTATTGACCCAGGATTCTATTGTCATCAGATTAGTTTTTCTTTGATTTTTTTTTCTGGAAGAGTTAATTTTTATCTATTTCATTCAATTTGGATCCAAATATAGTTCAAACTTTATACAAATTTATGCCACATTTTGTTAAATTTGGTGCCTTACAAATTAATAATTTACATTTATATTTTTTTGAGGTAAATATAATATCAAATTATTCAATTTTAAATGTTCATAAAAAAATTTCTTTATTTAAATTTTGAACATGTAACCTTCTATATGAAAAATATTATTTTTATTACTAGACAAAAGGTTGGCTCTCAATGAATATTTATATGTTAATGATTAATATTTAGACAACTTATATATGTTAATAGTTTATGCTTAACAAGAGCTAAAAGCTCAGTTGTAGACAAGCCTTAGTTCTTATTCTGAAAAAGGATAAAATCATCAGTTGTGGTTTGTAACTTTGTAAGGGTAGCAATTAACTCGATTTGAGATATAGTTAATCAATCACTACCAAGAAAAAATAAAAGTATATTTTTTCATCTTTCCATCAAAATCAAATCAGCAGTCTATTAAGACAGCATCAATAAACAAACAAGGGGTACACTAAATAAAGCACCAAAGACTTGACTTCAAGTACCAAGTCCAGCTCTGAGAACATGTCTCAGTTAGAAATGTGGCACTTGTAATAGCATTATAGTACAACACAACACGGCACGACATGGCAGTAGGTCTCTATCGAACTTCATTTTTTATATTTCTTTTTTTTAGGTATAGGTCCCTCAAAGATATATTATTTGCTCTTGTTGTATAGATTCACAATTACTTTATGTTTAACAAGTGAAATAAAATTCAAATTGAGTAAATGTTAAATCATTCTAAAGTATTGATGTTTGATAGTAGTGAAATAAGTAGATTGGGTAATACGAGTAAAATGCGCTAAAAACTATCTCTTCATTTGGAAAATGAAGTAATATTAAAACGGAATAAATGTTAAATCACTCTAAATTATTGATGTTTAATGATAATGAAATAAGTAGATGAAATAATAAAAGTAAAATATATTAAAAATTATAAAATTTGGTAATTTAATTTTACTTCACCTCTATAGTTACTTTAACTTACTCCACCTTAAATCATCTTTGTTTGATGCATTAAAACGCCTTAAAATACTTATTCCACTCTTACTTCACTTGTCCAACACACCCTATGAAATTTGATAATTTAATTTTACTCCACCTTCATAAATATTTTAATTTATTCTACCTTAAATCATCTTCATTTAATACATTAAAACACTTTGAAGCACTTATTTCATCGTCACTTCACTTGCCAAACACATGGTTAAGTATTATTTTTATATACAAGAAAATAGGACTTTGCCCTCTATTTCTTTTTATAAAAAAAAGTATATTTGTATAATCTCGTTTTCTTTTTATGTTTTAATAATTTAATTAGTTCTATTTTTTAGTAATTATTAACTGCAAGCTTAACTAAAAAAGGAAAATTTCTCTATCTATATAGAAATTGAAAAAAAGAAATATATATATATATACACCTAGCTCTATTTTTTTGCTTTTATTACAAGCCAGTAGTCACCAAAACCAGTTATTAAAACCAAGCCTAAAATAAACTTCTTTCCAATAACTTGACCTTTTTTCAGTAACAGTAATTCATCTGTTGACCACTTGTGATTAATCAATCACTTTTTTAATAGCATTGCAATCCGAATAGAATCCGTTGATGGCTCTTTCAGTTTGTGTTCCCTATCAAATCCCAATTCATTTATTTGTTAAAACATCAAACCACCTCACCTCATAATAATAGCAAGAATTGTTAATTTAGCTCCAAAGCAAAGGTCATGGTTTCATCTCCTACAACGTTTTGCAACTCAAAAATGTACCCCCCCCCCTCCCCCACAACAAAAAAACACAATATTCCACCTACAAAATAAATGTAAGCAACTCTTCCTACGCCAAAGAAATCCTGCCTTTATTAATTTACAAAAAAAAGAATCCTCCAATTAATGGCAGCAACAAGGAGAGAAAGAATCATCTACACAACCGTCAGCGCAACGCTCATCATCATCGTATCGTCGTTTTATCGGTACAAACCAAACACCTTAGAGGACCGAATTGAAAGAGACTGGAATAAACCGGAGAGGATGAACATAGCTGTGGTGAACGAAAATGAGGACGGACCGGGTCAGTGGATCGAGCTTAATTGTAGCGGATATTTTGATAAGAATATGAGTGTCCCCCGGTGGTCGTTGAACTCAACATTGTTTCCGGCCGGGCAGCAAGGGATGATTTCCCTACCCAAGATCACGGATATGGACATTGTTGATGTGCTTTGCAAGTACCGGGGATGGAACGGTTGCCAGGCTGATGAGGTCAAGTTGTTCGGAGGCCCCGGCAATGACGTTTACTATTGCTCGGAGTCGGTGAACAAATGTTCCATTGTTTTTCAACCCGATGGAAGTGTGAATAAGAAATACGAAGAGCGAGAGACCAGCTTCCTCGGGTACATTCCGAGCCCGGAGAACCAGGAGAAATGCTCATGGATTGATTGTCTTGTCGATCCGGGGACTCGGATCATCGGAAAGAGAGCTTGTTGTGGTGCCAAGTGTACATTGTGGTAGTGTCAAATTGATGTAATTAATGAAGAATTTTAATTGATATAATGCTAGTTTTAATTACAATTCCTCTTTTATCTTTCTAATTTCTAATTGTACCATGTAGTCAAATTTGTGCTCTGTTAAAGCGGATTTAGGATTTGAATTATTTGTAAATTGAGAGGGGATATGGGTCCATTTATTTTTGTCCAATTTTATTTATTTTCTAGTCATATGCCCGTATAATATTTTTTCTACGGAGGATAACAATATTCTATAAATAAATTAATTGACTCTCGCTAACACGCAAACAAATTATGAAATTATCACATCAATTAATTTATCACACATGAATACTGGATGATCATGTGATCTTAAAGCAAATTTACTTGGATTAGCATGCAATTTTGAAAAAATAAAAAAATAAATGAATATAACATAACTTTAATTGTTTTTCTATTGAATTCTTGCTCATTTTTTTTATTTTTTTATAAAAAAATATTTCAATAATTTCTTAAGGAGATTTTTGTTCCAAATTATTGCCGTGCCTAGTCTGTTTTGAATTAGCCTTGGAAAAAAAAAAAAAAAAAGAGGAGCATGTCGTAAAGGCCCACATATGTCTAATTTTTCAAAACTTGGGCTGGACTCAACTCAAAATATAAAATAGACTCTGCAGCGCTCTCGGGCTTATAAGTAAAATGATGGTAAAATTTGTTCGTGGATGTACTTCGATGCAAAAATATGAACCGGTACATTTTCTAACAAGGATTCAAGGTTCTTATCTGTGGACCCCACAAATCAGTCACCCAGTCTATCGGCCGCGATATATATTACATACGCATAAAGAACTTGCTAAAATATCTCTGTAATGACGTGCCGAATTTACATCGGGCTTTTATTACCCAATCGTAACCGAAAATTCTATCTTCAGTAAACAGTCGTAGAATTTTAAGGTGCGTGAATGTTGAACTCGATGCAGAGGTGAGAACTGTAAAGGAGGCGCTCCCTCCAATCCTTGTCTCATTCTCTCTCTTTCCTCTTGGATCCGAATTGGAGGAGGCGGCGGCGGCGGTGAGGGTTCATCGCTAGGTAGATTTCCCCTGTTTAAATCTCTATTTTTTTTTATATTTTCCCCTTTTTTGTTAGTTTTTATCTCTAGGATTGAAGCTCCAGTTGAATTTCTGGAATTCAAAACCCTAACTGCTGGGAGGTTATGCTGGTGGTTTGGCCTCTTATTAGGATGTTAATTTGAAATTCATATGATCGAGTTGTTCATAGCTGGGTTGGTTAGGGTTTAATGGACTAGTTTAGGGATTTCTGTTGAATGATTTGATTGTATTGTGGATTAATGGGTTCAATTTGCATGGCTTTGGTGAATTTAAAAGTCAAGTAGATACTTAGATTTAATAGAGTTTAGTAGGTTTGAGAGATATAGATGTTCTTCCAGGATTTTAATCGGACTTAGTTTTTCGTATTAGGATGCCTCTTTATTTGTTGTTAGAAATATATATATAGAGTTTTGCTAATGTGCTATCGTTAGCGTTTCCGCCGAAACGCTAATGATCCAAATTTTAAGTTTTCGTGCTCGAAATTTCGATTTAAGTAGCTCAACAAATTCTTCATATCAAAATATCGTAGAATACCAAAAATTACAATTTTAGAGTTTTTTTAATTATTTTTTTCGAATTTTCAAAGATGACCTTGGCATACAAATATTTTTTATTTTTATTATTTTTTAGCCAAATAAAGCCATCTTTGAAAATTTGAAAAAAATAGTTAAAGAACTCTAAAAATGGTAAATTTTTGTATTCTACAAGATTTTGATATGAATAATTTATTGAGTTACTTAAATTGAAATTTCGAACATGAAAACTTAAAATTTGAATTGTTAGCGTTTCGGCCGAAACACTAACGATAGCACATTAGCAAAACTCTATATATATATATATATATATTTACTCTTTGTCTGCTTTTTCATTGTTTTATTTTATGTGAGCTTGTACCAAAATTTTAGAACTTGTATCTTAGCTCTTTAGACTGTTTTCTTTTCGTATGTACTTGTGTTTAGTATCTATGATAGGATCATATGATAGTTGATGCATTTTGCAGTTCATTCATATAACACTTCCTTTGTTAAAACTGATTCAGTTTAGATCTCAAGATGTTTTATATATATAGTGATGGCTGACTACTGTATTAGAGTAAGGGACCAGTTATAACATTGATAAGCACTTAGTTTCAGAAAACAATTGTTTACAGTCTTACATGTTACACATGACACAAATTTTGTTCCTTGGTACAATGTATAATAGCCCTTAAATCCTCATGATGTATCAGGTGAAAAGGACACATTGCCATGGCAGACGCCCATGAAACTGACAAGAACATAGAGATATGGAAGATTAAAAAGCTGATCAAGGCCCTCGAATCAGCTCGTGGCAATGGCACCAGCATGATTTCCCTCATCATGCCACCTCGTGACCAGGTCTCTCGGGTTGCTAAGATGCTTGGTGATGAGTATGGCACTGCCTCCAATATTAAGTCCCGTGTCAACCGCCAGTCAGTCCTTGCTGCCATCACCTCAGCCCAACAGCGCCTCAAGCTCTACAACAAGGTCCCACCAAATGGCCTTGTGCTCTATACCGGTACAATTGTGACCGAAGATGGCAAGGAGAAGAAGGTTACAATAGATTTCGAACCATTCAAGCCAATTAATGCGTCCCTTTACCTGTGTGATAACAAGTTCCACACTGAGGCATTGAATGAGTTATTGGAGTCTGATGATAAATTTGGGTTCATTGTTATGGATGGAAATGGTACTTTGTTTGGTACACTGAGTGGTAACACTCGTGAGGTGCTGCATAAGTTTACTGTTGATTTACCAAAGAAGCACGGCAGAGGAGGCCAGTCGGCGCTTCGTTTTGCACGTCTGAGGATGGAAAAGCGGCATAACTACGTTAGAAAGACTGCTGAGCTGGCAACACAGTTTTTCATTAACCCAGCTACGAGCCAGCCAAATGTGTCCGGACTGATTCTTGCTGGCTCAGCTGATTTCAAGACTGAACTGAGCCAGTCTGACATGTTTGATCAGCGTCTTCAAGCAAAGATTCTGAATGTGGTTGACGTGTCATATGGCGGTGAAAATGGATTCAACCAGGCAATTGAACTGTCAGCTGAGATACTTGCCAATGTTAAATTCATACAAGAGAAGAAGTTGATTGGTAAGTACTTTGAGGAGATTAGCCAAGATACTGGGAAGTACGTGTTTGGAGTAGATGACACTCTGAAAGCCCTTGAAATGGGAGCAGTTGAAACCTTAATTGTGTGGGAAAACCTTGACATAACCCGGTATGTTTTAAAGAACAGCGTGACCGGAGAACAAATAATAAAACATCTCAACAAAGAGCAGGAGGCTGATCAGAGTAATTTCCGTGACCCTGCAAACAATGCTGAGCTGGAGGCTCAGGAGAAAATGTCTTTACTGGAGTGGTTTGCAAATGAGTACAAGAAGTTTGGTTGTACCCTTGAGTTTGTGACCAATAAGTCCCAGGAGGGATCACAATTCTGTAGGGGGTTCGGGGGTATTGGCGGAATCTTGCGCTACCAGTTGGATATCAGGTCGCTTGATGAGTTCTCTGATGATGGTGAGGTTTATGAGGACTCTGACTAGCAATCAGCTGTTTGGCATGGCATCGATGCAAGTACTAAATTCTGAGTACTTGATGAGCTACTTAGGTTAGTCGATTTTTTTAATATTATACTTATGAGGTATTATAGTACTGGTATGATGAGCATTTTACTAACTACTATTGTTTGGAGTTTTCTGCTTCATCTTACATGGATTGGCATCTCTGCACCTTAACTTATGACCTCTTATTTTGGGGCACAGGATTTAAGAATATATGAAGCTTAATGCCAACATAGCTACGCTTTCCATCATAATTTCTTTTTCATGTGTTGTTCCTTTTTTTTTTCCTTTTTCAGATCCGGGAAGGGAGAATCGAGTTAGATTTGCTGAGGGAGCCAGAGCACAAATTTGAGTGGATAAGTTCTTAAAAGAGGAGTTTAGTCTGTCCTTTGTTTTTCCGTTTTTGTGTGATGATTCAGCTTTTCTTTGGTGTCAGTGGTCGAACAAACAGTTGTGGCAAATTTTGTTGTGTTCAATTGGTATCTAATCTTAAATCTATGTATCTGACTGGTGGGTTTTGTATACAGTTTGCTCCTTAATGCTCGGTTACGTGTATCTTTTCCTTTATTAACCCCATTTAACTCGTTTTATCATTGCAAATAATGCTGGAGGTTCTTGAGAAAAGAGATTTCATGCCATTCTCTTTTTATTTTAGAAGAAGCTCCAACGAATATTTGTAAAAGCTGAACATTTTTGCCTCTGGCATTGCTTTGTAAGTGGTAATATCTTTAACCAAGTAGATGCTCTTTCATCCTTAGTGACTCTTTGTCTCAGTTATCCAACTCTTTTGGAAATGCATTCATGCTGTTTTGTTCTACGTTATAGGAGATGAGTTGCTGGTTTATATCCGAAAATTTCAGGCGCATAGACACGGCTTTTATGTGGATTAACACGTCAGAGACATGGCACATGTGCTGCACGTGCTGTGTCCACACGTCACATGATGTCATCACAAGTGTTAGTCAACACGTTATAGTGTAGCACATCTAGGTGTCAAATACGCACGTAACATGTGGTAGATATGTTTAGCACGGTGAGACATATGTGAGCACGACGGCTTTGGTCTTTCTCAAATTTCTTTCAATTTTGTTCAACTTTTTTTATTTTTTTGGGCTGTTATACCATTTAAAAAATATTTTTTTAAGTTAATTTTCTTTCCACAATTTTTTTAACCTTTGTTCCAACTGTTTCCAACTTTTCTCATTTTTTTTTAATATTCTTCTAAGGCTTGTAACATCCAAAATCCGAACTTTGAAGAGAAATTAAAAAACACATCTAACCATGTACATAAAAAAAGCATGGCACGTTTAAAGCATAGCTCGTGCATGCAGATTATGCATAGCTCATGCCGGCATGACATGTCTAACCGGTATACAGGTACCTGATACACAGCATAGCATAGCTATTATTCAGTATGTACCAGTTTCTTTTAATTGTTTTGTTTTTCGTTCAAGATTTAAAAAAGAACACGGTTCATGTATATTGGTACCAAACTGTAGAATTTTTTGTTGTCTATTTCGGTTCTTTGTTTTTCAATAAAATAATAATGTGGAACATGTTATGGAGATATTATTATTTATATCATCGTCGATACGGACTTTATTATATACATTAAATGAATTATTATGTTTGCTAATGGTTTTATTATGTACAACATTTCTGTTATTTAACTTAAATATCATTAATATGTATAATAATTTATTTAAATTACATGATGACAGTATTGTACAAAATGAATTTGCATAATAAATTCATTAATATATATAATAATTCATTTAAGTTGCATCATGATAATATTGTACAAAATTAGTTCGCATAATAAAATTATTAATATACATAATAACTTATTTAATATATATAATTAAGTCCGCATTAACAATGATATCAACAATCATATCTATATATCACCTCCCCAATAATAATAATGTTACTTGGGATTTACCCGTTCTCTTCCCCGATCGTAAAAACTTATGTTGAAAAGTATTTATTATTATTATTATTATTATTATTATTATTATTATTATTGTTGTTGTTGTTGTTGTTGTTATTGTTGTTATTGTTATTGTTATTGTATAAGAATATAAAAAACAGGGTACATGAAACATTTCCTACATGGCCGACTAGTTCATTGCAATAACACCACAGTCCAGACTGATCATACAAGATAGATATGTATTTTATCTCCTAAGCATGTCTCTGAACCAGTAAGCCGACAGCTTAGGGTATCGTTTCAGGTCTTGAAAATTGACATAGACCAGACCAAAACGGGATGTGTAACCCAACCTCCACTCGAAATTATCCAACAGAGACCATGCAAAATATCCAATTACATTTGCACCCTCATCAATTCCTTTCTTCAACTCTGATATGTAGCTTTTGTAGAAATTGACCCTTTTTGTGTCATTCAAGGCGCCCGGAAGTGTTATCCTGCCTGGTTGATCCATACCTACACATAGGGTGTATATAAATATTGCAAATTCCTTATCTAAAGTTCAAAAGATGGATAATCATAAGATGCCCTACGAAACAATAAAATTGTCTCCGCCATCAATAAATGGGATGGCAGAGTATTAATCATGTGCTGCTAATGATATTATGATGAAAGAAGGTGGGAGCTTATTTCTTAAGATGTTTCTCTTTCTATGGTATATGCTTGTTACCAGTAACGGAGCTTGAGCCCAAAATAAGAGAGGGCCAACATAACCAAAAAAGAAAAATCATAACGCAAAACTAATTAAGAGGGGGCCATTTCGTGGTCTAAATAGCAACTTACCCAAAAAATATATTGCCTCTGTATAAAATTTTGAATGGAAAGGAGGGGCTATGGCCCCACTGTGGCCAGAGCAAAGCTCTGCCACTGCTTGTTACACTAAATAAACTAGGTGAAAAAACATAGTTCAATACTCCTTTCTTACCATTTTCAGTTATAATGACAGCCGGGTTTCCATATTTTTCCTTTATGTACTTCACACAGTGGTAGATCCCAGTAGGCACCATGAAAAGCCAATTTGAGTTTGCCTATAAAATTGTAATGTTTTATTACATGTTTGTACATAGCCAATTAAGAGAGAGAATAACCAAAAGTGAGAAATTACCCGAGGTCCTATTCTCACACCATTTCGCTCAGCTGCATAATAAAATGAACAATAAGTAAATAACCAAAATATAATTTTGGATAGATCGGATTCCAAGTACTATACCTTAAATCAGGACATAGATGAGCACTACTGCATCCTTAATTATACTTGTAATCTTGTATAATAGGTTTTTCTTGTCTTGCGGATAATTATCAAACCATAAATTAAGGTCCATCATAACCACAGAAAAAAATAAACATTTTTCCAAACCAGCTAAAAAGAAATTGAATTGGTTTGCAGCTATTTTATCATGTACAAACACATAAATCTTCAAGAATACAATAATATGACAATGCACATGCAACTTACTAAAGAAGTAAACATGCCAATCAGTTGAGTAGCTTATTGGTGCACGGTTCTTTACGAGGGAGTTCTTTATGTAGCTTGCTGTGTACTGATTGATGCCAATGTAGTCAATAGAGCCTTTTACTAATGCAATTTGGTCCGGGGTGAATTTTGGTAGCCTCTCTTTCACTATCTTTTGCATTGTTACTGGGTATTGCCCGTTAATCAAAGGGTCTACATACCTGCAATTAGAAGCTTGTTATTTCATATGTAGCTTATTGAAATTAATAGTTTAGTTTTATTGGAAGTAATTTCGTTAGTTGCAGTAGGTGCACATTCTTCTTTTACTAAAGGCAGAAAGCTCGCAAGTCTCACATCCATTTTTAGTGCTCGTGGAACCTGGAAACCTTGACCTCTTGGAAGTCATCCTAACACCTTGACACTGGGCCATTTGCTAGGTCCAAATTAATGGTATCTTAAAACTAATTTGCATATGTTATTTACAGAAGTTGGGTTTTTTATCATTTCAACTTTTCAAGTATTTCTAGTGACCAAGATGATTGAGGCTAACAAATGGTGGAAACTACTTTTGAGAATTCCTATGAGCTTTTTGCGGTAAGGAGAATAGAGCTATTTCCACACAAAAAAAAACAGAAAACAGTGAATAATATCTTTAACGTCTCTAAGGCCATCTAAAGCACAAGTTTTCAATTTTCTTGATAATTCAGAATGAAAGTTACTCCTGAATTTGTTACCATCCTATTTGGAAGTCCCTGGCTCTCTGTGCTGCTGCTCTATCCTCTCTTGAGTTTGTAAGTGGCTCATTCCAGCCAAAGTCAAGAACAATACCGATCCTTCCTTTTTGACTAGGCTATAAAAAAGATAATAATTGTATGGGTGCTGACCAATGTACAAAGATAATGAAATTTCCGTAAAGTCCCAGCTTGTTGGACAGTTGTATAATAGTCTCTCTATCTTTATTATTTCGGCAAAAATGAAGGTTCCCTGTTTTTGTAGAAAATTCAAAAGAAAATCCTACCAGCAGTTTTCTTGAGGTTACCAGTACTACGTAATAATAAAAGGATATACATAATAAAATGACAATATGAGCTTTAGCTAAATAGGTTGGCCATTCAAATTACTGCAGTAACACATTAAGAAAATAAACTATTAAGGAATTAATCTGTTTTTTGACCAACTATTTTCTTGCTTCTTCATACTTAATTAAAGTTAACAAAGAGAAAAGGCTTTGTATCTGAAAAGCCAACTTTCTGTAAGGACTTGAGGAAAAAAATGAGATGTATTTGCATTTTGGAAGTCTTTTGGGGATTTTTTTAAAAGAAAAAAAAGAACTACCTGATACTTGTCACGATATCTTTTTACAGCTGTTGCATGAGCAAGGATAAGATGATGCGTAACAATATATGGCTCAGTAGAAGAGTTTCCACCAGCCGCACACCCAGTGCACCTTAAAGGGGGACTTATATTCTGGTCATATCCACATGCTGCCATCAATCTTGGTTCATTAATTGTGAACCAATTCTTTACTCTATCACCAAACATCTTGAAACAAAACTCTGCATAGTCTGCAAATAGGTCCCTGGAAAATTGGAAGTATTTGTTGGTACTGTGATCAAGAATTGCAGACTGAAATCTCAGCAGCATGTGAAAAAAATATGGAATTGAGTTGTACCGGTGAAAAAAAGTTTAGCTGTTTGCCTTTGATAGTTTGAAACTATAATTTATTTTATTTTGATTTATTAATTTAATTTCCCTTCTCCAAAATAGTTTCTTTGCTAGGGTTTCAGGCCAAAAATTCACTGTTCAGACGCCTAAGGTCATTCATTCTACTACTTCCATTCAAGAACAAGCAAAATTGGTAATAGTATGATGGATTGAAGTTGAAGCTACAACTTACACAATCTTTGGGTTTAACCAGCCTTGGTACTTCTTTTCCAATGCAAGCGGGGAATCATAATGAAGAAGATTTGCATATGGCGTGATCCCTATTCAATTTTAAGAGAACAAATAAAATAGTTGTGGAATATTTTTGACCAAAGAAGAAAAATCTTTCTTATTGGATCCTAAATTTGAGAAGTATCAAATTCAAGCAACCATAATTTGATATCAAATGAAACTCAAATTTATATTGTTGTAATCACCATCCTAGGGCCTTACTAATTAGGACACATGTCTGTTAACTTAGGTAAAAGGTGGTATGATACCTTGTTGAAGCATGTAGTCAATCAAATTATTGTAGTAGTTTACCCCTTTAGGGTTAATTCTTCCTTCTCCATCTAGAATATCAGATTTTCAATTAATCAGTTCAAATTTCAAGTGGAGAATAAGTTGTAATCTTTTTCTAAAAAAAAAAAAAGTGAAGAAAAGGAACTGTACCAGGAAATATCCTGGACCATGAGATTGAAAACCTGTATGCATCAAAATTCATTTTCTTCAAGATGTCTATATCTTCCTGATCATGATACAGAGAGTAACATTAAATCATTAGCTTTATTAGCACCATACACCTTACTGATAGAAGGCTGATTCGAAAATAACAAAAGCGCAACGCACGATTTGGATATCTAAATGATCTGGGCGCTCTTTAAACTCTCTAACTCGTGAGATCATTAAAGAATACCTTGTAGTGATGATACTGATCTGTTGCCACATCAGCAGTACCATTATCTGCAATAAATCCTGCTCACCATATGATAAAAAGAAGTCAGAAATTTATCAAACA
This sequence comes from x Bolboschoenoplectus mariqueter, assembly GCA_037678475.1. Lineage (NCBI taxonomy): Eukaryota > Viridiplantae > Streptophyta > Magnoliopsida > Poales > Cyperaceae > x Bolboschoenoplectus > x Bolboschoenoplectus mariqueter. The sequence goes on from CM075282.1 coordinate 2,552,709, forward strand.
GACCAGCTCAAAAAGTCATACAAGGACAATTTTCCAGCCAAATTGGAGCAACAAATTGCCTAACTCTGACAATACTAAAAGGATACATTGAGGATTTGAGTCGCTCCAGAACATGTTGATTTAGATATCCTTTTCTACAAAATGCATTTAATACCTGGAATACGAACATACTCATCCCAGACAGAGGGACCTCTTCCATCTTGCAGAGCCATTCCTTCGACCTGATAAGCCGATGTCGCCGCACCGAACACAAATCCTCTAGGAAAGGCGGCTCGGCTGAGCATTTCAGCGTGCGTCGGAGGAGTAAACGGAGTTGATTCTGGTTCTTGCGGAGTTTCGCCATTGGTAACGAAGCTGAGGTGAGCTGTCAGGAGCAGAGAGGAGAGCAAATTGAGAAGAAATGTGAGATCACGCTTCATCTCTTTCAGTTCAAAAAGGGTTTTGTGCTTACAAGTTGATGTGAACTGAGTGTGATGTAGGGGTTTCTATTTCAACTTTCTCAAGAGTTCAATCGATGCTTAGTTAGGAAGATTCGGTGGCAAACAGGTGGATCGGGTATGACCAGAGTTTGGGTTCGGATTCGGATCCTTTGGATCTTTTATATACGGTTTTGTTTGTATCTCGAGGAAAGTGAAAGTTGTTGTTCGGAGTTCGGACTTTGGAGTTTAACTATCACGGTTCGGGTGTTGGAAGTAAACAGTAAACACTCGTTTACGAAAAAGACAAGGAGCTCAGACCGGGCTAGGGAATTAAAAACGTGCGTACCATCCCGTAACAAACTATGGCGTGTCGTTGCACACCACAGCTCAGTACGTTTTATTTTTAGCGTACGTACCGTCTCGTATTAAAAATAAAGGGAGGGCGGCACGGTTAAATTATAGCATGCTATACATGTCGTGTTAATTCGATACGCCGTGCTAAAAGTGACGTATCTTAACCGTGCTAAACGTATTTGGTGGAAAAAAAATTCGAAAAAATCGGAAAAAATCGTAAAAAATTCGGAAAAATCTTAAAAATATAAAAAATTCAAAAATTTTAAATTTATTTGCTGTTAAAAAAAATTATAATTTTTTTGTAAAAATTGCAAAAACATTATAAAAATCCGAAAAATATTTTTCCATCAATTTACAATTTTATCCCTGAATATAGTCATTTTCTTATTTTAAATTTGAATTTTAAATTAAATTGTGTTTATCGGGTACATTATTTTGGGGATTTAACATTGCTAAGGAGATGGAGGTGCTGCGCGGTATGCAAATTAGGGACAAATATCATATTAGCCTATTTTTTTAATCTTATTACAAAATTCTGTCAATAAATTACAAAATTAACCATCTGATCAACATCCAACGACATACAATCCATGCATACTATGCCTATTCGTGCTAATAGTGCTAAACATGCCTATCTGTGTCCATCCGTGCCTACCCGTGCCTACCCGTGCCTACCCGTGCCTATCCGTGCCTAACTGTGTATCCGTGCCAAATGTGCCTACACGTGCCGTGCCTATGCATGTTTCGTGTCATGTCGCCCCCCCTTATCTGTGCGTGATGTGCCGTGTCTACATTGACGAAAATCGTACACGATACAGTACGCGATATGTATAACACGGCACGTGTTGATACGTTGTGCCATGTTGTACCATCTCTGACACTTGCTGTATCGTGCCATGTCTTGACACGGTGCATTGTTGTTGAGAACACTTCCACTAGCCCATTGGCGTATTTTCTTTGAGAAATTATTTTTAACCTCTCCGTTTTACATTTTTTATTTATATATTAAAAATATTTATATTAAATAAATAATATATTTATATCTAAATTTGTAAATATTTATAATTAATATAAAAAATATTCATTATTTTTTCTAAATGATTATAAAAAAATTAAAATTAAAAATTTAATCAAATAAATATAAATACAATATACACAATTTTTAATTCTAATAATATAAAATATAATATTTTTATAATTAAATATAAATAATATTTTTATGACGTATATAAAAGATACAATCAAGATGTAATGATCAATTTTTTTTTCTCGTTTTGAAGGGGATGGGCGGTGCCTCGGTGGGGCCCAGAAGCTCAAAATAAGGTACTTTTTTTGTCTGTAGTTGTCAAAAAGAAGATTTTTTTCTTCACTATGTTGTCTTTTTTATGTTTGGTCGGTCGTTCAAACAAAAATATCGTATCGAAATCACAACGGAATTTAAAGAGGAAAGGAGTGCCATAAATAAACGAAATCATAATAGCATTTCATCTCTCTGTCAATTTTAATTGGAATTGAATTAAATGGTTTCGACTGTTACTTTGATATGGCAATAGCATTTTTCAGTTACATTGTTTGACAAGAAATAATAGTATACCTAATTTGGAGATTTTCATTTCAATTTTTTTAGTACTACATGGATTGATATAGTATTCACATATAAGTAGGATAATTGGACATACCCTTTTACTTTTGTATTTCATTTTTTTTAGACAATTTTACTTTAGATTAATTTTGAATTAAATTTAGTATCTATTTGCTTCAGGGAGATTTTTAATTGAGTTAAATTCATTTATTTTTTTATTGGATATCTGAATTTTGCTTTGCCCATTAAAAGATAATCACTTTGATAAATCAAAACAACATTATGCTTGTTGACATAAGAAAATACAACTATAATATTTTGTATTTTACTAGTATTAACTTGTTGTACTACTATTGCATATAGTTAATATTTTCAGAGTAAAAAAAAATGTAACAAGTCAAGGTTATTTTGTAATTTTGGAAAAATTATGTCAAGGTTAAGAAATTAATATGAACGGCCTACGAGTGAGGTTCTATTTTCACTATTTTTAATTTTTAATCTTGATAAAAAAAACTTAAAAAGCTTATTTAAAAACGGGTAAATATTGTTTTTTTTTTCTTGCTGCTAGTAAGAACGACCATATTGCATTATCATTTCTGAAAATAAATTAATAAATTGAGTGTGACATTGCCTTAAATGTCAATGCGACGTTTTTTTCTGAAAAAAAAAAGGAATGTTGCCATGTCTTACATAACCGAATTTTTTTAATATAAGAATAATAATAAATCGAATTAAAAATGAAAAAAAAGGAAAAAATGTGGCATTTAGAAAAAAATAAAAAAGGAATTGTTTAGGTTTGACAAGTCGTTTTCTTTGTCAAAAGCAATTAGTTTAAATAGGAATTGAATATAGAAACAATAACAAATGCATTAATCCTGCACGTAGTGGAAATGACAATTTCATATGTAAAGCACAATGATGACACTCAATAATGGTCATATCAAATTTGATATAATGCATAATAATGAGACCTAATTATTGTGTCAAACATCTTCATCTTACTTGTAAATAATTTATTAAATTTTACATGGCAATTCAATTATAATTTCAGAGATGAAAAATACTTGTTAATTTAGCAAGTCTTTCTAAAAAAATGTATAAGTATTTACAATTCATTTATAAGTGGTATGAAAGCATCTTCATTCCTTAAATTATTTAAAATTATTTTTTCTTTACCAATTAAAATTCATCATGTCAGCAAATTAATAATTATTGAGATGAAGATATTCTGAAATTAGTATGTAAAAAAATATTAAATTGATGATGTAATAATTAATAATTATATTAATAATTGCTGGGATGGAGATGCTTAATATCTTAAGATATTGATCTCTGCTAATTTGTTTTTTTTTTTTTTTTTGCTTTTGGCAACTTTATATCGATATAATAACATTGGAGTACATAACCTTCTGCAAATTTTCTTTAGCAAATTTCTTGTAATAAGATTGTTTTGACCTCTGAATGTGTGCGCGTGTGCTTGGGAGTCCATATCTGTTATTTTTCCAATTAGAAAAGCAAGACAACTATTTCAATCTGAACCGTTGGATCACAACAGACGGATCAGATTGATTTTATTTGAAATTTGGAGGAATTTTTTAAATAAATCTAATATGTTCATTTTCATCCAATGGCTCAGATTGAAATAATTGGTTCTACTTTCTTATTTAGAATAAAAGGGGATTTCATTTCATGTGTTTGGATATTTTAAATGAAATTCAAGCAAAATATGTGCGCTTGGTTGATATGTAATGACTTCCAAACTAAATACTTCCCATTTAAATACATAGTGTTATTCATGTATTTAACAACTTTGTTTGCATTAGTTCCTGTAATGAATAGCACTAACATTAATTTGATCTGATATCATGATGTTGTTGATGATGATTCAACAATTGTAATATCTTCTCGAAAAGATTAATCCAACGGCTCAGATTTATCTGCCAATTGCATATTCCTCTTCCTGCCTGTTAGTCCTTCAAATATATCTTGGAAACTGAAGCACGACATAATTCTTTAAAAATAAATAAAAAATTACAATTTCAAATATTTAAAAAAAAAGGTAAATCTTTTTAATAATAATGAATAATTTCGTACAATTATCCAAAAAAAGCTGAAGGATTCAGGCTTCCAGATTCATTTTTTTAGACATGCTACTAGCTACTAAAGTGTTCAATTAATTACTGTTTTACTAGTGACTAGCTGCTTCTTACTCTCCAAAATGTAACAACAAAGCTCATTTGCGTGCATCCTATGATCTCTTTGGTTCTTCTAAAAAATGGTGTTATATTGCATAAATAACATCAAAAAGGGGAAAAAAAAGAATGAAAAGAAAAGAGAAGAAAGGATGGAGTTATAGGATTACAGTTTGTATCATACTAAATTATGTTGTCTTTGAATAGATGCTCCTATTAAATTTATTTCTTCCGAAGCATGTCTCGGAACCAATAAGCAGACATCTTCGGGTACCGCTTTAGGTTGTTAAAATCCACATAAACTAGGCCGAAACGAGACGTGTAACCCATTTTCCACTCAAAATTATCCAACAAGGACCATGCAAAATAACCAATCACATTTGCCCCCTCGTCAATCCCTTTCTTCATCTCAGATATGTAACTTTTGAAGTAGTTGATCCTTACCGTGTCGTTCAGAGCTTTGGAAAGTTTTAAATCACCAGGTTGGTCCATACCTGGAAATATTACACTTGTTAAAATTTGGATATGTTTTGATGGCACAGGTATCATCACAAAGCAGAAGCCAAGGAACCTACAAACTATATCGATTCTATTATAACTTCTTTTTTTACAATACATTTTTTCTGAATTATTTGACTAAAATCTTTATTTTTATTAACTTAGTGATTTTCCTTTTTTTGCTAGGAATTTCTGCCGGCAATTTGCGGACTTGATGCTGTTGTGATTTTAAAGGGATATGTTTGAGATAGTAGGTTGACAAATGATATGCATCAGTTGTCATTTATGAGGTCAAGAGTCGCATTTGATTTAAATTGTTTTACTGGTATGTCAATAATTTATCAGCTCTAAAGTTGACAGAACAAATTTTTTTTTCAGTAGGTTGACACTAAGTTGCATTGACATTGTGTTCAGATTTTGTTTAGATGGCAGTTCTAAGTCTGATGATGCAAAATATGCCTTCATTGAAGTAATAATTTTTTAAGTAAGAAAAGTGCTAAATTTTTCTTCATTTACCATTTTCAGAAATTATGACAGTCGGATTGCCATACTTCTCCTTGATGTAATGAATGACACCATACAAGCCGCTTGGTACGATATAAAGCCAATCCGAGTTTGCCTGCAATTTTTTTTTGTTCATTGCATGTAAAGTATGAACTTATACTCTTATCAGCAACAACTAATAAAAAAAATTATAAATAGAATGGTAAGAGATCACCTTTGGTCCTATTTGTAAGCCATTGCGCTCAACTGAAAGATCCAATGGAGAAAATTTCAAATTTAATGAAATGATTCAATTTAAAAGAGTAATTTGAATAAATGTAGCAGCACACTCTCTAAATATTTGTGGGTAATTTTAGGGTCTGAAACTGATTAATTTGGTACAATTTGATAGAAAACAAACACAAAAACAATTCGACAGTCCAAACCAAAAAATAGGACTTTGATTTAACAAGGATTGCCAAATAGCTCAACTAGTCTGGCAACAGTATTGGATGTCAGTACTGGTTGATAAACTATAAAACCTGGTGATACCAGTACCTTTCTGGAAATTAAAGACACTAAATATCACTTACATGACCATTTAACATGCCAATCCGCTCCATAGCTCGACGGTGCCTCATTTTTAGGAATGTTTGAGCCCTTCATATAATAGGCTGTGTATTGATTGATCCCTAAGAAATCATTAGAGCCCTTAACTAATGCAATTTCATCTGGTGTGAATTTTGGTAACCTCTCTTTAACTATCTCCTGCATTATCTCAGGGTAATGCCCATTTATTAAGGGTTCCAGAAACCTGTAATTGAAACACTGTTAATTTCCACAAGTTATTAATCAAATACTTGATTTGTTTTATATTTGAATCAAGATTGTACCAGCCAGCATGGAAATCTCTAGCCCTCTGGGCAGCTGCCTGATCCTCGTTGGAGTTAGTATGGGGCTCATACCAGTTGAAGTCTAGCACAATACCTATCTTACCCTTCTGAGTAGCCTGGCAAAAGTAAAACAGAAACTTGCAACAGATTTCTTATATTATCGGTATGCAAATCAAACCCCCTACAATTATTTTGCCTTGAAACTGCAATATGCCCCTAGCATTGCATTATAAGAAATTGTAAACATACATGACCAATAAAGTACAGTACTATGGTCTTCAAACACTAACTTGCAAATTGGCCCTTTTCAGATTCCTTGGCAATGTAGACAATGTTGGAAAAGTAGGGATCTGTTTGCAATTATGTCCGAAATAACTACCACCCATCAGAAGTGCCCCAGGAAGATGTACTTAACATAGCATCATCTCATTCCCTTACCTGATATTTGTCACGGTATCTCTTCACGGCTGTTGCATGAGAAAGTAATAGATTGTGTCCAACAATGTATGGCTCCGTTGCAGAATTGCCACCTGCCGGGCAATCAGTGCACCTAGCTGGGGGATGGATCCCCAGGTCATAGCCTAATGCTGCCATTATTCTAGGTTCATTAATTGTGAACCAGTTCTTTACTCTATCTCCGTATGTCTTGAAACAGAACTCGGCATAATCCGCAAATATATCTCTGCAATTTATAATATAGACATTTAAGATTTTATGTTCCATTTTTTCACAGCTTGATTTGCCTCCTATTAAATGGTTTCTTTAGGGCATACAGTTTTCCTTTCTTTAAATTAATCCAAAATCCATTTCTTAATGCATATCTTCACAACAACATCTAAATGCATTCGTTCACATCCTACTATGCGTCAAATGTTTCTGCATGTACGTGTCCAAAGAAAACGCATGAGAACATGGTTGCTGCCCTCTTGTGCATTCAGATATTGTGTGTGAATGCATGAATTCATGTATTGTACGAACGCACTGGAAGACCAAAACCATGTTCTCACATGTTTATTCCGAATGAATGTGTTTATATGTTATTGTGAACAATCCATTCAGAAAGTAGATACAAAGCTGTTAAAACATTTGAGAAGAGGGATATTGCAATCATACATCTAAAAAAATGGAATAGATAAAAATATTTGAGGACAAAGAGTTAAAGAGAGCGAGCGAAGAGGAAGAAAGAGAAACATAGCAAGAAGACAAAGTCCTTATACATGCCTAAAAGAACAAACACAGATAAAATGTCTAAAATAAGATCTGTGTTGGCACACAGATGGGACAAGAAGATATAACAGGTAGTAAAGAATTTAGCTGATCTTGTGTGGAACTTACATGATTTTTGGACTCAGCCAGCCCTGGTATTTCTTCTCAAGTGCAAGCGGCAGATCAAAATGATAAAGGGTTGCATATGGAGTTAGGCCTAAATAAAATATTGATTAAAACTATTTAAAGTACTTTTCCTAAAGATTATTGGCTTCAAGCAAGGGTTCGTACTGTGACTACAGTACCATTTTGTCAAGGTTGCACATATGAGGTATTCCTGCATAAAATATTCATTAAACAATTCAAATATTTTTTTTTGCTGATGTGTCTATTCTTACAAGGAATGGTGAAATAATGTGGTGAACTATGGTACCGTTATCTTAAATTTGCATGCAAAACAAATTTAAGCATTTTTCCTGTTGTATTGGTTTTAGATAAGGACTAGTATCATGGACAATGGTATATTATTTACGGTTTCACCCCAGACCAGCATAATTGCAATAAATCTGTTTTTGTTTCAGTTCCTTTAGATAAAAGAAACGAAACTGGAGTAGAAAGTAGTCAAACTGTAGCATCAAATGTCTTGCACAGTAACAGTCAGGATCAGTACTAGTATATGCACCGGAAATCAATATCCTGTTAAGAAAAGCTGTTGTACCTTGTTGAAGCATGTAGTTTATCAAATTGTTATAATATTCTACTCCTTGTGGATTAACATTTCCTTCGCCCTCTAAAAGAAAGAACAATTCACTATCAGTTCTACTTGTGTTAATCAGATCAGTTAAAAAGTAAACATGTAAAATGACACCAGAAACCTGGAAATATCCTGGACCATGAGATTGAAAAGCGATAGGCATCAAAATTCAGCTGTTTCATTAAGTCTATATCTTCCTGTGTAATAAAAAAAAACAAACAGAGATGATTATAATGTTTAAATTACAATCTGATATCTATCAGAGTTAATTAGGTCAAGTACCTTGTAGAGATGATACTCATCTGCTGTCACATCGGCATTAGACTTGTCATCAATACTCCCTATTATGGAAATAAAACTAGTTACAATTATGCCATCTTTTGGTGGAAAAAAGGGGCAAGTGTCAAAACAGGTTAACTATAAACCACATTGCAACTACCACCATCTTTGTCTGATTTTTGTTAACAGTCTGAAACTGCTGCATCTCCAAATTGGAGCGCCCCTTCCAAATTATACAAATTATGGATCTGATTTGGAGACTGACAGCCTGCAATTTAGCACTCTTCATGTATAGGCAAGCACCAGTTCCCTCTGTGTTCAAAAATTGTGTTTTTTGTACATCTAGAGTTGAAAATTTTCCAATAGTTAGTTATCCCTTATGTGTCAAATTCAAGCAAAAAAATGTATTAATTTGTTATTAATTATTACATCTTACCTATTTGCTACTTTTTTCTATTAGAACCCCTCCACCCCCCGGGCACACGCATGGCCTTACATCAGTTCTAATTTTCCAGTGAATGAAATCACTTTATATATAAAATGTGAATTACATTTTGACCTAATCAACAACAGTTGTAACCTATCACATCAGAAGAACTTAATTGAAAGAAAAAAGTTCCTCATTCATAACTTTCTCACTCTTAAAATCAATTAAAATGTTCTCCTCCCCGGTTTCTCGGATGCTTTGAAAGTCAAGTATTAACTTCAAAACCTCACCTGAAGTATGAGTAAATTGGTCCCAGATGGAGGGGCCTCTTCCATCTTTGAGCGCCATTCCTTCCACCTGGTAAGCTGATCCAGCTGTACCAAACACAAACCCCTTTGGGAAATCAGCTCGGCTCAGCTCATCCAACCCAGCCGGTCTGATCCGGGCCGGTACATGTCTAAAGATAGTTTTCCCATTGGTGGAGAACAAGACAATGGCTGTGACAACGAGACAAAGTATGAAGAAAATCAGCAACGGAATGGCGCGCCTCAGCATTTCCTCTCTCTCCTTCTCCTTTCGCTGAGCGTGGGAAAGAAGGAGAGATGGAGATGGCTTGAGAATCTGAGAGGTTTTGCGCTTGCTACACATCTTCTCCAGTTCCATGGATCACCAGTGTCAGACACCTACTCTGATTTAGAATGCATCTGTTTTGAGCTGAAGAAAATTGAAGATGATTGATGAAAACTTGTTTCTGTTATTTAGTCAACGGTTGCTGAGCCTCTCGATGTCAGAGCCGATGATGCCTGGATCGATCGATCGACAATAAAAAAACAACGTATCGCGATACTACGCGGCTTGTTTTGCTAATAAAGTAAGGTTCGTATTTTCAGAGCTTAGTATACTTTGTCACATGTTACTGTCTGGAATAGATCAAATGAATTTTAGTAAGTTAATGAGTCCGTGTAATAATACAGAGAAAAGGAAAAAAGCCATATCCCCTATTAGGGGGGAGAAGATTTTGGAAAATTAGGAGCGCGGACTGAGGCGAGATGACGGGAGCATTGCGGGATGTGATGGTTTTCACTGTATGTCGGATTGATATTTTGACATGGCTTAAAAGATATTTGCCCCTCCTCAGAACAATATGTCCCTCATGTCCACAGTATCAGTGTTGTTTTGTCTCTTTTGAGCTGGGAGATTTGATTGTGGTGGTAATTACAGCCACAAAAAAAGGAAAAAAAATCCATATCCTCTGTAAGGAGGAGAGTGCTACGGACATTTTGATCATGTGCATGGAGCCATGGACAACTTTTTATTCTACTGACAAATGACAAGTTTTCATACTTCTGATGATAAAATACATGCTGTTTTTTGGTTATATTAATCATATTTTGGATGACATGATGTTCCACACTTATTAATTGTCTGATGGAAGTTTGACATAATGATCTTTTGACATCGATAATTATTGACATTTGATCTCTTCTCATGTTGTAATTGGATAAATCAAAAGTTCGATGATGTTTTCATAAAAGAAATTTTCATATTTTTTTTATGTATATCCACTTAATATTCTGGAAATTATTGTTTAAATTAGAAAACTTAAATTGTAAATGTATTATTCATTTTTTTTAAAAGTCGTTTGTATTAAATTTGGATTGATTTCAGAAATATCAAATAATTTAAATTTCTAGTGATAAAGTTTTAATGATTTTATGATGAATAATCAATCAAATTTTAAATCGATTCAAATTTAATACATATCTTATCTAAATACTATAATAATAGTAATTGAGAACAAATATAAAAAATATTTTTTGAATTTAAACTATATTTTCAACATAATAAACAATATATCATAAAAGTTGAATATATACTAGAATTATTCTTTCAAAAAGGAAAATAATTTCACGACGGTAAATCAAAGTAGACAACTACCAAAAATCTTATCCTAAAAATTTCCTAAAATTTAGGTTCAGGTTGTTTTCAGGTGCACAACAGTAAAACAGGGGGAATTTACCTCTTTGATTTCTTATCCGTGGCATTTTTTTTTCTTAATTAAAGGGCTTGTATTATCTGCGTAGAAAAGGCATCCAATGCCAAAAAAAAAAGGGAAAAAAAAAGGTTCTTGAATTAGAGAGGATTTACAGGATAAAAAATTGTACTTCACCCATATTCTGTTAAAGAACATGATATCACCACAATATTTACTGAAAAGTACGTACCTCTTTTTGAAGTAACAGTAAAAAAATGATATAATCTGTGAATTGATGATGACTTCTTTAGTTTTTTCTTTCTTTTTTTTCTATGTTTTCCCTAAGAATTAATGTTTATACGGAGCACCTATCAATCTTCCTATATTCAAATCTTCTTTTGATGAACCTATTAGGCTAAAATACCAACGGACTCTTATATTACGACTAAAAACAAGATTTAATCTCACGCCAGTTGACTAAGTTAAATATTACCAACCAAACTGCAAGAACCAAAAGTTTGAACATTGCAATATTGCACATATTGGTCCTCCTTTGATTACCTTAAATAGGAGCATGGGACATGTTAATGATTTCTAAAGCTACTTTGAAAGAAAGCAGAAGTACATAAAGCATATAACCCCCCTGATGTTGCTAGTGTTCGTTACATGGTAACGAAAAACTAGGAACGAAAGAAGGATTCTGTAAAAGAAACAAAAAAGCAGTGGCGATTATTTTCTTTTGATCTCCTATCAGCTATATGCTAATTATGCCTATTATTCTATTATCTAAATTTTTAGCCATTCTCCTGGGTATATAGCATTCTTCTTTCGGGTCTCAACATTTCTTTTGGCAAGCTCTTTGTTTTCCTTTGGTTTATCAATTTTAGATTGCAAAATAAGCACATGATTTCCTTCATTGCTTCTTCTCCTGCAATGTTAGAATTGTTTATTCCATCAGCAAGAAAGATACAGCGCATTTGAAGGAATAAAAAGGGAAAAGAAAAGAAAGGAAGGCACTGCACGTGGTAGTCCCAGTGCTGATGCCAACATTTTTTACATGTTTACTGCAGATAAAGGATCAGCAATACTCGGTATTGTTTCATTTTAAGGCAGGTATTGTTATGAATGTTCCCCTCAACTAAACTGCATATCCTCTCAGGCACCTCACATCCTAACCGCTACCCAACAAGTCCCTACAGATCGTCTACATCAAGATTTATGCTTGCACGGATATCAACAGGGATGAACAGCTAAAATTTTCTAAAGGGAAGGGCGATGGAATTGGGTCATGTCACTTGGCTAGTATAAATAGCTCTTTCCTCGCTACATTTTATATCAATCTTTTTTTCTGAAGATTATGTTATGCTGCTGATAATGCTGGTACTACCATTTTCTGATGTGAATGGAACAAGTTCGATGAAAAAGTACCTCAATTGAAGGAAAATAAGAAGAACACTGACTACTGTAATTCCCCCAGCAACAGAAGTAATCACTTTGCGGCCTGAGTGTTTTACTTCTTTTGGTTCTTTCTCTTTTTCACACAAGTCAACCGGAGCCACCACTGTATCTTCAGAGTCTTTCTTGACCTAACCAACAAACCAATAGGATGGTCAAAGATTGCATCACTTAAACAAATCTGTGAAGTCCCAACAGAAATAAATGAAAACCAGATTAATACTATGCTTACCTTTTCACATTCAAGATTATCTCTGGCTTCAATTTCCCTGCTGGTACTAATTTCTTCCAACGAAGGATCAACATACCCAATAGAATCCAAAGTGCTCTTATAAATTGATGCAGTGCTCAAACTTTGACTAAGCATAAATTTCGAACTGCCAAAATTTTCCTCAAAATGACTAGAAAGAACCTCAGAATTTAGATCAGGCATCCCATCTTCGTTCAACAACCTATTTTCTTCAGTACAATCAGAGATGGGTCCATTGAAGTTTGTGCTCAATTCTTGTGTGAAATTATCCTCGCTTTTCTCCAATTTAAATTCATCATCAAGCTCCACTGCTACACTACTCTCTGCATCAGAAATTCTAGTACCTGCATCTTCTGTCAACTTCTCTTGAACTTTTTCACTTGTGGCTAACTTTGATTCAGGGGTTAAATCACCACCTTGCTCAAAGCTCGGCCAGCTGTCACCACTCAATGAAACGTGATTAATTCCAGAAGCTACTTCTGCTGAATTTTCATTCTGGATTGGCACGCTAGAATTGGACCTATCCATATAAAAAGCACTAAATCCAGGTAAATTTATGGTTTCGCAATTCTCAGCACAATGTTCTTCACATGAAAGAGGGAATTTTTTATCATCAACTGATTCTTCGAGTAAATCTCCATCTAAATCAAACGAGTGGGATTGATCCAATTGAGCACGTGAAATTGGGGTATCACACTCCACCTCAGTCAGACAGCTCTCTGCCTCATCAGAGTCATAGTGCAGCTCCTGGCTTTGTTCACTGTTACCACTGAATGACCTCTAAATAATACAACCCCAAAGAAAATGAAAATATGTTAATGCTATAAATTAAAAGAGAAAATGAATATTAGAAAGGTTCAACAACACGTCCGGGTTACAGGTCATATAATGATATAACCCTCTTGAGCTGATACTGGAGTATCCAACAGTATACCTGGCGATATGACCCTCTAGAGCTGACACTTGAGCGGGATGAACTACACCTTGACTGCTCCAAGAAACTTCTACGTATACCACCTACTACATAATTCGGCATGGCTATTGTGTATGTAACAACATCAAAATCTGGTACCTATTTACATGCAGTAAATAGTTAGTAGACTATGGTACCCATTTTATGCAAATTAGACACCATTTTGCCAATATTCTCTAGTTTCATCCAATGTATATCATACTTATAAATAACAGTATACATTTCCTCAGCTTTAAGCTATTACCAAAAAATACTCAGTGTCAAAAGTCCTGGACAAGTCGAATCCTTTTTCCTAACACATTCTACATTTCTATGTTGACCCACCAAATTAGCTTCTTGCCCGGTTCATATAAACTCAACTCTCCAAATGTAAAACTAGCTAACTTAATTTTAGCTTTAACTTGGACTCAGAAAATGACTTATTTTGTGGGCAAAATGTTTGCAGAAAATGCTTTCATGACTACACTAACTTACCATTTCGATTTACTTGCATATTTATCAAAAAAGATGGGAGCACAATACAAGCTGTCTTTCTCTTTACTTACATCCAAATTCTTAGACCGGGCTTTAATTGAAAGAGAGCGAATACACATGCAGACTCGGCGAATATCTCTTCTCTCAACCACATCAGAAGGAGAGAACAAGTCAATTCCGGTTAACCCTAGGATCTGACATATCTGAAAAGAAAGTTACAATGACATGATGAACACTAGCTACTTTCAATGCTCTATATTTAAATATTTTCTCGCATTGTTCTACTGAATTTAAAAACGAACACCAACATTTATTGTGCTTGAACTAAAAAACGCAAAAAAAACTCTTAGGTGATTTGCAAATAACACCCTGCTGCTATAATTGAGGTTAAGTGGAGCAAAAAGAAAAAAACAAATATGCCCTCAGGTTTTGAAATTAGCTTAAACTAACAAACTTAAAAGCCATCATCTAAATTATGTTGTCGTGATTGTCAGTTCGAAGAGGAAAAAAGAAGCCACTTTCAGGGCAACAATGTGTTTATATTGAATAGATTATACACCTTTCATTGATTAGTCTTGACTACTGGGTGTCCTTTCAAATGTCTTGTAAAATTTTGGGTGTTATTGCAAAAGCAATAAATATTGGTTTTTGGTTGCAAAATAACCTCAAAATTTGAATAGGGAGAACTTTTATCTAATGATTTTGAAAAGGTACCTTTAAAAATGAGTCGATCTTGGGATAAGGAGTGTATTTTCCTTCGCTCTTACCAGAAGAGGTCCTCTCATAGATGTGCAATTTTGAATATTTCAGATCGGTGTTCTTCTTCACCATCATTTTCCATATTAATTTTGACACTTGAAACCTATTGGCCATACATTTTACAAGTAATTTACTACTACTTTAGAAATTCCAAAGAAGTTATTAGGTGCAGTACGAATAATAATCATGAACACTGAGAGGGTGTTGGGAAAAACTTTTGTAACAAATTGCCTCTTTACTCTTAGTAAGCCCTACACAAAACTTCAACCCAACTATGCCGCATTTGGAACAAACCGAAAAAAACTTTCCCATCCTAATATAAGTTCCTTACCATCTACTTTCTTCCACCTATTCTCTGCCCAATTTCTTAAACCTGTGATCCTACTTGCTTAATGAGAAGAAGACTGAAATAAAAAATATTTTCAATTTTCAACATACATATAGGAAAGGATTGCTCTGTTCAACATTATGTAATCCTAGAGCAAGAAAAGGTCTGGAAGAGTATTTCTTATCCAGTATACAATTAACTTCTGTTTGTGAATAACAAAAATCATGGGTGGCCTTTACAAATAAGGATGAACAGTCAGGTTTCCTTCTAAAAAACAACCCATATTGCATGATTTCAAGGAGCATGTATCAATGAGAAAATTTTAAAAATGCAATAATGTGAATAAAAAGTAATATGCAGAAACAAAAAGAATCAAATAAACACAACTTACAACAATTCTCCATCAGCGATGAGATCAGCCATGGTAGTCTCTTCATTGAACCTAACATGGAGAACCTCTCCTAGCCAAATCTTTGCTTGAGTCTGGATAAAAAGTTGATCTAAATTAAATATTACCATTTTTCTCTGATTCTTAATCATTTTTTTGTTCCACGCGCTTACTCTCAACTCGAGCATTCCCTGTCAGTTAACCTTTCTTTGAAATAATATAGGTTGAAGTGCCTAGCTGGCACTCTCAAAATTCTCCAACTGCTGCATCTAAATAAAGAAAGTATACTACAAAGAGAGTTGTGATTGGCGAAACAAAATAACGAATTCCACTAGGTAGCAGGTAAAGTTCAGATCTATTCTAATAATGAAACATGACCATTCTAACTGTTTACAGAAAAATACCCCCAAATAGTACTTAATTAAATGAATTTCTCAAAAGGCTAAATTGGTACACAAATTAGGGAGCCGATATACAGATACCATCACTGATACCATAATCGATACCGATTTTATTATTCATTATTATTCATATTAATAATTTTATTATGCAATTTATTTGTACAGTACTTTTGTTATTCAACTTAAGTGAGTTACTATTCATATTAGTGGTATTTGAGTTGAATAATAAAAATATTATAAAAAATAAGTAACATAATAAAATTGTCAATATGAATAATAACTCATTTTATATGAATAATAAAGTCAGTGTCAATTATGGTATCAATAATGGTATCTCCCAAACATTTTCATACCAAAAACCAAGCAAATTTAACCCCTTCGTTTGAATAACAGTGAATCTAGGCAACTCAAGTAATATAAGTTCAAACTTAATTGCATTTACCAGTGACTGGTATTTACTGCTTCTTTTCCAGTTGAAGTTGTTTATGCAACTATTTTAGTATTTGATCAAATCCCTACGTCTATCAGGTTTAAATTAAATGAATTGAATTACCTGTAAGAACACATGATCAAGCTCTCTAAAGCTGGAGCCAGATGAGGTTTCACTAACTGTCACCAGCCCGGTAACTTCACCGCCTCCACGAGCCTTTTCCATCTCCTCTCTCTCTCTATTCTCTCGCCCGCCAAACCACTCCCCTTTTTCTTTATTCAAATCAAAGAAACAGAGAAGAAAGAGATACTTAGAATAGAAAACTACACAACAGATGACGATCTCTCTCTCTCTCTCTACGTTTCTCTCGTTCACACTCTATCCCTCCTTCTACTACTAGTTTATACTACTGACAGCTCTCTCAGCCTTGCATCAATGGGAAGTCGCTAGAGAGAGAGAGAGATGAATAAATAATCTACCAAATAACATGACTTTTTTTTATTTTTCTAATGACTTTTCAGTTCTTCAATGTCATTCATTGGTGCAACAAAAAAACACCCTCCAGTTGTTACAAAAAATGGAGAGTCCGTTTACAATTTCTTTCGTGAAAGGGCAAAAGAAACGTACAACTGAGAGCAATGGACAGCTCCAGTCATTTGATAACAGGAATAAGGAGGGAACAATGACGACAAAAGAGAGATTTGTTTCATTCGCTCGCACTTTATGGACGGGTGGAGGTTACTTCTCGCGTGTCGGTACTGAAGCCTCATTTTATGTCGTAATTTATTATCGTCGTTGAACTAATTTTTAATTTTTCTCCTTCCTTTCTTGTCCAGAAATTATTCTATCATGCACTGATAAGTGATAAATGATAAATCTGCACCGTAAGTTATCAATCTGGGTGCAAACGTTTGTTGTTTGATCAATCAATCATGTAAAAGTATCGTTGGCTTATTTTATGGTTGGTAGCTTTTCTCGAGCCGCGTGAACTTTTGTCGCAGTAAAATATTCGAATTAGCGGGGGGGAAAAGGTTCAAATTTCATGATTTAGTAACAATAAAAAAAACCTCAGAAAAACGGAATTACAACGAGTTCTAATTCCTTCTTTCCTTAATCTCGATTTTAATGCGATTAGATTTGAATCTAGCCTCTGACTAGATAAACAAGGGGAATAAATGCGCTCCGAGCTTTGATTTGAATGTGCTTTCAATAGTCTGATGAGAGCTTTCTGGAATCTGGATTCAAAATTTGAAAATCGCGGGCAGATTGGGCGGGTGGGTCCTACATCAGTGATAATAAACTACAAAGTTGAATCGGAGATAATAAAAAATGTTCCACACCTGATCAAGTATTTTAAAAAAATCAATAGCATTTTCAATGCCTTTGACTAACCAGGCATGCGTTTGACTGGTTTAGCTTAGTACTGAAATCTGTACCTAATGCTATTTTTCAATTAAGTGACATATTTACATGGAAAACTTTTAGTTGTACCAATTACCAAAGAAGCCAGTTCTAACCTCTGATGTACCATCTGGGTTGATTTATTTTTAACAGCTGAAAGTTATAATAGACAAATCTTTTAGGAGTTCCGGGCAGTTATATTGTTAAGATTAAATTTCAACCATTGAAAATAAATCACGGTTATGATTCCTATCCAGGGAAGTACATATATCTTAGAAAATGTGAAGCAAAAGAAGAGCCCTGGCTGTTATCAGATCCTGATCCAAGAAAAATTATATATAGCAAATGATCATATATAAGATTTGATTTAAAGATACCATCATAACCCTAAACAATCTGCTGCATCCAGCATCATTGTAGGACATGCTTCTGGTACCATTTTTAATATAGCTGAGAGGCCTTCAAACTTGTTTTACCTTGTTAAAAGTAACCATAACTTTGATTCAACATATCTCTACATGAAATTCCAATTTAGTCTGTAGCTATGCTGATAGGGAAGTTGGTTATAAGAAAGAGCTAATATCTTTTCAAAAAAGAAAAAAAAAAACAAAGAAGAGAGAGAGAGAGAGAGAGAGAGAGAGAGAGAGAGAGAGAGAGAGAGAGAGAGAGAGAGCTACTATATAAAAAGAATACCGATAGTTTACAAAAACCACTTTATACACCGGCATCTCTAGTACTTCCATGTCAGCATACAATTTTCCTTCTTTTATCAGTTATCACCCTATCTAAACACACAATAAGTTGCCCAAACTCGTCAAAAAGACATTCGGCGTTCAACTAACAACTTTCATGTATATAACAAAAACGGGTGAAGCCCTCAAGCTCTACAAGCCTGATATATGCTAGTGTTCTGTAAACAACTACTAAACATACTCTTACTACACAACCAATCCTCCAGGACCTGCAACTCAAGAAAAAAAAATCCAAAAAAAATGAAGTAAATCAAACATTAATAAAATCTCAAATGGTGAAGGTCTAAGTGTCACTATGTCTTTATATCACTTGGTAAAAGAAATGATCTTGGTTCTATAAATTGATTGGCACCAACGCATCACCTTTGTGCCACCTTCTATATTTATACCTTCTTTCTAGCCCATCTATTTAATCTAGCATAAGTTCCATTGTTTTGACCTGAGATATATGTTTTAAAGTTCTATACAATTTTTTGACAAAGATTACTCGTTACAACTTAGACTGGAACAATAGTATCTACCTGAGAAACGAACTCGAGTCATGACAGTCATTCCATAAATTCCTTTGCTTTTTTTCATTTTTCAAGTCCAGGGATCAGTTTGAGAAGGAGAGAGTTGAGAAGCAGTAGGAGAAGAGCGGAGCGGCAGAGGTCTCTTTACAAATGGGTGTTCTAACAGCTGCACTGCTGATGGCCTATCATCAGGGTTCACTCTGACACATTGCGTGATGAAATCCCGTGCTTCTCTTGATAGATAATTAGGGATCGGTGGTTGCTCTCCTCTTCCTATCTTGAAGAAAGCATGTGTCTACATATATAAAACCGACCAGCAGGTTACATGATGTGTTTTCAGTAGCAGTGTGAATAATCTTTGGAAAAGAAAAAAGTAAAAAACAAAAAAGAAGCGAGTGAAAGCGAGCAAGAAAAATTGTGCTTACCCATTCAACATCAGGATAAGGAATCTGGTGAGTCAACATTTCAAGTACAGTGCAACCCAAGCTCCAGACATCTGCTGCTAGCCCATAAGCTTTTCTGGGGTTTACAACCTGGGGGGGGAAGAAAAAAAAGAATGAGGAAACATAACTCAATAAAACAAAAGCTTATCTGTATCAGTTCTAATATCTGTTTTTATTAATTCAACAAAGCATAAAGGGCTGTTGGAGTATATCTGTTATGTTATGCATGAAACAAAAAGATTTTGCGTAAGGCACCCTTCCAATATTTCCTAACTTTCTGAACTCAAAAGGCAAAAATTACCTCCGGAGCCATCCAATATACACTTCCTTTGGTTGACTTCAGCGCATTAATCTTGGTCATCTGAGTTTGAAAAGTTACATAAAAGAATCAGTGAGAATTTAATTAACATCATTTATGTTTAGCAATTAATAGTTCAGTACAGCCAATGGCCAATATGATGCAGTTATAAAATGTCCACAAACCTCTTTTGCTAAACCAAAATCAGCGAGCTTCACTGATCCATTTGCATGAACCAATATATTAGCACACTTTATATCCCTGAAAAAACCAAACCAAAACTGATTGTTCATAACATTCTAAAAGTAGAATTTCAGTAAAGATTGCGGAGAAATAAATTTCAATTGGGCCTTGCAGGCCTCTTATTCTGTAATGGTTTAGTATGGTTAGCATCACTATTGAAGAACCCCTATCCTAGATGGAATCGATTTCAAAATACATAATATATAACTAGATACATAAATCAACATTTTTGACAACTTCATAACAATATTTTTAGTTTTGTCACCTGTGAACTATGTTCCTTTCATGAAGATACACCAACCCATGTAATATCTGCCTTGTGTACGCTGATACATGTGTTTCTCGTAGACGATACTTTTGGTACAATGATGCAAGCGAGCCTTGGGTCACCAGTTCTAGAAAGATGTACAATTTTGATTCCTCCTGGTATAACAACAAAAATTAATTTAAAACTTTCTGGAATTTTACACCATTGAAGAATACACAAAATCAAAATGATCGAAAATTTACCTTGTCTGTTCCATAGTATTGAACAATATTCTCATGTTCAAACTGACTTAAAAGAGCGACTTCCTGAATTTAGAAAAACACAACACTTTCAGTCTTGTGAATTGAATACACTAAAAAAGGTTGAGTACATATTACTTTCAAGCTGAAATATAAATTTTTATTACCAACCTGTTCCAGTTGGGTAATACTTTGTTGAACGTTGATCCCTTGATCAAGCAACACCTCTTTAACCGCAAAGAAAAATCCTTCACTGCATAGAGCAATAAAATAGAGTGTGCAAGAAAACAATTAATAATTGTTTCTTTAGTCCATACTTCATATCCCTCGGATACTAAGCCTAATCTTGTCAGCAAAGTGATTTTCACATTTAGTTCGGCATTAATTGGTATGGAGTTGGTAATGAGTAACGACCTATACCAGTACCGCACTAGCACCTACTTTCCCAAAGCATGACACAGTTAGTGTCAAGATAATTAATCTAGAAATAGAAATGACTCTATTTATATTACATCTAAATAAGGAAAGTTCAAATTCAGACTTACTCGCTAATTGCCTCATAAACTGTGCCAAAGGATCCACTTCCGAGTTGTTGACCTCTAACCCAAGACTTGATCTTTCTCTTAAGTTTTCCATTAGGTGAAACCGTGAACATGGTCTCAGTTGTCGAGCTGGACGCATCGTCATCATTTACAGTGGACAAAGAGCTTGTACCAGTGAAACCCTCCGAAGTTTCACCTAATCGCAAATCCAGTTCCTCTAACTCAGAACCAACATTAATTTCTCTCTCTTCATCAGAGTCGTCGAATTTTTTCTTCTCTTCTTCTCCTTCCTCTTTTGGAGCAAATGAGGAGATTAGGTCCCAGACCGACCCAATAGACCGTTCCTCTGCCAGAGGTCGCATTAGTGGTGGCAGAGCCAGGGGCGCCGCCTTCTCAGGAGCGAGATATGGAAGAGGAGGGGAGAGAACAGGGGGCCGGGTGCCTTTAATACCATTTCCCCCTCCTTTTGACAAGGGGATAGCTTTAATATCCTCCTCATGCAGATCATGCACAATTGTGGCATCTTCATCCTTTTCTTTTTCTTCATCTTTTGGCGAATCAGGCAATTGAGTCTGCTCCTCTAGACTTGTGCCTACACTCTGATCCAATTCTTCCACCGGGGATGGATCCAATTGGACCTGATCGATTAGCCGTGACCTCGGCAAGAGATCCGAGTTAGACCGGGCCTTGCGCGCTTCCCATGCGGCTACTGGTATGGAAAAATCCTCCGGACCAGATAACCCGAGGCTCTTATAAAGCAAATCGACCTCTCCTTCCACACTTCCACCAATTCTGAAGCTCGTTTGGTTTGAATAAGTGGAATGCGTTATATCAAGCGACTTGTAAGCACGCAAGCCGGTGGACAACTCAGAAGTAGGCGAAGAGGAAGACCACGACGCCGGTGAGTCAGTGGGGACCACATCGTAGTCGATGTTCTTGGAGGCGTTGCGGCGGTCGAGACGCGGCGTCCCGCTTTGCTGGAGCTTTTTCCCTTGCGAGGATTTCTTCTTTGAGAGATCCATTGCTACGCTCGGAAGAGATCGTCACTGCCGACGCGAGAAGAGCAACCCATGCGAGATAGAGATACAAAGAGAGAGAAATTGGGAAAAGGAAAGAAAGCGAGAAGAATCGGAGGCGGGTGTGATTGACTGGTAAAGAGAGCGAGAAAGAGAACTGCGAGAACAAGGTAATGAAGCACGCGCTGTGAAGGTCACTTGTAATAATCCTCTCCGTTTTAACAACTGGACATCTCCGGTTCCTAGTGATAACTGTTGTCGTCGTTAGTCCGGAACTGGAGGTGAAAATGCTCAGGTCAACTTTTCCTTTCCCAGATGGTCAACCCGTTGTATCGTATAACCGGAGTAAAGAAGTATCAGATTTTGATTTCTCAGCGCATCTCCATCTCTAATCTCTCCCTCGCTCCATCCGCAAAATTAAAGAAATTAATTTTAGAAAAATTATCCCAACACCCCGTATTCTATATTATTTATCTACACGTTAAAAACATTCATACTAAATAATTAATTTATTTATATTTAAATTTAAAAATATTTATAATTAATATAAATATAATTAATGATTATATTAATTATTATAGAAAAATTCAATTGAAAATTTTTATTATACAAATAAAAATACAGCTTGTAAAATTTATAATATCAATAATATAAGATATAAATATTTTTGTTATTAGATACGAATACTTTTTGAAAGAAATATGAATACATTTGGAATGCAAGTAATCACTCCTCTTAATTTTATTTGTCATCTAAATAATTCAATATTTTTTAGTATATTAATTTCAGAATTTTTTTTAATTTCTAAAATTATAAAGGTAAATAAACAAATATTACTTGAATAAAATTCATTTCAAAACCTCTGATGTGCAAGGTGCCATATTCCAATCATCATTTATCTAAAAAAATAAAATTATAAAAAAATTATTTGTCTAATATAATTAGAAATCAAATCTTTATATCTAGTATTATAAGATTTTATATTTAGTACTTATAAGTCTTAATACCTATTAATATAAGTCTGAACATATTTATTGAATACAACAAATAAGGTTTTATACATAGGCTACACAAGTCTTTAAATCTACTGTCACAAGTCTTAATAGTTAGGAAATCAAATTTTAATATTGAATAAATGAACTCTCAATAGAGAAAACGGTGAGTCAAAGAAGAAATACTTGAAGTAGGAGTTCGAAGTGATTGTGATTACTGGAGAGGAACACGAGCAGATATGATTGGACAAGGAGATGCTAAATTCGATTGCTGAAGAAGAAGAAATAGATCGTTGGAGGAGAAGATCGCCGAAAAAGAGAAAGAAAGAAATAGAACGAAAAAAGAGAAACAATGAGAGAGAGAGAGCCATAAACAGAAACAAAAGAAAGGAAAGCGAGAGAGAAAGAGAAAAATGTGAAATGAGCAAATTTTAAATAAAAGACAGTTATAATAGTTGAACCCAGTCAAGGGATTAATTGGAGGATTAAAATTTTTCTCTAAATTATAAGCTAAGAATTCAAACTACCAAATTCATTTTTAAGTCCAGTATGCAAACTAATTGTTTCACTATAAAAATTAGGAGAAAATATAATTCATATTATTATATGGAACTTTACAATTTTTAAAATTGTTTACTAATAGATTTTTGAGTTAAGCTCACTGAACTCTTTGATGAGCTTAACTCAAAAAATTATTGAAATGACTTGAAACGATAAATCCGAGTAGCTCAACAAATTCTTCATATTAAAATCTCCTAGAGTACCGAAATTTTCTATTTTCCGAAATTCTGAAAATAATTCTAAAATAATAATAAAATGATGAATATTTTTATATATAAATAGGCCATTTTCAAAAAAAAAAAATATATATATATAGTAAAGCTAGCGTGAGTTTAAATTCACCAAAGTCATTGGTAAACTTAACTCAAAAAACTATCAAAAATGCTTCAAATGACAAATTGATTTGCTCAATAAATTTTTCATATCAAAATATATTCATATATAAAAACATTAATTATTTTATTATTATTTTATAATTATTTTCAAAATTCGGAAAAAATAGTTAGAAAACTCTAAAACTAAAAAATTTCAGTATCCTAAGAGATTTTAATATGAAGAATTTGTCGAGCTACTCGGATTTATGGTTTGAAGTTGTTTCAATCATTTTCTGAGTTAAGTTCACCAAAAGGCTTGATGAGCTTAACTGAAAAATTTATTGAATCGACTTAAAACGACAAATATGAGTTGCTCAATAAATTTCTCATATCAAAAATTTCATAGGATGCGGAAATTTTCTATTTTTAAGATTTTCTAACTATTTTTTTAGGATTTTTTAAAATGACTATAATAATAATAATAAAATAATGAATTTTTGCATGTAAGAGTAGGGTATTTTAAAAAAAAATATGAAAGAGATAATTAAAAAATCCAAAAATAGAAAAAAATAGTATTCTATAAGATTTTAATATGAAGAATTTATTGAGCTACTTAGATTTTCCGTTTGAAATCGTTTCAATAGATTTTGAAGTTAAACTCATGCTAGCTTTACTCTATATACACACATATATATATTTTAATGAATGGATTTATAATTTATTTTCAAAGACAAACTCGCTTCTCATCTCAAAAGAAAATATCTGGGAAATATCATCATTGATATCGACTCGATTATTCATATAAATTGAGTTATTATTTGTAAGGAAAGAGAGAAGAGACTGGAGAACAAAATGGAGAGGAGGAATTGAGCGCTGGGTATGCTGTTGACTAAAGAAAACAAGAGATGGAGAAGTCAAGACTGTGTAACATTTCCGTCAGTGCCGTAATCCGTCGGTGCTTTTATCAAATAACTTCAAGAGATGGAGAGCATGAGATTCAGTCTTCTGTGGCCGCTTGGTTCTTGCTATCATATTATTCATATCTAAAGAACTCAAACCGCTTTGTGTTGCTGAGTTTCTTGCCACAGAAGATCTCAAAGTTATCAAATTGTGTGAACGGAGGTTTGGGTTTGTATTGTGTTCTTTTCCCCCTCCTCTGAAGAAAAGTTAATTATGGCTAAAATATTGAATTTTTGGATTTTAACTAAATGGATACCAAATTAGTATCCATTTTTTTTTAACAAAATCCGCCTTTTATGTATGTCTTATAAAAAAAACTTTAAGTAGAGTTTATCATGATTCATAGCGAAGAGAACAAGGTCTGTTTAATTATTTATTTCTCCATCACAACTAATCATTGCATATAATATATTCTAATCGAATCATGCATCTTTTTAAGGTGGGCTTCAGTACTTGTACATAGCTTTGGGTATTGCCATATATTATTTAACACAATTCAAACATCTTCGTATCAAAATTTAAAAATTAAGCTTCAAAACACGAACTTTCATCATTCAACTTGTTTTCATTTTAAGTACTTGTGTTCTGTGTTGAAAATTTCTAAGTCCATATCCGTTACCGTTAAAAATTATAATACACTCACTGTTATAATGTTAAATAGTTCGATTTGATTTAAACAATTTAAATTTAATTAAAAAACTATTTTTTATTTATAATTTATTAAACTCCACTAACCCATAAAAATTATGACACAATCTTATTATAAAAAAAAATATGACAACAAATGTGAATTCCGAAACTTTCAACCTAAAAAGAGCATGTTTATTTTATGAACTAGATAGATAATATCTGATCAGCAACACCAATTTGGATCCACTTTTAATTGGTGTCAATGATCCCTACATACTGATCTGGTAATTAAATTTGAACTGTTTTACATCAAAGTAAGAAATCAAGTTAAACGTTAGTTAGTTTCTCCCTTTTAGTGATCACTCAATGGATACTTTAGTGCAAATTTAGCTTTGTGTTTGCACAAATTTGGAAATTGGAAATAGAGAAGCTTTGAATCGAGTTGCTGCCTCCGTGAGAACACGAATTCGCGTTCCATCACGTCTTTATGTTTGGATCGTGCAAAGATTAGTGTAAGAACGGAGGAATTGAGGTTAGTAAATGAGAATAGAAGTAAAATAGTGATTTTAGAATTAAAGTGAGAATAGTGATAAAATAATGTTATTCGGATTAGTGAAAACGTTATTTGGATTGTATATTTAGGATAGTATAAAACTTTCAACATTTTTTCTTTCTTCACACACGGAAGTAGTTGTTATTCCGACATTTATAAAGAAAAACAGAATAACACTATTCTCAACTGTTCCGAACAACGAAATGGTTGTTTGGAACAATAATCAAATGAAAATAATAATTTTATTTCAAAATAGCTCTATTCTTGCATATTCTTATCTCATGCTCTACTTTTTTGAAGGATGCAAACCTTCGTTTATTTTATTTATTTTTTGACAAAAAATGCGAATTCAAAGAAGGAAAAACGAACAGTCGAACTGATCATTGTCTTGCTATACGTAGCATTTATTGTATGAAAGGAGATATAATAATTATTATTTTGATAATCTTGATAATAATTTTTAATAAATTCAAAATAAATTTTAAAAATAGAAAAAAGATAATAGATAATTATTGAAGTTATGGATTGTTTGTGTTTTAAATTTCATATAATTTAAGTGTTATTTGATATTTCATAAAAAATAATTAAAATTATATGAAATTTACAACGATCTAAATTTTAACGGTTTTTGATGGAATATCAAATGACTCTTATGAAACACAATCAATCTATAAGTTAAAAAAAATATGTCCATAATTTTTTTTTCTATTTTTTAATAATTATTTGAAAATTATTTGAAAATTAATTATTAATATTGTCAAGGTAATAATTGCATCCCTCCCTTATTTTATTAACAAATGACAGCACACATTGACACATTGTCATGTGAGTGCTCTGTTTTATTTTCAATTACAAATTCCCTCAGAGCACCAATTGAATTCACAAACTGGGCCAAATTCTTTTTGCATGAAAGCAGGAAAATTAGTCTGTAATCAAAATGTTTGAAGCTTCTTGGAAACAAATTTGCATAACTATCCATTTTATCTTTCAACTGTTTGACTATTTTGCCTTATAATAAATAAGTTTCTTTTGTATAACTTTTTTGTGTTGACTATTGTTCGTTTTTGTATTGTTTGGAAAATCAAGAAGTGTTAAGATTTAGGTGAGGATTTTAGGATAATCCAAGAAACACACACAGAGTAAAGCTAGCGTGCTTTTAAGAACATAAAGTCTCTCAGTATTTGTAACTCAAAAATCTATCAAATTAACTACAAACGAAAAATTTCAGTTGCTCAATAAATTATTCATATCAAAATTTTATAAGATACTGAAATTTTTCTATTTTTAGAGTTTTCTAACTATTTTTTAAAAATTTTTTAAGATAATTCTAATAATAACAATAAAATAATGAGTTTTTGCATATAAAAATAGATCATTTTAAAAAAATATGAAATAAATAGTTAAAAAAAATTTTAAATAGAAAATTTTAGTATCTTATAAGATTTTAATATAAAGAACTTATTGAGTAACTTAAATTTTTCGCTTAAAATTAATTTAATAGATTTTTAAATTAAAAATACCGAAAAACTCCGTACTTCTAAAAACACACTAGCTTTATTCAACGCACACATTATAATCTTTAGTTCTCCATGATAATTATTTGACGAAAATAAATAAATGCACTTATGTTTAAACGGTTTAAATTTAGCTATAAAGAATATTTTTTTATTTATAATTTATGAAGCCCCACCTATCAGTGACGGAAAAATTATGGCACAACTCTGTTATGAAAAAAAATATGGCAGTGGATATGAATTCAGATGGGGGGGGGGGGGGGTTTAGATACAATCTAAGGAAAAAATAAGCGTGATAAAAACAGTTGTTCTCATTAATTAATTTGATGTTGGTTACAATTTTGAATAACCGATTGATGAATTCGGTTGGTACATTGCATTGCATCCATGATCCATGGCTGCCTGAATTGACCGAATTTGTAGAATTTGTAACCTTCATTTTTAGCAGATTTGTTTTCAAACTGCTTTACTCATGCCACATATAAAGCGAATAACCGATGATAATTATTAAATCTATAAATTTGTTTATTCGATATGTTTCTTTCCGAGGCGAATTTCAAAACACAACCTTGCACAATACAATTCCCTTCTTATAAATTATAGTCCGGTGTTTTCTTTGGTTCAGGCAAAAACAGATATCTCCAGTACTTTCCAAATGGAGATCATCTCAGCACTACGAAAATAAAACAATGGTGCTTTCAAATTATAAAAGAAAATTAAATGCCTTGCATTGCATCCCTTCAAGGCTTCAATTCAAACAGCTCCTATTTTAATCCCCTACACACTTCTAAAACCTTTCCTCCCAAGATAACAAAAAAAAAAAAGGGAAATGGAAGGGAAGAAAAAAACGGTTTTGATTAGTGTCTACGAAGAGGTACCCAAGAAGAACACTGCTCAGACGACTCCGTCTCCGGCTCCAAGTAATGCGAGATCTCGTAAACCATCGGCATGTTTGAGTCGCGAACCGATACCTTCGTCGTGCGCTGAGCCGTTGAGGAAGCTGCATGAGGAAGAAGAGAATTGTGACGAGAGAAAGAAACGCACCAAAAGCAGGAAGAAATGGAGCAACATCTGCACTGTCAATGGAGTAAGCAAATACCATTTATTTTCTTCTTTTTTAATGTGTTGATGTAAGTTGTGAGGTACTAATTAAATCCTTCTTTCCTTTTTGAAGTGCTAGGGTTTTTTTTTTTTTTTTTATCGCTGACCCTTTTCACTAATTCACAGTACTACATCTGTTTTTTTAATGAATCTACTTGAATAATTCTGTTATGAATTAAAAAATTTAATGGTCAGTGAATTATAATAGTTAACTTTAATTTGAATTTATTGTTTATAATAATATAAATTTTAATCTATAACAGAATTAGTCTTATTCTAATACTCACAGTTTCATCCACACACACGATGCAAAAAACATAACTGTCTTTATTCTCTAAAAAAAAAAATCTCAAAAAGGCGTTTGAAATGATCCAACAAATAGAAAAAAAAAACTTGGTTTTGAGGTTTGAATACAATAATGAACAATCAAATTAATCTAAAACTTAAATAAATAAATAAATAATGAACAATCAGAAGGAACTTTAGCAAAATTCTCTGCTTGATGGTATTATATTTGTACTGTATATGTGTGTGTGTGTGTGTGTGTGTGTGTGTGTGTGTGTGTGTGTGTGTATACAGCACAAAGATGAGAAATTAATAAGTTGAAGAAAGATATGATGTAATTAATTTTGTAATCTAACGGTGCAACAATTTCTTGTTTGTTTTAGAGCCGATTGAAGAACGCAGTTCACAGGATCTCAAGCATATGGAAGCATTGTTTTCAAGCATGCATGAATTAATGCAAAATTATATATTAATTAATATTGTTGTAATATTGTATTAGCTAACAGTCATGTAAGATGTTTTTATTATTAATTTTTTGTGCATCCACCAACAATAGCATGTTACATCCTCCCACAAAACTTTTATAAATATTATCTTTTTTTCTTTTTACAAATTTAAATTTATATAAAATTCATACTTAACAGGAATTGATACTAAATTGATGAAAAATCATGGGTTTGTTTTTGACAAACATAAGATTGACAGTTATCATACTCTGGATAATGAATGAAAAAGATGAAAAATGTCCCAATCAACAAAAGAAATCTTAATTAAGATGATTTAGTATAGTAATTAAGATGGTACTAAATTCTTGCAATTTGGGACCAAAAAATGAAACTTATTGTTGCATTTTACTATCGAAATTAAGATGATTTTGACTTGGGTAGTTGAAGAATTAAGTTTATTGTTAGCAATATGTTTTTGCAGAGATAAAAAATAGTTGAACTTCTAGTTTTATTATTTTTTTTGGTGTGAAATTTTCTATGCTAATTTATTTGCTATATAGTGTTTGTTTCTTGTGGCAAATCATAAATTATAGTTCAAAGAAAAGCAAGAATAATTATATCAGCTCTTTTTTTTTTCTTACTAAAACTCCTAAGCTTATATTTCTTACACTCATGTTGAGCTAAAAGAAAATTAAATTAAAAAGAAAAATGTTTGGGAGATAACAAAATTGATATCGATTTTATCATTTATATTAACTATTCTATTATGTAACTTTTTTTAAACAGTATTTTTATTATTCAACTCAAATACCACTAATAACTCATTTAAATTGAATAACAAAAGTACTGTAAAAATAAGTTGAATAATAAACTCGTTAATGTGAATAATAACTCATTTAATCTGAATAATAAAGTCGGTATCGATTTTGATATCTGTATATCAATTCCCAATTAAAAATATGTCCATATTTCTAATTTGTAAATAACAATATTTTAATACATTAATTACTAAGTCAATAAAAACATAAATTATTTTTCATTAGCACTAAGATATAAGATGATAAAAAATGGACCGAATAGAAATTAGGGTGGTAAAAGATTGATTTTTCTTTACATAATTTTAAAGGATCCAAAAAATCATTTCATTTGAAATAAACAAAAAGATAATTTATTTCAAGATTTTTAAAGAAAAGAGTAAAATTTCCTGTCTCTTTATCCCTCTCTTAAACCTCTGCTTCAATTCTCTTTTTGTTATCTTCCTCTCCTGTTTTCTTCTTCCTTTATCTTCATTTTCTCCACAAAATTACACAAGATAGCTAAACAAAGATCGCCCGATCGGATCGCATCTGAGGTTGATCTCACCTGATACTCGCAAGGGTTGCATTATGGTATCTCTTAGCTCAGTCTTGGATATTCGGAGCTTCTATACTTGTTATCAATGGCGAAATCTAAAGGCATGCGTTCTATTGAGGAATCTTGAAGAGCACCGCAAGTGGATCAATTAGATGCAAGCGGATCTCGGTCGAGAGCTCCGGGAGCGACAGGAGCGATTCGAAGTTCAGATTCAAGAGCATGTTAAAGCACAAGTTTCTCTGGTTTCGAAGGGGTTTGAAGATGGAATTGATCGCTGGAAGCGACATTAAAGCAACTCCTCAAGCTTCAGGCTGCGGGGAAAGAACCAGTAACAGAAACTGATATACTGAGTAATACTGACAAGGGTATGGTTGACACTCCTCTATTACAGGTTTTATCAGTTAACCCTTATGAAACCCCTTTGACTCGCTCTATCAGAAGCCATGAATTAAGAAAAACACATGAAGTACCAGTTATGAATGTTGTTAATGAAAAGATTGAAGTAAATCAGAGTGAGGGGAGGAATGACGATCACAGGGGTAGAGGTTATTTGCCAGAACTGCCTTTTCCGGTAATTGATGTTACCGACCTGGATAGTTGGATTTGGAAATGTGACATCTATTGTGACTTGTACCAAATTCCTGAGTGTCATAAAACACCTTTGGCTGTGTTGCACTTCAATGATACAGCAATTATGTGGTACCGAGGTGTGGAGGCCAGTAATGGACCTCAACCATGGGCAGTATTGAAAGAACTGGTGTTAGAGAGATTTAAAGACTGGGGAGCCATGAATCCGATGGAGGAACTTAAAACGATTGTATCAAACTGGTAGTATGAAAGAGTATCTTGGAAAATTTGAAAGAGCTAAGGCGAGGATGTCGATTCAGTTCCCTTCCTTCACCGAACCCTTATTTGTCTCTTTCTTTATTTATGGCCTAAAAGAAGAGATAAGAAACATGGTTGAAATGTTTGAACCCAGTACACTAAAGGATGCCTTCCGTTGTGCCATACATTGTGAGAGGTACATAAATGTCATCTCAGGATAGGCAGTTCCATACCAATCCCAAATACCCAATTGTAACAGCTCAAGGATGGTGGTGGCAATGAGATGGCAAAAGGAGGAACGCTACAACTGGGGGCAAATGTTAGCAGTTTCAAAAATATAACATACACTAGATTAGTTATAGTTGAGGATGTGCCAGTAATGTTTGGTCTTTTTTCTTTTTCTTTCTTTTTAGCTTCAATTACCAGCCTTGGTTTAGACTTTTGATGGTTGGGACTTTTTTTTTTCAGATTTGTATACAAAAGGTTTAATTGCGAAGTTTTGTTAATGAGAGTTGGTTGTCCTTGGGACTCTTTTCTTCTTCTTCTTCTTCTTTTTTTTTTTTGTGGGGGGGGAAAAAGGATGGAAAAATAAAACAGAACCTAGATTAGTTACAATTGAGGCTCAATTGCATGTGGAGGTAGAGATGTTTTAAATTGTAACTCTAATAATCCAATCTAACCAATTAGGTAGCAGTGGTCAATTTTTGTCTTTGCGCTCCAACATTTTCATTGATAGAATACTGGTATGAAATTTACCCTTTCAATTCAACAACTCTTACCAGCTGCGTAAAACCCTTTGAAGTAGTAAGTTTACATGATGGTGAAGATATCTTCTAGATAGGTTTAATATTTGAAATCAACCTTTTATCCTGGAATGGAGAACAAGCTCTCTGGTCTTCTAAAATCCAAACTCAACCATAATAACCGAATTCCTTTTACTGGAATTTAGAAAAAGGATGTCACCTAAGTCTTGACTAGGCCACAGAAGTTTGCACTAGATATGAAAAACCAGGGAGCAAAATTTTTTTTGTTCTTCATCTAGTATAATCGATTACTTCACACATTTAACAAAAGATCACAAATTTAATTCCACATAAACATAAAACTCTAAAGTAAAAACAGAGCAGGTATGTTAACTTGCAAAATTATAGCAAAGATTGCAACCTTTAGTTGTTCAACCCACTTGAAAGAGTTCAAATCTCTCTGCATAATAAAACCCGAATGAAACAATACCATACTAACTATTAGATTAATAAACTAAGTGAACTTATTCTAAGTCCAAATCTTCACGCGCCATTAAGGTCATACTATTTTGAATACGTGCTCCTTCAACTTCTTCACAAACATCCATTCTTCGTTGGACAAATCATTCTGAGAAAAAAGGAAAACATATGCAAAGTATCATTTGGTGCATTGACAGTCAAATTGAGCAGAGTGCTCAACAAAGGTATGTCATATACCAGTTAGGTCCAGTATTAGATGGGAACTGGCTGGTTTATATACCGGTTAAATCTGTTTTACCCTTTTCCTTTTTTGGATAAGTGACAAGCCACCAGCTTCTATATACTACAACATAATAGAACTTTAGTGAACAGAAATAAAATTACAGGCGAAATCAAAGAAAGCAATATAATGACAAATATACTTGAAAATTAACACCCACAAGACCCTAAAACCTTTAGTAAACACTGAAATAACAACTGCTAATTCAGACCAACTCAAAAGTGAAGCTAAGAGAAAACAAGAGTTCTCCTAAACAGCGCGCTATTGAACTTAACATAAATTATATTGGGGCTTGTAAATTACCCGATAGTTGTCCCTGAGAGCATCAATTGAAGCACGTGAAATGCGACTGAAAAGCTCATCAGTTGAATCAAAATGCCGACCGTACATTTTCTGATTTTCTTCTGCATTTTGTCCTACTATCTGTTGCAAAATTAACAAAGGATTAGATTATTCAGTAAATAGTGACAAGTTAAAGACAAAAAAAATGATTTCCTTACGACCCTACAAAACACATCAAATGTTCCCATGTATACTACAAAAACAAAAGTACCCCATCGGTGGAATTCCCAAACATAATACCAATTCCCATAATGAGCAAGTATTGAGAATAAATCAGGCTATTTCATAAAAGAAAAGACTAAAGGAACATAGTATTCTTTCTAATTGTAATATGGTGTCTGATAAATGTTTATGAGATTTTGTAGGTTACAAAACAAAACTTTGCTACCTTTATTTATGGGTGTATTTTTTTATTTTTTTTTGTGTGTGTGTGTGTGTGTGTGTGTCGTTGCCTGGTTGGAATGGGAAGGGGATGATTATAGAACAATTCTGAGAAAGACTTTACCTTTACAGCAATATTCTTTCCTTTCCTGGCAACCTCAACTTGTTTGTGATTTATCTCAATGGACTCAATCCTTCCTATGTCCATAAAATCTTTTGAAGGGATGCATATAGGTGTACCCACCTAATATTTCATATAAAAAGAGGAACATCAATTTTTTGAAACAAAAAGTTTCTACATTCAAAATTTCAAAATTTCAGGATTAAAAGTGAGAATTTATATACTTCTGGAATCAATTTGATAAACATATCACACAGGAGGGATCATTTATCTAAGTTATTCTTCTGTCTTTCTTAAAGAAAAAGAAGAAAGAAATGTTAGTACCTTTGCAATTCCCTCAACAACCTGAACCCCCAAAACAATGGGGTCCTTTTTGTAGAATACGCAGCGGGGCATAATCTTCAACTTACAAGGGAACACGGCTTCCATTTCACTCTTCTTCTTTCTCTCTTCTCTTAAAGCAGTCACATAAACCTTGAATTTGTCAAATAAATGATAAATTATATCAGCTTCAAAAACCTTAACACCGAGTTCATCTGCCAGCTGGCGAGCATCGGACATCACCTTCACATCAAATGCCAAAATGGTAGCAAACTCTTGTTTCTTATCTAGCATGATGCTTGCCTTCATGACATCCTTTTTGTGCACTGGGCCAATGGAGAAATCACTGAATGGAATGTTCACTTCTGGTGATTTTAGAAATTCGGTTAGTGCTTCGAGAGAACCAAGTGTCGAGGCTTGGAGAAAAACACCCTCGCTAGTTTTGTTGATTCGGCTCTTGATATCATTCATGTCTCGCATTGTGGCTTCTTTTAGAGCCTCTATGTCATCAGAAGTTTTAACTACATAAAGAGCTGTACCAGCTACTGCATGCTCTAAACCCTGCAAAAAAATTTGGCAAGAAAAGGTTAGTGTGTTTCTTTATAGATATTGCTTCTGTATCCATTAGTGGTGCAGATATGTAAAGGTTCAGGATAAACAATAAAATAAATGAGAAAATAGAAAGCTAATTTTGACCTGAGCTGATATTTTGACTCCTTGTGCAGCTTTGATCTCCTTGTGATGCTGATATGAGCCCTGCTTTTTGCGAGTGGGCATCAGTTTGGTTTTAATATACGAGGGGAGTATTTCAAGATTGTGCACGCAAATAGAAAATTCCTTACTTTTACACGAAGCTCTTTCATTGGATGAGGTGTCAATAAAGCTCTAATGTTAGTCACAATTGGGCCCTGATCAAGCAAATGTTAACAACTTTGAAATAGGAAAAACAAGCATTAGCAATAGTTGTAAATTGAAGAGGTGAGAATCATACCTGCAAGCCACATACAACGATTTGATCGCCTTCATGAAGTATACCATTTACCAAAATCACATCAATTGTTGTACCAAGACCTTCAATAGCCTTGACCTCTAGCACAGTACACTGAAACAAAATTGGAAGATAAAGTCAATCAGTTATTTGCCATTCACTCATTGTTTAGTAGTTTTTTTTAAAATTAAATTAAGAAATAAATATAAAAATTAATTAAACACACTTGAACTTGGTCGATATAAGTAAGCCTCTCTTGCAAAGTTTTGTGTGCCCGTTGTACTAGTAAGAGCAGCAAATCTGGAATCCCTTCTCCACTAGATTACAATTCAAATTAAAATCTTTCATTACATTTTAATGTTTTATTAATTATTATGTGGAGAGGAAAGAGCTTGTACCTTATTGCACTGGTGGGAACAATGCTGAAAGTATCAGACAGGCTCTTGTTCCTGTAATAAAGTGCAGTGTTCACACCTTGCTCCATGAATTGTGTAATAATCTGCTTACGATTCCATTTGTTATGAACTGATGTCATTTCATTGCAAAATAATATATTAATGATATTTTAACATAATAAAATTGTCAAAAAGGTACCTGAGAAACCCTCACATCAAACTGTGTTTTCACATCATCTAGCTGCCGTTTGAGAGCATTACAAATGGGGGCATTTGGGCATGTCTTCCATTCATAGAGTCTATCAACCTATATATATAGTAGTAACGAAAAGTAGTCAAAGAAAGACATGTCTATCTCCTAGTAGTAAATTATCCAGGTTAAAACAAGGTTTGATATAATATTAACCCCTTAGTAAATGAACTTCATTTTACTGGTAACTATTGTCAATTGGACTAACAGCAAAATATGAAGACCTTTTTTAATGGAAACTATATACATATTATAGCTTACTTGTGACATATACAAAAGCATCAAGAACAAATAAAGTACATATGATTCCAGCTAATACTATTTTGTATATAAAAGTACCACTGGATACAAAGATGCATTGTAGTGAGAAGCAATACTAAAGAGACCAATAGCTAACCTTATTCAGTGCTACAATGAAATCCACATTGCGGTTTTTCAACAAGTTAAGTGACTCGATTGTTTGTAGCTCGAGCCCATGCATGATATCAACAACCAATATTGCCACGTCACACAAGCTGGAACCTCTTGACCTCAAATTGGCAAAGGCCTCGTGACCTGGTGTGTCAATCACAAGCAGTCCGGGCACCTTTATTGTCGCATCTGCTTTGAGCACCATTGTTCTCTCTCTTATATTCTCTACTGGGAAGTATGTTGCGCCAATTTGTTGTGTTATATACCCCCTGCTTCTCCCTCTTGTATGTTACTGCATCTGATGCAATCGAGAAGCTTGGTCTTACCGGCATCTACATGGCCAATGATGCAACAGATCGGCGAACGAAGGTGTGTTTCTGTATCTCTTAATCTGTCCCCTCCAGTCTCACAATTCAACCTCTCACTGGTCTCACCTTGGCACTGTTCAACAGTACCATTAGATACAAAAGCAGGACCTTTTTCAAGGAGTTGCATTGGGTTGACACCAAGCCGCCTCAGTGCTTCCTCTTGCTTCTTCTTTAGTAACTTCTCCTTTGTCATCTTCTTTACCTTTTCCTTCCTTCGTGCCTCTTTCTCTCTCCTCAACGCCTCCTCTTGCTCTCTCCTCTCTCTCTCTTCTTCTTCTTCTCTCTGCCTTCTCTCCTCCTCTTCTCTCCTCTTCACTTCTTCTTCTTGCCTAAGCCTCTCTTCCTCTTTCTCCCTTTCAACCCGCTCTTGAATCATCCTTATTTGTTTTGGCACCTTTCTCACACTCTCTTGCTGGTTAGAAGAAGAAGAAGCGCCATTTGATGTAGAAGCAGCAGCCTTCTTTGCTCTCTCTTTCAATTTCTTCTTCATTCTCTTTCTAGCAGCAGCTGATAGCCCCATATCTATCTCGGCCGAGTCAACCGCTTCAGTGGTCGAGTCCAGTTCATCTTGGATTGAAGCATTCATTTTATAACTGTCCCCATCATTTATCATGGATTCAAGTTCTGTTAAAAAATAAATTAATTATTACAATAACCAAAAATATCAAAGTAAAAGATTTAATGAGATTAATCAACCAGCATTTTTTTCCCTGAAAGAAATTGCTCAAAAGTAACACCAACATGCTTGTATTTTTCCTTTTTTTTTTGTCAAACTCTTGAAGTCTAATTGTGTTTCCGCTATCTAGATTAGGCTTTTATACATACAAAACAAGTTTCCAAATATTACAGTTATCAACAGGATGTTCACATTACAGAAGTCTATTTTATCTACTCCATCTGCATGTTGTAATATCTTCATCAATTCCTTTTAATTTGATGGAAATCTTCATACTTATCTACAAAATATTATTTAAGAAATACTTAAGGTCCTAAGTTGAACTACATAATCGAGATTTCCAGGGGAAGTTATACACTTTTGAAAATTTTTATTCCATCGATTGACCTATTACAAAAAGGAATTAGCTGTCGCTTTAACAAATTGATAACAATCCTTGCGAGTTCTTTTAACTTACCACTGGAGACGACAGGCTTGATTTGCGCCGCCGCCTCCTCCTCTTCGGCGGCCTCCGGCGCCATCTCTTCACCGGCATAGCTCTTCTCCATGGAGAGAAATAGAGAATCGGCTCGGTTGTTGCGTCCAGATTGAAAACTGAGACGTCTTCCCTCTCTTTACCGCCTTCTCGCTTCGTCGTGCCTGAGAAACCTCCACCGAACCGACGCCGGAGAAAGAGAAATGGAGATTCGATTGAATTAGGGTTTTTAGATCAGCATTAGCAAACACGCTGTTTGTTTATAAAGGAAAAGAGATCAGATTAAAATAGAAAAAGAGGGAAGGACTACATTTTGAATTTGTATCCTTTCGTGAGCGTCAAGTTCAGAAAATTTTGGAGGGATTTCCTAAAGGGACCCACTTAAAAGATTTCTTTAGAAAAATGTTATAGAATTCTGAGACCTAAATTCTGCGTGTGGTTATATATAGCTGTGCTCAGTTTTTTTTTTTTAACGTAAAGATTTTTAATTGTTACTTTAATTTTGGGCTTAATTTTTTATATATTTCTTAACTCTCTTTTATTTTCTTATTTCTCCCTTCACTCTTTATACTATTTTCTTTGGCACTTAACTCTTTTTATTTTTTTCTTATTTGCCCATATAATTAAAATTATAAACTTAACTATAGTTATTCTATTAAAAAATCATATTTCATTCTTGATTAAAATATTATGGACAAAAACGCTCTTTGCTCAATTGTTTTCTTTTTTTTCCGTCTCACTTATCTATTGTCTCTTCCTACATATACACAAAACTGAAGAAGTATTTCCTTCTCTCTAATCTAGCACTCTCCTCTTTTCATGCGTATAATCTCCAACTTCAGTACCTTTCTTCTTACACCTCATCATAGTTCCTTCTTTTTCAATTTTTTTCTCTGTTTGTTTCCTTATTTTTTAATCTATAGCCAGCACTTTAAAAATCTAGCAGCGAATGATTATATAGCTTTTGTTTTGAGAAGTATGCAAGACAAAAATAAATGATGTCAAACTATCATCTATTTCGTTGATAGAAACAAATCTTGTTACAAATTTAAAATAGAAAATAAAAGCTCAGAAGAAAAGACAGAACAGAGAGAAAATGCTCAAATCCCTCTCTCAACTCAAATTACATCAAAATTAGAAAGCGCTTTATGAATTTACATTTAAGTACTGATTTTTGAATTATACTAGAATATTAGTTCAGCTTTTCTTTCCTTCAGTCAGAAGATGATGGTTACCTAGTTGAATCTAGTGAAGCAATTATCATATATAGTTGCTAGCAATCGAAAAAACTTCTGAAAAAAATATTATTTAACTCAAATAACAAAGAAGTGTTTTAGTGTCTAACTCACTGCTGTCTAGTACTTCACCTGAATTAGTTGAAGGATTTGAAATTGAATTGCTTAATTCTCTCTAAATTGGTTGTCAATTAATTATTTTTTCTTCACTGTAATACATTTTGTCAGTTCAAAATGTTACAATTCTGAAGTATAACACTTTAAAAAGAGAGATTATTAATATTAATCATCATTCTCCGGAATTATCTTTTATCTATATTATATTCCAAATTTTCAACATAAACCATGCTTTCATATTTCAAAAAAAAAACAAACTTTAACTAAATCTGTGGCAAAAATTTCACTCAAATTTTAATTACCATTCACTAATTCTCAGCAAATACCTACAGTGTTTGCTTAAAATCTAACCGATTCATGAAAAGAATCAAATAAAATCAATAAATTGAATCAATTTTGAGAGGTGTCTTTCGAGAGAGATTTGAAAGAGAGAGAGAACTTGTGATCATACCAAAAGGAGACCGATAATGTGAGAGCAAAGATAAGTCACTGAAAGAAAGAATAATGAAATTGGTTCTGAAATTTTACTTCAAACAATGAGAAAAGAGAAACCAGCTTGTGAAGTGATGCAAACAAAGCAATAATAGTTCTTGATTAATATTCTTTTGATTATAATAATTATTTTTATCATGAGAGCATTCTTGTCCATTGTATTTTAATCCAGAATGAATCATGGGTTTTTAAGAAAATAACTATAGTTAAGTTTATGATTTTAATCAGATGGGCAAATAAGAAAAAAAAAAAGAAGAGTTAAGTGGCAAAGAAAATACTATAAATAGTGTAAAGAGAAATAAGAAATTGAAAGAGAGTTGAGTGATATACAAGAAATTAAGCTTTAATTTTGTATGTTAATTTTAAGTTACATACCGAAATTATTTAACAACAAATTTTTACATTTTTTTATTGTTTTTGAAAAAGAAGAAAATAAATGCTATTAGACAGTCCATAATCCTTGTCAGAAAATAATAAAAAAAGTGTAAAATTTTAAGATTTTGATATGCATATCATATTGAGCGGTTCGGACTAATCATTTAAAATTTCAATCTAAATTTTGAAATTGAGAAAATGACACATCAATACCTTGCAAAGTACCTTTAACATGGACTACAAAAATTGACATTTTGTGCCTATATTAGCAAGATACGTTCAATTAAACTTGACTGCAAAAAACCTTTAAAATCCGTCTCTTAATAAAAAATATATTTTATTGAGGGAGGGAGTTTCAAAATTCGTCCCTTAATAAAATATTATTTTTTTATAAAAATTGCTAAAATCGTGTATCCAGTTTAAAATAGACATAATTTTTTTATAGAAAAGTCTATAGAAAATGTTTAATGCCAATTTAGATAGATCATTTTACAAGCTTTCCGAATTGGTATTAAATATTTTCAACGGACTTTCCTATTAAAAATTATGCTTGTTTGAAGCTTCGTACAAGATTTTAACATTTTTTAGAAAATAATATTTTACTAGAGGACAAATTTTCCTCAATAAAAAATATGCTTTTATAAGGGTTTTAAACAACGGCTACCAGATCAACATGAAAGGACGGATTTTGAAAAATTCATCCCTCATACAGGGATTGATTTTTAAAACCCGTTCCTTAATAAAATATATTTTTTATAAAAAAATATTAAAAGCACATTTATGGACGGATTTTCAAAATCCGTTCCTCTTATTTTTATAATTTTCATCTAATTTTCTTCTTTATTTAATTTTTAATATTCTAATTCTTAAATTAATTTTAATATTCTAATTCTTAAATTAATTTTAATATTCTAATTCTTAAATTAAAAAAAATCAGGCGTATCAATTCTGGAATTTAATCTTCCAACATTATCTCTTACAAAATTCTCATATCAGAAAAAGAAAAAAAAAAAAGAAGTTGATGGGTACATTCTGTCATTCTATCGTACTTGTAGCATTGATCTTGGTGCACGGAATATGCCATTGAATATTGATATTTAGTTTTGCGAATGAAAGAGGAAAAAAAAAAACAAAAGAGAAAAACAATAGCGCGTTGTTTTTCCGACTCTGGGGAAGATTTTGGGTCTTGATAGCAAAAAGCTTAAATAAATATCCAAAACATGACGTTTCTGTGGAAACCGAGTTGGAAAGACTCGGTCCACAATCACACCCGTAGAACACTCCATTACTGTTTGATATTTGACTGTTTCAAGCTTTCAATTCCTTGGCTTGGTCTTGGTCCAAACATGCAATGCAACAAAATAATCCTGGAGTCCGAATTTCTTGGATAGAAAAAAGCAATTGTATTGATTGGTACTGAAAATTATAGTAATAAAATTCACGAATAATTCGTATTTTATTCGAAT
The DNA here is from genome assembly GCA_037678475.1 of x Bolboschoenoplectus mariqueter. Lineage (NCBI taxonomy): Eukaryota > Viridiplantae > Streptophyta > Magnoliopsida > Poales > Cyperaceae > x Bolboschoenoplectus > x Bolboschoenoplectus mariqueter. The sequence goes on from CM075282.1 coordinate 2,594,393, forward strand.
TTTGACATTTGACGAATTATAAATCGTTTAATTTATTAGTTTAGGTATTATACATTTAATACGCGAATTATTCGTGAATTTTACGAATTTTATGTATAAAATATATTCTATTCGTGGATTATAATCTTCTTCACTTTTTTTTGAACTGTACATTCATGTGATAAGAGAAATTATAATAGGAAAAAGAATATGGCGATGGGATGAAGATATGTTTGAACACTAGGCTAAATTTTGTACACTGTTTTTCAGTAAGATTTTTTGTGATTATGAGAAATGAGAAAGAAAAAGGTTGCATAATCATTTTAAATTATAAAAAATAAATGATTTTATTTATTTAACGTATCTCAAATGACTAACTAATATTAGAAAATATTGTGAATAAATATGATAATACTTTATGAAATTTTGTATTTTCCAAAAAATTAGTTAATTTCTTTTCACATATTTTTAATTAAATTACTAACTATTCCCGAATTATACTCATATTGTATTCGAATCACAGAATTTTTACCTTGTAGAATCACTCCCGAACTTTTAATTTGTTATTGTGCTGAAAACTGGAACTTGTACTATAAAACGAAGCATATAATATGAACATACTGATTCGTTAGAGGAAAGCTTGCAGGAAGTTTGTTACAGAATATCTAACAAATTAATACGCTGTTGTTTACCAAGTAAACCATAGACCGGGTCTATAATGCTTCCTTCATCTTTCCTTCCCGTCTGCTGTCCAGCACTTGCTCGGGAAAAAGAGGAAAAAATAAAATAAATTAAAAAAAAAAGAAGGAAGAAGAAGAGAGGAGAACAATGAGAGAAACCAAAACAAACGCCCAATTCCCTCCTCCATAAATCGGAAAGGAGCCAAAGAAAAAAGAAGAAGAAAGAGAACTCTTTGAAACCCTAATGCAATTCCTCCATGCGCTCTTTCACGATTCATGAGCGACGCTAGATCGCCATCGTCGATTGCAATAAGCTGCGAAGGACCAGTCTCTTTCCCATCTTCTCCTCGATAATGGCATCGGCGCGGCCTATCGCCACCATTCGCGACCTAGAGAGCGGAGGCGGTGGCACTGGAGAGGTCGATACGCCGGTTGCTAAGAAGCTGTTGAAAGCTGATCTGACGACTGGGAGGTCCCGTTTGACAAGATCGGAGGCCGTGGTGGCCACCGGGGTGTTTCTGGTATTCGTCGCTGGGATCGTCTGTATCTATCAAGCTGCGCCGCAAACGGCTGAGTTTGGGAGGATCCTTAGGCTGCCACGTAGCCTTTCGGATGTACGGATCCTCAAGTGAGTTTGATAATTTCCAATTTAACTTGTTAGAATTCTTGCATATATGGTTCTCAGATGTTATTATTTGGTAACATGCTTCTTTAGGATGTGCATTGATGAGTACTGGATGCCTGTTACTGATCTAAGCATCTGCATTATCTTGGTATTGACCTTGTTAGACTCCTGTGGCAAATTAACAAATGGTTAGGATCATAATTTGATCAGTCAATTGTGTACTACTAGCATTTATGATACATATGCAAAAATTCCAAGGCAACATTTTAATGGGATAAATGGTTGAGAGCTAAATTCAGATTCTTCCTGCAAGTTGAACCAATTTCTGATCCCATTTCTTCTAATGAATAAAATGAAATAGTTGACATAGTATATATCATATTTTGTATCTCAAAAAAACAAGTTTAATATGATGCATAAGGAGACCTAACAATTTGCTTGTACTACAGGGAGAACCTAGCAGAATTTGCAAAAGACTACCAAATAAACTTTATACTTGGCTACTGTTCGATCTACATATTCATGCAAACATTCATGATACCGGGCACCATATTTATGTCTCTGCTTGCTGGGGCACTTTTTGGGGTTTTTAGAGGTGTCGTTCTGGTTGTGTTAACTGCTACAGCCGGTGCTTCGTCTTGTTATTTTCTCTCCAAATTGATCGGGAGGCCGTTGGTTACTTGGCTCTGGCCTGAAAAGCTCAAATACTTCCAAGGAGAGGTACTAATTTGAAAAGTATATCTTGGTATACTATGTTCTCATCATTGAATATGAACGAACTATACTGCACAGCATAATATCTTCTGACCAAACAGTCCTTTCCAATTAAAGCACCGCGAATGAATGAACTGTAAGGTTATTTGGCTATGTTTGGTGAAACAATTTTGCTGCATTTAGCCTTTTTTGATAAGGAAAAGTCTTCTGAATGCTCATCTGTCCTTTTTTTTATGTTTTGTAAAAACTGTCTGACATAACAATTTTCATTTTGTTTTTGTTTTTGTAGAGTAGCTGGGCCATCAGTTTCTTAGAAACTAAGGTCTTATGAAATAGCACCAAATATGATACCGTAGTTTTGAGAGACCGACATATCAATTTAACTAATTATCCCTACATTGTCTGGCATAACAATTGCTTAGCCTTTTCTATTTTATATAATACAATTATATTTTTATCTTTTCTAATTCAGATTGCAAAGAGAAAAGATAAGCTGTTGAATTATATGCTGTTCCTAAGGATAACTCCATCTCTTCCCAACACCTTCATAAATATGGCATCCCCTATAGTTGACATACCATTTCATGTTTTTCTCATGGCAACACTAGTTGGTATCATCCCTGCCTCTTACATCACTGTGAAAGTACGTTTCTTCTCTTTGGATTTGTCATTATTTTTTTAATATTGCCCATTTAGGGCTGGATTTTGTTTTGTAGTTTGAACTTTTGTTTTCTTGCATTTGGTTGGGGGGTTTGAAAATTTAAGAATTTAACCAGGCTTTAACCATAAAATTGCTTATGTGTAGGGTTATGTCAGAAAAAAATGTTTATTTATTTTGAATATCTGACGGCAATTATCTTTATTCGATTAATAATGCAGGCTGGGCTAGCTCTTGGGGATTTGAAGTCAGTCAGAGAATTGTATGATTTCAAAACACTTTTATTTTTGTTTCTAATTGGATCTGTAGCTATATTTCCCACAATTATGAACAGAAAGCGTACTTATGAGTAACTCAACTTATGCGCTGACCCATTTCATTTATTTAGGTAAAAAAAAAAATCATCCAAAACCTGTGATAGATTAATTTTTTTTTAATTTTTTTCCTCTACATAAAATATGCCTTCTCCTTTGTATTTTAAGAACCTTTTAAAAAGTGTAATTTGAATCAATTGTCAAGTAGATGTTCTCCTCCAGTCACTATTAGCACTAAGATAGGTAGAATGCCTCCAGGCTCCAGTATATGTTGAATGATGACAAATATGTAATAGCTGCTTGTTAACAAGTAAAAGCTGGTTGTTGAAGGAAAAGAGAAGTTACTTGTACTCTGATAGATATAGTTTAGAAGCATGCAAAAAAGTGTTCTTTTATTTTGCTCTGAGCTTGGTGTGTTTTGGTGAAGAGTTACTTCATGTTCCATTGCGCAAGCATTTGTTAGATTCAAAAGATTCACTTGTACTAAATAAATTAGCAGTCAAATTTATATTTATATTTTATCTTTTTTTTGTTGGCAAACATTTTTTTATCTTTTTATGTTGTATGTTTTTGACATCTCTGAGCGTGATTTAATTTGTTAAAATGCACGTATTAAATGAACAAAAGAAATCTAAATGCTTGGCAGAACAAGAGCACCCCCCCCCCCAAAAAAAAAAAAGAGAGAAAAATATCAAAAGCAAGGAGAACAGGAAAGTCTGGAAGAGTTTCGTGTTTGCTTGATAATGAATTAATGATGGATATAACCAAATCTCCCTGATTAGGGTTAATTTCCCATGTACCCATTAAAACTTTCAAATTAGCCAATTTTCCCATCAAAACATCAAAATAATCAATTTCCCCACTAAAACAAAACATTCTTTATTTTCTCCCTTTTTAGCCATTAAATCTATTAAGAACCTTTTGATTAAATTGAAATAACCAAATTATCCTTCTTTAAGATTAGTGACAATGTTTTTTTTTTTTATATTTCCTACTGACCAAATATGAATATAACAATAAAAAAAAGTGCAGATGATATGAGTTTAATTTTAACAGCGTCTATTTAGAAATACAAATAGCTATATATGTGGTAGCATTTGTACTTAGTTTATATTTTTATATTTATTTATTATGTCATGACAATTAAATCTAAAGTTACACATATTTGCTACCTTCATCATCAACTTGTATGTGTTTTTTTTAGAATAAATTAATGTCATCAAATGTCAATAATGTCGCTTGTCTAATAAGAAAACGAAATATTATACTATCATTTTCTTTATTCTATTCATAATTTGTCGATAAGAAAAAAGTATAAGACTCGTCTCTCATTTAGTAAAAAAATAATTTGGTCAATTCCAATTTAATAAAAGGTTCATGATAAATTAAATGAAGAAAAGATGACAAAAGACATAATGTTGTGTTTTAATGGGGAAATTGACTGTTTTGATGGAAAAATTGTCTATTTTGATGTTTTGATGGAAAAATTGACAATTTTGAAAGTTTTGATGGGTACGTAGGAAATTACCCCTTATTAAATTGGCTCTGCTGAAGTTCCTTTCATGAGTTGGTCTGGAAAGACTCAGTCAGTTCCCCATGAAAAGCTCATAACAGCTCCTTTTGGCATGGTGGTTGGTATAGCCAAAAACCAAAAAAAAAAAGGGGAAAAAATGGAAGAGGATGAATGGGGCTTCAAAATGGCTATGCTCGAGGTACATCATGGATAACCACCATTTCCATGTAACATGGTTCCGTTGGATCAAATGGATCAAATACAATTCCTGTTTTTCCACAATGCGTACCGGTCACTTTGATTCGTGTAACGTGACCAACGTTATTGAAGTAAAAGACAAGTCTTTTACTGTCAACAAGGCCAAAAAAAAAAAAAAAAACCAAAAAAGTGGGGATCCTTGACAATCATGATAAGATTTTTAAATAATTACAAAATAATTTTTTAAATTGTTTAAGAGTATAAAAAAAATTTATAAGCATATTCTTGAATTTATGAATTGATTATCTTTTAAGTTTCACATAATTTAAATGTCAATTAATATTCTATCAATATAGACCGTTATAAATTTCATACAACTTCAATGATCTTTAATAAAATATCAAATCATATTTAAATTATATAAAATTTAAAATATAATCAATTTAAAAGTTCAACAATACATTAATAAATCTTTTTTGTATTTTTAATATTTTTTTAAAAATTATTTAAAAATTCATTATTTTCATTATCAAACTAATAGTTGTAAGTGGATCTCACCCAAAAAAACAAAAAAAAAAAAAAAGGCAAGCCTCTTTGGGTTTCCTTTTCTTTGAATTTTTCATCACCTCATATTTTTTCCTTTATTTGAATAACAAACACTGAGCACTCCGGGCTCGGCCCAAAACTAGCAAAGAACACAACTCACAACTGGAGCGAATTCCATATATCGAGCACGATTGAGTGCCTTATCTTCTTTTCTCTCTATCGCTCAAAAAGGAGAAGTGTGAGCTTGGCAGGCACTTCCAGCTCCAGACACCAAACAGCGAATAGCGAACACGAGAGCCAATGGCGAGCCTCTCTCTCACCTCATCCCTCCGCATCACATCTCCCATCGGAAGAAGAAACGATTTCCTCTCTCCTCCTCTCGCGCTTCCCTCTCGCGTCTCCTCCCCACCTACCAAGGTCTCTCTCTCTCTCTCTCATACTACTGCTTGTGCTATTCGTTTTGGTACACCTTATGAGAGCTTTGTACCGGGTCTGGATTCTTGATAATTGGTAATGTGACAAATAGTAGTTCCTTGCACAGTTTAGGATGCATCCAGTAGTACTTTCTGATCTGAGCTTGAATAAAAGGATTGAAGTCTCAGATTTCTTTGCATTTTGCGTCCGCTACAGATTTAGGCATCTACCTGCCTATATCATGTGGTCCATATTGATTTACTCCAATTAATACCGGCACAACTTTTTTTTATTTTTATCTTTTGTTAATTCTTTTGGCTGCTGTTGACTTGTAAACATCAAGATATATTCATACAATAAAGACAATTATTCTACATTGGTTGTAATGTCGGTACACACATTGTTTCAATGTAGTGTGGCCGGGGTCGGCTGACAATCACCTGTGTGCGTGTTGGTGGAGTCGAGATACCGAACGACAAGCGGCTCGAGTACTCCTTGCAACACATTTATGGGATCGGTCGCACCAGATCGAGGATTATAATCAATGATTTGCAGTTTGTCAACAAGGTCACAAAAGACTTGACTGATGAGGAGCTCACAGTTCTCCGTAAGGAGGTCACTAAGTACATGATTGAGGGTGACCTTGTAAGTTTCTCCCTTTGTTTTCTTGTATTTGTTAATATATGATTCTGCCAGGAGTTTTAGCACCGACATTTTTTCCTTTTATTTTGCCGTTCATGCTATTGTTGTTCAGAGGTTTGCTTAGACGACACTAAATTGCCCTATTTGGTTTACGAGAGTGAAAGCTGATCGTGTCGCCTTGTAATTGTAAATGAGTCCTTTTTTTCTTAATCATAAACTAACCTAGCAACTGCGTATAGATGTTGGCTTCAAGACTTAAGAAAAGTTGTATGAAGTAATTTTTATCATTTTCTTCTGATTCAATATGAAAATTTTAGGAAAATTTGTAGTAATCTTTTCTTGACCTTACCCTATGGACTGCGGCCTGGTATTATTTCTAAAGAATATATAAGTTTTTTTTTTGTGCTATTATCAAATTTGAGGATGAAGTTCGCAAATTTTTGAGATTTCTTCTTCCCAGGTCCTATTTCTCTGTTTCTAACTTTGAGTGTTTTCTGACAGAGGCGGTACACAGCCAGATGTATTGATAAATTGAAGAAAATAAGGTGCCATAGAGGTATGCGGCACAGTTTCCGTGCTCGCAAAGGGAAGAGACGTGCTGCTTCTAAGAAGTAGCCCCAATAAACTTTGGCTTGCTTTTATTGACTAGTAATTTGATATCTGTAATTTCATGAAGGTTCTTGTGATGTTTATGTGAAGCTTTTGAGTTCAGTTACAAATTACAGTGACAAAGTTCTTTTGAATTCCACATTGTAAATCAGAAAATGCTTGCCAAGTTATGGATATTGGGGAAGCTTATTAAGCTGGCAGTTTAATCTACAATCCAACTATTATTTCAAATGTTGAAAATTATTTCATCGGGACAAGTCCTGATGCAACTTATGATGTATTTGCTACCAAATTTATTGAAGGACTACAATATTCAAGATGCTAATAGATACAAAGAATAAGGGAATGCCTTTTTTTTTTCCTAAGAATAAGCAAATAGCCTACTAATTTCATTAAACAACATAAAAGGAGTACAGAAATGAGAATGTACAATGAGAAAGCGAATAAGGAGAATGATTAGAAATAATAGCCTGTAAAGAAAAAGAAACTTACAGATGGATCTACGTATAAACACAGGTACACAAACATCCTATTTGCCTATATTGATGTACCAAAAAGGGAAATTTTCATTCAAGATAACTTTTTTTTGCCTTTATTGATGTAATAAAAAAGAGGGTAATTCTGTTATTATCTACAGATGTGGCCTTGGAACTGAAAGAAATATTTCTTGAATATATTAGCAACAAAAATTATCAGCCAAAAGAAAATAGGCAATAACATGAATCTTATCAGTACATTTACAAAGGTACTCTGTATGTGCGATCAACCATCCTCAAAACGAATAAATTTCCTTTGTCGCCCCTTGAAACCCTAGCAAGTACAAAGACAGATAATGTTACATTATCATAATCCTAAAATGCATACATAAATCAAATAGAGAGACAACAGTGCCAGAAAGAAAACAGTACTGATAGGCACCACAGTGCAGTACAGTACTGCACAGACCATTATCTTGGACTTGGATACAAAAGAAGGTTAAGCATGCTAAAACTTTATGATGAATTTACCTAATTTCTTCATCGAGATATGTAATTTCTAGCTCACCCCTTGCCCTTCCTGGTGCTTTTATTGGTACCTATCAAGTGGTGGAGAGGGGAGAGAGAATAAGTAAGCATACGGGAGATAAAAAGTAATAAGAAATGATCGTCATCTCCGTTACAATTTCAAGTACTTAAAACAAAGAAAAGAATTGCTTACCAAACCAAATATCTTGAAAGTGTCAAATTGCACAGCAACCTTTTTGGAACTGAGGGGCATCAAATTTGCAGTTACCTACAGAAATGATTTAATAGAATAGAATGTATTCAGATAGGTAGATGATTTTGTTTGTTTTTGTGTTTGTAATTGGTTGGATAGGATAGTCAGATAGATCAGAAGAGCTTAGCTAATAGTATAGGTTCAAATGTATAATCATATATGTACATTCAATTGTTTCTACTAATATAGAAACAGGTGGCTCATTTTGCCACTAATTTCCAGGAAAAAAAAATTAACAGAATATAAAGAAAGTATATCGAAAGTACATGTACCAGACCTGAATGTAGAAAATAAAGGCTATTACCTGGTTAAAATATGGCCACGTTTCCATATTCTGTGCTCTTAATGTATCAGCATTGATTGCTTGATATATCGTCCCATTTGGGCGTAGAAATTTCGGCCTCTGAAACATTATAACATTTAATTTAAGGGAAATGTTAAAGAGATATCATCATTAATACCGTCATTGATACCGACTTCATTATTCAAGTTAAATGAGTTATTATTATGTGAATGACTTTATTATGCAACTTATTTTGTAATACCTAAATACTGGTAGTGTTGAATTTCATAAATGCAGAGTAAGGAATTTAGAGGAAGTAATTAATGACCTGAGTTTGCAAAATTGATCTCGACGTAGTATATATCAGCTCCCATTTTCCATTCAGCAAATCTGATTTGAGCGGTTCCTTGATTGTATTTAGAGCTTCAAGTTCGGAGGCTATCTGAACAGTAAAGAAAAACAAAAGATTACACAGCACAAAAGCTGCGGCGTTATTACATAAATTAAAAGTCAGTACCAGTGATCAAATTTCTAGAAAGGGAATATATAACCTGATCAATTCTTTCCTGATCCTCTGGTGTAGCCTCGGCCCCACGATCCAGTGCCTTGATTGCTTCAAGCAACTCCTCCTTAACCTCCTCTCCGCTCTTCCCCTTCTTCTTCAGAAAAGAAGGGAAGAAAGAAACCCCGACTCGCCATCTCTCTACTAAACCTTCTCTATTGCAAACTTCGAGATTTCCAGTGTTCAAAAGAAATTGCCTCCGAGACTGTTTTGTTCGCACGGAAGTCTGCGAAAGTCTCCTCTGGGGGATCCTGGGAAGTGCTGGAACCGAAATGGAGCAAGTCGCGGTTGTTGCCATGGCGAATGAGCTTTGCGAGAAGGAAAACGGAGGAGAAAAATTTTGCGAGAGAGGAGCACGATTGTGGTCGAGAGCGCGCCAGTGAAGTGTGGCACTTATTGGGTCGGGTCATGCCAAAAGCTCATTTAGACCCGATAAAAGGGGAAGAGATTGTGTATTACGGATAGTTATTTATGATTTGGGCGGTTATTGGGCTAGGAGTGGTACTGCAAATGCACCCGATAAGAGAAATTGGTTTGGAGATTGTTCCTGAAGAAAGTGTTAGCAAAATCCAGAACACGTATGTTTGTTTTGATCCAAGTTAGATCATTTTGAATCAAACTATGCAATTTGGAAAATTGATAGCTAAATTTTTGAATTTTTTTTTGAAATTATTTTTACACCTCATATTTCTGCAAATCAAAAATATTTATATTAAATAAATAATTTATTTATATATACAGTTATAAGTATTTATAATTAGTATAAAAATACTTATTGTTTTTTCATTCCTAAATGATTATAAGAAAATTAAAGTTAAAAATTTTATTGCATAAATAAAATACAACTTGTATGATTTTTAATTCTAACAATGTAAGATATACATATTTTCTAAAAAACTATAAACACATTTGGGTACAATTAGGGAATAAAAAACGGCACGGCGTGACATGTGTCCGAGGCGACACGGCACTGCATGGCGTGTCGACGCGTGCCGTGTTATGCATGTCGTGTGTCGTGCTGTGTCCAATTTTTTTTTACTATAGACATGGCATGACACGCACGGATAAGGGAGGCGACAAGGCACGACATGGCACAGGACACGCATAGGCACGGCACGAAGGCACGCATAGGCATGGATAGGCACGGTAAGGTTAGGCACGGATAAGCACGGGTAGGCACGGCACAACACGTTTAGCACGATTAGCACAGATAAGCATAGTATGCACGGATTGTGGGTCATTGAATGTTAATTGAACAATTGATTTTGTAATTTTTTTGGAGGGATTTTGTAATGGGATTAAAAAATAGGTTAATATTATATATATATCCCTCAATTTATGTACTCCGTCATATCTCCTCTTTTTAGCAATGTTAAACATCCCCTAAATAATGTACCCCAATAAACATATTTTAATTTAAAATTCAAATTTAAAATATGAAAATGACCAAAATACCCTCATTTAAAAAAATTTCAAAGTAATTTTTGAATTCCGTAAAAAAAATTGAATTTTTCAAAAATAATTTTCGGATTAAAAAATTTCGGGTTTTTCTAATTTTTTGGCAATTTTTACAAAAATATTAGTTTTTCCAATTTTTTATTTAATTTATTACCAACAAATAAATTTAAAATTTTTATTTTTCATATTTTTTAAGATTTTTCCGAATTTTTTTTCAATTTTTCCCGATTTTTTCGAATTTTTTCTCACCAAATACGTTTAGTATGGTTAAGACATGTGTAGCACGGCGTGTTAACTCGACACAGCACGGCACGGTTAAAGTATGTCACGTTTGGCACGACATGTGTAGTACGTCATACTTTAACCGTGCCGTGCCGCCCTTTCCCCATTTTTGGCATGGCACGACACGCATACCAAAAAAAAAATTTCAACCTCCCGGCATGCACGTTTTGAGAACACTAGATACAATTATCACTCTTTTTGTGCAATTGGATTTCACATTAAATTGATATATATACTCATGGTTAACTTGTAGCTAGTTGTATCATTATCTTTTGATCTCAGCCAATATTGATTATTTGATACTTATGATTGGTGTCAAGAAGTTTCATACTTTTTTTAATGGATATATCGACAATAATTTCACTTGACAAGTTGACAATTGATTAAATAATTATCAAAATAGAACAGATACATGGTATAAATATTTTCTATTATTTTGATGTCTTGTATCAGATTTAGTTGATAATTATGAGCTTGGACTTTCAAAGAGCATCATTGTCATTGTTTCATATATTTGTAAAAGACATCACATAATATTTTTAACTATTTGGTATAGTGTTTTGTACCAGTAACGGCACTGAGAGAGTGTTATACCAATCTTATCTTCATTTTTTCTTGAGAGCATTATATCTAAAATTAAAAGACTTCTTTATATGTATGTTATATAGAACCCAAACATAAAGGAAATAAGGAACTGAGTATGTATAGGAAGTTCTTTATTTATCAATATACATAACACTTATGCAACTACATTTTAAACAAAAGAAGAATAACTGGGAAAAAGAAAATCGTTCCAGTTGTCTTCCAACTTTGCCCTTGTTACATAATCCAATGACACTATTCTTCAGTCTGGCACTGTTGGCTCAAAGACAAACTGTGATATAAATTACAGTTCATTAATTTCGGAGAATTGGAGAAAAAAAATGCATGAAAAAGAGAATTTGAAAGAACTTACAGTTCATTAATTTCGGAAAATTGGGCATGTTTTTTTTAATCTGAAATGCAATTGATAACTGGTTGTATTGAATTGGCAGTTGACCAACTAGCTTAGATAACTAACTGAGCATAAATCTTCAATTCACCATTTCTTTACCAGACCATACCTGAAGGTCCAAGAATTATTAAAAGTTCCCTAGAAATTGGAAAATTAATTTCTGCCACTAATTAAGTGCCCGAAATGCATTCAATACATAAGAATTCCGAACCTTTTGTTTGTTTCCGTTGGAATGACCACCTCTGCTGTTGCAAGCCTTTAGATCGCCGCTGCCTGTTTGCTGGATACAACAATCTTATTTCGGTACATCCCTTGCTTAGGATTGAGAGAGAGAAAGAGAGACAGATGGTATGTGCTTACCCTTCCTGATACTAGTACAGAATTCAGGATAGAGGCAGGCAGGTGTACAGCTGGCAGAGAGATATGGAATAATTGAGAAAGGGATGAATTAAAATGGATGGTGCATCTCTTGCTTATCTAATTTCCAATCAATATATCTATTACCAAACTTAAAACGGCCGAGTATATTTCATTTTGTCATGATATCCTTGTGTCATCATATGATCTAAATCTTTTCAATTTTTCCCCCGAAAAGAGGTGATGTACTGGAGTCTCACTCTCTCTCTCTCTCTCTCTCTCTATAAATGTGTGTGTGTGTGTGTGTGTATGGAGGCATGTATTATAGATCTAAAACAGAGGTAGGAAAGAAAACCATAGAAATTGTAGAAAGCAGCTTGGTAGCTCCTAGAAAGGAGACCCAAAGCAGAGGCAATGGCTCTCCAACTTTGACCTGTTGGTGTCACTGAGCATATACACTTCTCTGATCTACCTTCGGCCTGTTTTTATTGATTCAGACTTAAATTTGATTCTGTAATTTTGTGAAGGTTCTCGTGATGTTTATGTGAAGCTTTTGAGTTCAGTTACAATTTACAGTGACAAAGTTTTTTTGAATTCCTCATTGTAAATTAGAAAATGCATACTAAATATATTGCACGTTTAAAATATTCAAGAATCAAAATGTTAATAGACACAAGGAATAAGGGGGGGTGCAAAATTCAAGATGAGCTATTTTTCTTATTGAGGTATTAAAAGAGGGTACAACTGTCATTATTTACATATGTGGCCTTGAATCTGAAATGAACATTTCTCAAATATATTAGAAACAAGAATTATCAGGCAAACGAAAATAAGCAATAACATGAAGCTCATTAGTACATTTACAAAGGTACTCTGTATGTGCAATCAACCATCTTCAAAATGAATAAATTTCCTTGGTTACCTCTTGAAACCCTAGCAAGCACAAAGACGGATAATGTTACACTGCTGAAATCACCAAAGGCATACATATATCAAATAGAGTTTAGATGGTGCCAGAAATAAAGCACTATACTTTTCACAGTACAGTACAGTACTGCATAGATCAATTATCTAAAAGGATAGGCACCACAGTATAGCGTCACTTCTACACACAAGAATTATTTTGGACTTGGGTGCAGAAGATGGTTATGCATGATATTACTTTAAGATCAATTTACCTAATTTCTTCATCTAGATATGTGATCTCTAGTTCACCTTTTCCGCTTCCTCTTGCTTTTATTGGTATCTATTGAGAGAGAGAGAGAGAGAGAGAGAGAGTATAAGGGAGGAAAAAGTTAGAAAAAAAAATTGATCTTTTCATTGCACTTAATTAAGTAGTTAGAGCATAGAAGAAAATTTCCTTGCCAAATTAAATATCTTGAAACTGTCAAATCGCACAGCAACCCTTTTGGAACTGAGAGGCACCAAGTTTGAAGTTGCCTACAAATATGATTCAACATAAACATAAAGAAAGTATAAAAAAAGCACACTAACCAGACCTGAATGTAGAAAATAAGAGATATTACCTGGTTAAAATATGGCCATGTTTCCATATTCTGTGCTCTTAATGTATCAGCATTGATTGCCTGATATATCTTCCCATTTGGGCGTAGAAATTTCGGCCTCTGAAACATTATGCCATTTAATTTAAACATCTTTCAGTCATTACTTACTAGTAGTGTTGAGTTTCATAAATGCACCTGAGTTTTCTAGAAGGATATTTGGTTGATACTGGTACCAGCTGTCTGGTACAGTTAAAATCTTTGATGTAAAACTTTTCATTTTCAGTTTCAATGAAACTGATGGAGTGCTCCACTTTTATCAAAATGAAATAATAAATGCACCTGAGTTTGCAAAATTGATCTTGAAGTAGTATATATCAGCTCCCATTTTCCATTCAGCAAATCTGATTTGAGCGGTTCCTTGATTGTATTTAGAGCTTCAAGTTCGGAGGCTATCTGAACAGTAAAGAGAAACAAAAGATTACACAGCACAAAAGCTGCGGCGTTATTACATAAATTAAAAGTCAGTACCAGTGATCATATTTCTAGAAAAGGGAATATATAACCTGATCAATTCTTTCCTGATCCTCTGGTGTAGCCTCGGCCCCACGATCCAGTGGTTCAATTGCCTGAAGCAACTCCTCTTTAACCTCCTCTCTGCTCTTCCCCTTCTTCTTCAGGAAAGAAGGGAAGAAAGAAACCCCGATTCTCCATCTCTCTTCTAAACCTTCTCTATTGCAAACTTCGAGATTTCCAGTGTTCAAAAGAAATTGCCTCCGAGACTGTTTTGTTCGCACGGAGGTCTGCGAAAGTCTCCTCTGGGGGATCCTGGGAAGTGCTGGAAGGGAAATGGAGCAAGTCGCTGTTGTTACCATGGCGAATGAGCTTTGCGAGAAGGAAAACGGAGGAGAATTTTGCGAGAGAGAGAAGGAGCGAGCACGATTGTGGTCGAGAGCGCGCCAGTGAAGTGTGGCACTTATTGGGTCGGGTCATGTCAAAAGCTCATATAGACCCGATAAAAGGGGAAGAGATTGTGTATTATGGATAGTTATTTAGGATTTGGGCGGTTATTGGGCTAGGAGTGGTACTACAAATTCGCCCGATAAAAGAAATTGGTTTGGAGATTGTTCCTGGAGATGGTGAATTCCTAGGCGGGCGTACCATGTGTGTCATGTGATACGGACGTGTCCGAATACGTATTAATACGGTAAGTTACGTGCTAATACGGTAAGTTACGGCACTGAGAGTGTTATACCAATCTTATCTTCACTCTTTTTCTTGAGAAGATTGTATCTAAAATTAAAAGTCTTCTTTACATGTGTGTTATATAAAACCCAAACATAAAGGAAAACAAATGACTGAGTATAGGAAGTTCTTTATTTATTAAATACATAACACTTTTTATGGGGTCATATATTGACAATAAGCAATACTTAATTCTTTTTACATATCAGCCAAATTGTTTGATTAATAATCCCACACACAATTAATCATGTAATTTCCTATACATAGATCTATTACCGAACTTAATGCAGCTGAGTATATTTCATTTTCTCATGATGTCCTTGTTTCATAATTTGGTCTAAATCTTTTCAATCCCCCCCCCCCCCCCCCCCCTCCCCCTCAAAAGAGGTGATATACTGGAGACTAACTCTCTCTCTCTATATATATATGGAGGCATGTATTAAAGATCTAAAAGAGAGGTAGGAAAGAAAACCATAGAAATTGTAGAAAGTAGCTAGGTAGCTGTGAGCGTGGAAAAATTGAAAAGATTTAGACCATACGATGAAAAGGATATCATGGGAAAATGATATATACTCAGCTGCATTAAGTTCGGTAATAGATCTATGTATTGGAAATTACATAATTAATAGTGCACCTTCCATTTTAATTCATCACTCTCTCCCTGTCAATCCTCCAAGTTTCCTGCCTCAACTATCCCATCCCCCACCCCCCCCCCCCCCCCCTCTCTCAATTGCAACTCCTGAAATCTGTACTAGTATCAGAAAGGGTAAGAAAGTATCATAAGTCTCTCTCCTTCTCTCTCTCTCAATCCTAAGCAAGGGATGTACCAAAATAAGATTGTAGTATCCAGCAAACGGGCAGCGGCGATCTAAAGGCTTGCAACAGCACAGGTGGTCATTCCAATTGAAACAAACAAAAGGTTCGGAATTTGTTGAGAAATAAAGAAATTAGAGGGATGATTAGTCTCAGAAATGCTTTATCATCGACTAATTAAGTAAAATGGAAGTTCATATTTTTAGACAAAATAGACATCTCAACCTTTTTCTCTTTTTTCCAGAAATATTACTGTTGGATACTCATAGTACCAACGGTATAATAAATGTTACTGTTATTTATCTGTAAAGGCCTATATAAGACATTGTATCTGACAACTGTACAAATTAATATACAGAAAATATTACTCATCATCTCAGATCGTTAATTACAAAAATTAACATGATATCAGAGCAACTCTGATTCCCAGCTTCTGCAAAATCGATAAAAAGAGATTGATCAGAGAAACCAATCAAGCAACTCATCGAAAATGGCAGATGATACAACAACCCAAGAAATTACATCTCATCACAAATACCGTCCAGATTTTAACTCATCTCAAAGACTCACCAATGTACCACTGAATGGAAAAAATTACATTCCTTGAGCCAAATCTGCCAGAGTCTCTCTCAAAGGGAAAGGACTCTTGGGGTTCATCACCGGCGATAAGAAAAGACCTGATAAATCGGGAGATGCCCAAGAAGACTGGGACATCGCCGATGGCCAAACTGTCACTCTGATAATGAACTCTCTCGAACCCCAACTGTCAGAAATATTCTGCTATTACGACACAGCAACTGAGCTGTGGCAAGCTATTGAAAACCAGTACAGCAACCAGAAAAATCATTCACATGTCTACCATCTCAAAAAAGAAATTGCGAGATTGAGTCAAGAAAACAGATCTATACCCGAGTTAATCGGGCATGTAAGAGCCAAATACCAAGAACTGAAAATGTTCAGACCATCAACCACTGACCTGGAGGTGCTCAAAGAAAGAGAAGAGACAGATCAAGTCTACACTTTCCTGGCTGCTCTCGACTCGAGCTACGAAGCAATCAGGGCTCAGATTCTACTCTCAGAGAGGAAGCTGACATTTGCGAGTGTCACTGCTCTCATCCAACAAGAAGACTCGAGACGAGCAGCTATGGGCACCTCCGACCTGAACCCTAGGTCAGAAGGCCATGCATTCTCAGCCTCGACCTTCTTCTCCCATAAAGGCAAGGGAAAGGGGGAAATAGAAAAGTGCACACACTATAAAAGAGACGGTCACTCTCAGGACAAGTGTTGGGTACTCCATCCCCACCTTCAGCCAAGGCGAGGAGGAGATCGAGGAGATCGCAAGAAAGGGTTCTCAGCGGCGCGAGACAGAGACGAAGAGCGAGAGGGGGAGAAAAAGGGATTCTTCTCAGCGACGCAAGAGTCAACAATTAGGTCTGGGCCCAGCTCAAGAGACTCCACTCAGACCCAGCTTTCATCACTCTTTGCGTAGTTGGCCCAAATCCAAGAGATGTTGGGCCACAAAGGTCCAAACTCTCATCACTCTTTATTTTCAAATAAAAACCTGATCCAGCCCAAAATAAACTCAATTTAACCAATAAAATTAAGCCCAAATCCGAAATTGAATTAAGGACCAGTTTTGTGAATGTCAAATATGCAGAAAAATTTCGAGAAAGGAAAAATTGTGAAACTTGGATACTTGACTCAGGAGCAACTGACCATATGACAGGAAATTTAGGTTTGCTAAAAGGGTACAAAAAAATTGATAATGGGCAATTTTTCAAAGTTGCTAATAATGAAAAAATGCAAATTAAAGGTTGGGGCTTAGTTAGCTTATTCCAAAAGAATTATTTGTAAAATGCATTCTATGTTGAAAATTGCACCATCAATTTATTATCCGTTAATAAACTTTCACGAGACTTAAATTGCGAAATTATTTTTAAACCCAATAGTGTCATTTTTCAGGACTTAGTAACCAAGGAGAAGATTGGTGAAGGTTCATTTGAAAATGGTCTCTATTTCTTGAATTGTAATAAATCTAGTTTTTGCACTCAAAAGAAAGAGAATTTGAGTAATCTTTGGCACAAAAGAGTAGGACATCCATCCGACAAGATTTTAAAATTCATGTTTAATTTTTCTAGATTAGATTGTAGCAAGTGTGAAGTTTGTAATCTTGCTAAGCATACCAAACTTCCTTTTTGTGTCTCTAATTCCAAAAGTGAAAGTATATTTGAATTAGTTCATTTGGATGTATGGGGACCCGCTCCAGTTACTTCGTATAATGGTTATAAATATTTTGTTATCTTTATTGATGATTTATCACGTACTACTTGGGTTTATCTAATGAAAAATAAAAGTGAAGTTTTTTCTCACTTTCAAGAATTTACTAATCTTGTAGAAACTCAATTTAATAAAAAAATTAAAATTTTAAGAACGGATAATGGAACAAAATTTGTCAATCAAAACCTTTCAAATTTTTTAAAAAATAAAGGAATTATACATCAAACTTCTTGTGTTTATACTCCCGAACAAAATGGTGTATCCGAACGAAAAAATCGTCATCTTCTTAAGATGACAAGAGCTCTTTTATTTCAAAGTAATGTTCCAAAATATTTTTGGTCCGATGCCGTTCTCACCTCAACTTACTTAATAAATCGGTTGCCAAGTGCCATTTTAAAATTTAAAAGCCCATTAGAAATTATTTATCAAAGAAAAATTAACCTTAAACATTTAAGGGTATTTGGATGTACATGCTTTGTCTATAAAAATAAAATCGATAAACTTGATTTTACCTCTATTAAAACCATTTTCTTAGGATTTTCTAATGAGAAAAAGGGGTATAAATGCTATGATCCAACAACTAAAAAACTTCATATTTCAAGAAATGTGACATTTTTTGAAGATGATCCGTTCTTTAAAAGAAATAAAAAAAATAGTGAGCAAGTTGATAAAAATGATTTTGTGCTCCCACATATTACTAACCATGAACAAAGAGAAGTCTTTGTAGAGAATACTAATGATATAGGTAATGAACATCAAGATGAGGAAGAAGATGGACAAGTAGAAGAAACAGAGAATAACGAACAAATTGAAAATAATCAAGAGGAAATGATTTTCATAAGAAGATCAATCCGAAAAGCTCAACCTTCCACATGGCTTCGGGACTTTGTAACGTATGCGGTACAATATCCTATTCAAGATTATATTTCTTACAAAAATATTTCCAATGAATATTCTGCCTTCTTAAATACTCTTTCAAAACTAGAAGAACCAACTACCTATGAGAAAGCCAAAGAAGAACCAAAATGGCGTGAGGCAATGGAAGAGGAACTCCATGCCTTAGAAAAAAAATCATACTTGGGAATTATGCACCTTACCAAAAAACAAAAAACCGGTTGATTGTAAATGGGTGTATAAAATCAAATATCATAGTAATGGTACCATTGAACAGTACAAAACTAGATTGGTTGCTAAAGGTTACACCCAAACATATGGCATCGATTACCATGAAATTTTTGCACCGGTTGCCAAAATGAATACCGTAAGAATTTTATTTTCTATTGCAATTAATAATGATTGGAACCTTCATCAAATGGATGTTAAAAATGTTTTTCTTCAAGGAACCCTTGAAAAAGAGGTTTACATGACCTTACCTCCCGGTCACAAAAAGAAAAAAATCTCTAATCTTGTTTGTAGGTTAAAAAAATCTATTTATGGATTAAAGCAATCTCCAAGAGCTTGGTATGGAAAACTCAGTCATTTCTTACTTTCATGTAATTTTAAAATTAGTGGAGCCGATTCATCTTTGTTCATTAGACATGATGCCAATGGTACAACCGTGGTTTTAGTTTATGTTGATGACATAATTATAACCGGAAACAACCAAATAGAAATTGATTGCATAAAAGGGAACTTAAAAGAAAATTTCGAAATCAAAGACTTGGGCAAATTAAAATATTTTCTAGGGATAGAAATTGCTCATTCCTCAAAATGGCTATTTATATCTCAACGAAAATACATTCTTGATTTGCTCAAGGAAACCGATAAAATAGGTTGTAAGCCTACCACAACCCCAGTTGATGCAAATATAAAGCTCAATACCGAGGATGGTGAACCATTAAGCAATATAAATCAATTTCAAATGCTTACAGGAAAATTAATCTATTTAACTGTGACTAGACCGGATATATCATTTGCGGTAAGTCAGATTAGCAAATTCATGCATGCACCAAGAACACCACATTTAACTGCCATTAATAGAGTATTAAGTTATCTAAAGGGTTCTCCCGGAAAGGGAATTTGGATGCGGAAAAATGGTACTAATGCAATATGTGGCTATTCCGATGCAGATTGGGCCGAAAGTTTCGATAGAAAATCAACAACCGGTTTTTGCATATTTGTAGGAGGGAATTTAGTCACATGGAAGAGCAAAAAGCAAAATATCGTAGCACGATCAAGCGCAGAAGCGGAGTATCGAGCAATGGCTTCCACAACAAGTGAACTAACATGGGTTAAACAATTACTAGCCGACTTGAATATCAAAACCGAAGGACCAATGAAAATGTTTTGTGATAACCAAGCGGCAAGGCACATTGCGGCTAATCCTGTGTTTCACGAGCGGACGAAACATATTGAAGTAGATTGCCACTTCGTGAGAGAAAAAATTCAAGCCAAAGAAATCGAGACTCCATTCGTCAAGAGCCAAGATCAATTGGCGGATGTATTCACCAAAGGCTTATGTACAAGGGCCTTCGAAGATATTATAAGCAAGCTCAGATTATTTGATATTTACAATCCAAGCTTGAGAGGGAGTGTTGAGAAATAAAAAAGATTAGAGGGATGATTAGTCTCAGAAATGCTTCATCATCGACTAATTAAGGAAAATGGGAGTTCATATTTTTAGACAAAATAGACATCTCAACCTTTTTCTCTTTTTTCCAGAAATATTACTGTTGGATACTCATAGTACCAACGGTACAATAAATGTTACCGTTATTTATCTGTAAAGGCCTATATAAGGCATTATATCTGACAACTGTACAAATTAATATACAGAAAATATTACTCATCATCTCAGATCGTTAATTACAAAAATTAACAGAATTCTTATGTTTTGAATGCATTTTGGGTGCTTAATTAGTGGCAGAATTTAATTTTCCAATTTCTAGGGAACTTTTAATAATTCTTGGAACTTCAGGTATGGTCTGGTAAAGACAACAAAGAAATGGTGAATTGAAGATCTATTCTCAAAATTAGTTATCTAAGCTAGTTGGTCAACTGCCAATTCAATACAACTAGTTGTCAATTGCATTTCAGATTCAAAACAAAACATGCCCGATTCTCCGAAATTAATGAACTGTAAGTTCTTTCAAATTCTCTTTTTCATGCATCTTGAAGGAACATAGCCTAACTTGAAGGAACTATTCTCGTTAATTTCTCTGTTTTTGTAATTTGAGTGCTCTGTGCTCCCATTTAATTTAGCCCCATTTAACTTGAAGGAACATAATGCTTGTATCTAGAATAAAGATTTGTTAATTTCTACGAACTCACTAATATACTAATATTGGAGTAATATCAATATTTTTGACATTATTATAGATAGATCAAAAGTATTACAAACAAATGAAAAGATTATTATAGACAGATCAAAAATACTATAGATATAAATATTCATTAAAAAAAGAATTCTTGCACAATCTCGAGATCTTATATTACTTTTCAAATCAGTGACAATATTGTCAACTTCATAATGAAAAGAAAAAATAACAAAATTAAGTTTAATTTCAATAAAGAAATGAGCACCTCAATGTATCTAGAGTGATACTTAATTCAATTAACTAAGTTCAATCCATTCAATTTTTTTTTGAAATTTTTACAAATTTTGACAATTCGGTGGTGAACATAAGAGAAATAAAGTTATGTCTCGAGCGGATTGGGAGAGAGGAGAAGATACGATCGGGTTGAGATGAAAAGAGAGAGGTGATTGAAGCCACAACAACAGAAATAAGAGTGATGATAATTCACACGAAGATTCGCTTGAGATGAGAGAACTAAAGAGACAATATATTTTTCCTTTTTTTTCTTTTTTGAATTTATTTCAATTGATCACGTAAGTTGCTATAATGAAGCAGAGAAATTGATAGCGAATTTGGGGGAAAAACGGACAAAGTGGAGAGCAAGAGAGCAAAAAACTTAGACTCGTGAAGAAATATTACGGAATTTCTTTTCCTTTTTCTCGAAACAGAGAGTCAGAAAAATAGCTTAGCTTCTTAAAACAGAAATCAGTTAGGCCTTATTTGGTGGGAATTGGTGGGAATTGGTGGGATTTGGAGCTGCATGTGAAGATTTTCCCATGAACTGTTCAGAAACCTTTTTAGTTTAGCATAGGATTGAAACTTTTTCCCAAATTTATTTCCATCTCTTAAGAAATTGGTGGGGGGAAAATTAGATCAAATCAAAAAAAAATTTCCATTATCTCTTGCTTCATCTCTCCCCTCATATTAAAAAAAATTTGAATAATATTAGTGCTTAGCATTGAACAAATTATACTTATTTGTACTCATTTATATTTACATCTATATCTTGCAAAAGCTATATACTATCATAATGTCATACTAATTAATTTTCTAATTGCAAAAGAATGTTTTATTTTAACAAAAATCATAATATTTTTTTGTAATTATATTAATATTATTATTATTTTTTCAAACAATATTAATGACTATTAACATGAAAATTAGTATTAGTATCAAGCATTTAAAAAATAAATAAATTTTCCCACAATAATTTTCACGATACAACCGAACAATAATTTGGATACATTCTCATCTCATTCCCATATATATGGGTTTCCATAATCCCATATATATGGTAATGAGATGAGAATGTATCCAAATTATTATTCGGTTGTATCGTGAAAATTATTGTGGGAAAATTCGGTTGTATCCAAATTTGAGTTCTCATATTCACGTAATTTCATCCCACACAATCCTATGACATCTAAATACATCTTTATGGGGAAGGATAATGAGGTAAGATAAATGGGGTGAAGAAATATTTCTCTTTTGAGATAAAAGAAAATCATGGCCACAACTAGTATTAGCGGGTCCGATTTTAGCTATCGGATCTTTTTTCTTTCGAATTCAATATAAGTTTTGATTTAAATTAAGCCCTTTTTAGCTTAGATTTAGATTAGAGTCTTGAATAATGTTGAACTTGATCACGAAGGAGATCCGTAGGAATCCATAATATATTAATATATGCGGAATTAATATATCATGGCTTTAGAAGTATATGTGCAATGTAGGAATCCATAAACTAATAAAAAGAAATGTTTATTCTTATTAAAATCTAAGAACTAATGTTTGTGCGATTGGGATAATTGATAGCTAAATACTTGGATTTTGTTTTGTGTCATTGGATTTTACATTAAATTGGGTATACTTGCTATTAGTTAATTTGTAACTATCATTATATTTTGGTCTCAGTCAATATTGATTATTTGACACTTATGACAAGTTGATAATCAAAATAAAAAAAAAAAGATAGATGGTGCAAATATTTTCTATAGTTTTGATTTGTTATGTATCAAATTTTGTTTAAGTTAATATGTGCTGATAAAAATTAATCATTAATCTTTCAAATTATTTGACAGATCATCAATCAAATTTCAAATTATATCAAATTTGATGCACAACCTTTTAAGCTCCATTGGACATATTTTAATTATGTGGCAAGTATATATGTGCTTATGCAATACAAAAGCTACCTATATGGTGCTTATGTGGCCAATATATGTCTATGCAAAACAAAAGGTATATAACTATATATCCTATAACATATTTTAGTTTTTTTATTTTCATTTAGTTAGTCGTATATAAGCAAATCATCTGACAATTAACACAATCTAATAGATCTAGAAATGACTTCCAACTGAATATTTTTCAAAGAAATATATTTACTTTGAAAATTATTTATTTACTTTTTCACTGCATATATACATCTTGTAATATTATCTACATGGAACTAACATATAGATATCGTCATTGATATCATCATTATTGAAACTAACAATTTTATTATTCAACTTATTTTATATAGTACTTTATTATTTAATTCATAAATTATTATTCAGGTTGGTGTGGTATTTTAACTATTCAAAATAAGTTAAACAATAAAGTCATTAGTCTAAATAATAATTCATTAATTTAAATTAAATAATAATAGGGGGTCAATACTGTAAATCTTTATATTACACATTATAATTATAGCTTAATTTATGTATTTTTTTTAGTATGGGGGTAAAATTTTTGTGAATATATGAGGGTCAATAATAAGTTAATTTACCAATTTGCATAAAAAATATATAATAAATCATTAACAAATTAATGTTATTTGAGAAACAAATGAGTATCAATTAACCTCCATTTGCTTCACTTTCATTCACCTCTAAATAATAATAACGATATCAATAATAATATTAATAATAATATTAATGATAATATCTTTCTAAATTTTCCCTATATCACATATCTCATTACATAAACATGAAGGTGACATTTAAGTGGTAGATAGTAAACAACTCCTTCCAAATCATATTTTAATAATACACGCACGCATTTATTGAACTTGAGTGAAACTTGTACTCCAAGTATATGTAATGTGCTCGTGTGCAGACAGAGAAAATATGTCAAAGGTGACTATGTCGCTTTTTTTATAAATTAATTGGTTTGAGCATCAAATAAATTGAACCTTCCTTCTTTGACCAGAGAGAGACGGGTTCTGATTTTCTTTTATGAAATATTACACTATACAGTATATAAATATAAATAGATGGATTATAATGGATAATATGTAACGCAAAAGAGAGGATATGAATCGCAAGTAGATGATTGCTTCTTAGGACCTTCATTTTTTTTAGCACTGTGTGTAGTAGGTGGTGTTAAAAAATAAAGCCTATTTGGTTGTCCAAAATATGTTGATCTGACTACGATCAGTTTGTTGGGAGTGTACAACTGTGTGATGGTAACATTTATGCAAACATGTTTATATATTTGTATGATTTCAATAGATCATGGTCTAATGGAATCGATGATCCATAGAGATCACTATTTTTCGAAGAAAAAAAAGTTATCCAAAATCCAATAAAAAGTTTTGAAAAGAAAAAAGATCAGTCCATTATGTTAGATTTTTATTAGATGACTCGTATTAATTTGATCGGATAGTTATAATATATTATTGAGGTTTTAATTTTAAAATAAAATGATAAAAATATTCAAGTATTCTTTTTTTTAGGGTCCATATTTGTTAGTAAATATTTGCTTATTAAAACTATGAACTAATTTTAAAAGCAAAGTAAACATTCTACTTAATTGGATGATCAAAATTAATTAATGAGTCACATGTCTATTATATATGGTGATGTACCTCATCTCGCAATGGAAAGACGCACATTTAATTTTTACAAAAAATATATAAAAAAATGAATGTCAGAATTCATGTAAGATATTATTTTAGAAAAAGATAATAAACTTTCACTCATAAAAGATCATGTTGAATAAGGTGAAGAAATGTGATATTCTTTTTCTTTAGTTTTTTTAAAAAAAAATAAAAAAATCGGAAAAAAAATCACACTTAGCACAGTAAGTTCAAATATTAAGAGGTCAAAAATTTTAAATTCAATACCTACGACTGACAATAATTTTAAAAATCCTATCCTTGTTGAGCAAGCAAAAAAAAGAAAAGAGAAATATATTGATGAGTCAAATATGTCCCTATCTGAAATTAAATCAGAGGTAAAAACTGGAGACAGATATCTTCTCTCTCTCTATATATAGAGGCATATTATTGCCACATATATGCACAGAATCTGAAAGAGAAAGGTAGGAATGGAGACCATAGAAATTGTAGAGAGCAGCTTAGTAGCTCCAAGTGAAGACACCCCAAAGGAGAAGCAATGGCTCTCCATCTTCGACCTGTCGGTGCTTCCGAGCATCTACACCTCTCTGATCTACCTCTACAGATTCAATGGCGATCCTGATTTCTTCTCCGTGACGAATATCAGGACAGCTCTTGCAAAGGCACTGGTGCTCTTTTACCCATTGGCCGGCCGCTTGGCGATGGATAAAGATGGCCGGCTCGAGATTGATTGCAATGCCGACGGCGCCTTGTTTGTCGTAGCCCGGTCAAAGCTTACTCTTGATGACTTGAGAGATTACGAGCCGTCGGCTGAGAACCGGAAATTGTTTGTGCCTGTTTCGTACTCAAAGACACCTCCGCTACTAATGCTTCAGGTACTATATATGATTTAGCAAAATAATATCATCGAGTTAATTAATAAGTTCACAGTTCAATTTTAGAAACCAAGCAAACAAGGAATTATCGTCAGTACTTATTTTCTCTTAGATTAGGCAGCTCATTTGCTCCTTTGTTTAACTCTGCTACTAATTTCTTATTTTAATTAATGGGGAAATTGAACTACCAGCATCAACAATTTTAATCAAGTTTTCAATGATATATGTAATTGAATCATCATGTATTGTCATGATAAACTGAATATTGCTATGTATATATGCAGATTACATTTCTCGAATCTAGCGATGCGGTCCTCGGCGTTGCTTTCAACCATTGCATTGTAGATGTTCACAGTGACATCCACTTCATGCAAACTCTGACAAACATTGCCAGAGGTAACGCATCCGCCGTACCTCCTCCTTTCCTCGACCGAACCCTTCTATGCGCCCGATCCCCTCCTTTTTGCCCTGTAAACCACCCAGAAAATCTCCATGTTCAATATCTCAAAAATAACGGGCACACTGGCGTCTACCCTCCCTTCGTCTCCAAAATATTGAAGCTCTCAAAAGACCAAATTGATCACCTTAAAGGCCGTTCATGCATCGGTAATTCTTCTGGCACCATCTCAACTTTCCAGGCTGTATCCGCTCATATCTGGAAATGCTTATGCCTGGCTCGGGGCCTGTCACTTGACAAGGAATCGCACCTCTTATTTCCTGTTCAAATCCGTTCTCGCATATCACCTCCGTTACCAAAGTTCTATTTTGGCAACACTGGTACCTGCGGATTGGTCAGTGCCAAGGTCTCAGAGGTTATCGGATTCATTCCCGAAAGGATCAGAGAAGCAATCGTTCGGATTGACGATGCTTATGTCAGAGAATCTATTGATTATTTGCAAACAGCAGATAAAGAGAGCTTGTCGAAGAGATTCGGGATGACGGCATATGACGTGTGTATAACTAGTTGGCTTGGCACGGGGTGTTACGATGCCGATTTTGGGTACGGAAGCCCGGTTTTTATGACCAGGGCGGAGAGCGGTATCGGTGGTATTGCGGTCTTGACAAACAATCCTGGAAAGGATCAAGGAATATCTGTGCTTATTGGACTTGAGGTAGAAACTATGGAGCAATTTAGAACTATCTTCTATGATCTTAATTAGCATCTGATAGAAGCTCTTAATTAATTTAGTGCTTCTATTATCAGTAAGTACAGACTTGTATGGTTAGAATTTCTCCTCGGCCTTTATTGGTCCTTTTTTGTAGCATTGAAGGTGAACATTTTAATTTTTGTTGATCGAGAAATATTGGGTATTATTAATATTATATATGTCAGAGGCAGGGATGATGAGTTCCAATTCTTAGAGGTTTGTTGGGCCAATGTTAGTATTTTTTTTTTAAAAAAAAGGTAGATACTTAATTAAATTTTCATAATACATAATATGTTTGTTGTTTTAATTTTTATTTTTGTGTGCTTCAATTTTTTTTGTATTGATTAAAGATGAGATTTTATAATTTTAAATATCAAGAATGATCTTCAAACGAGTTTTGAATTTGTGAATAGACTTCTAATTTTAATAATTGTTCAAATTTTTAGCACAAAAATTTACGTAATTCTAAACTTTAAAATCATTTTTCTAAAAAAAATCAATTGCAGCTGCATACATTTTAAGAATCACATTTAATTTTCGAGAAAAAAAAAGAAGTTTGCAACGAGAGACCAAATCCATCGTGAAGCTACTACTGATAAGCTCAATTCGCTTTTTAATATATAGAGGAAGAGTAATAATTATATTTTTTATCTTTGTTCTAAATGTATTTATATTTTTTTTTAATATTTATATCTAATAATAAAAATATTTATATTTTATATTGCTAAAATTAAAAGTCATATGAGTTGTATTTCAATTGTGCAACAAAATTTTTAATTTAAATTTTTTTATAATCATCCAAGAATGCTAAGTATTTATATATACTAACTATAAATACTTATAAATTCAGATATAAATAAATTATCTATTTAGTATAAATATTTCTTATGTACAGATACTAGATAGATACTGAGTGCAAAAATAATTTTTTTAATTACATAATAACAAATCAAGGATTTAAAGACAGAAAGAAAAAGAAAGACAAGAACTAACATTCCCAAAAAAGGAACCAAAAGAAGGGTTTTTATGATATGGACAATTGTAAATTTTATATAATTTTGATGATTTTCGATGAAGTATTAAATAATATTTAAATTATATATAATTTAAAATACAATCAATTTATAAATTTAAGAATATATTTATAAATTTTTTTATTTTTAAAATTTTTTGAATTATTTAAAAATTCATTATCAAAGTTATTAAAATAATACATCAAGGATTTAAAGAAACAAAGTAAAAGAAAAGGAAAAACAAGAACTAACATTACCCAAAAGGAACCAAAAGAAGGTTTGAAGGTTCTACACTTCAAAACTGCGTAGTTGCTCGGTCGCACACTCGCACTACCAGCGTACCAGTTTACCAGGCTTCCAGTCCCAGGTCTCAAATCAGAGATGGGATGGATGGAGGATTTTCAACGCGCGCTCTCCAGTCATGGGGTAACGGTCGCCTCCATTCCTGGCAAGGGTCGTGGCCTCGTCACCACCCGAGACGTCGCGCCAGGTATGGTTCAAGCACTAGCATATAATCTGTGTATAATTTAGCATACGCCAGAAGAGATACAAACTGTAGAATCAAACAGCTTTTTGACATTGCGATCGTCTTGTAGAATACAGAGGTTTAGGTTTCTCGCGTGTTTTTGTTGTGCCCGCTAACTGTTTGTCGAAATTACTGACTGAAAGTCAGAACAATTTCTCTATTATTTCTGTCTTTGTCTGTGTTGGTCTATTGGAGACTGGTACCAGATGATATGTACCAGTATAGAAATGATAGGTACCAGAACATTTTTGCTTTTATTCTATCACTAACTTTCATATCTAAAATAACACAAAATTTACAGGTGAGTTGATAATTTGTCAAGAACCTTATGTGGCAGCACCAAATAAAGCTTCAGCTGGCTTGGTTTGTGATGCTTGCTTTTCTTCGAATCATGTCAAGAAGTGCTCGGCCTGTCGAGTTGCATGTTACTGTGGGCCCACATGCCAGGTGTTAAACTATCGCTATCTATTGTCAATTATATTGGCTTCAGTTAGGATATGAAAAAATCAGTTATATTGGTATTTAGTATAGAGGAAAATAGATATATCTTTTCAACACGTAGCTATTGCTCATGTAAGTTAGAATCTTGTCTGTAATTACCTCAAACCATGATTTTTCCTTGCAAAAATTTCAAAGCTGATGGATGCATATATTATTATGCATAGAGAAGTGAATGGAAGTTGCACCAAGTTGAATGCAAAGCTCTCGCGGCACTTTCTAACGAGAGAAGGAAAATGCTTGTGCCTACTTTACGTCTCATGGTGCGGCTTATTATTCAAGCAAAGTTGCAACAAGACCAGGTAATTTGGATTTGACAAATTCTTTACCTGTACCTTTGGTTGGCATTTGGCAAAGATATATTGGTATTTGTCAAATTAACCCAAATTAGCTAAATGGATTTAGAAAAAGAGAAATTTGCAAATTCAAAGCAAGAGAAATTAGATTATGTTTTTGAAGTACGGGACAGACGTTATTATTTCTTATAGTAAGAAAAATTTGCAGCAAAAGTCCCTACACCGTCTTTAAGTAACAAATTCCCTATATTCTCTAGGATTACCAAAAAGTCCTTCATTTCTTGGAGTAAATGAAACGATGATTCCCCTTTTAGTTGAGCATAACACAATTTGTACTTAGGCTATAACTGCATGGTTGACAATAGAAGAATGATAAATTAAAAATTTTAATTAGTAAATAAAGTTTGCTTTGAGATTTAATGGGCAATTATTTTGAAGTGACAACGAATAGTATATTTGCAAAAAAGAAATTAACAAAGTGGATCGCATATCATTTATTTGTTTATTTTGTTAATACTATTCATCTGCTTGAAGAAGTTATTACATGGTCCTAATCCTTTCGTTTATTTAGGAAAATTCATGATTGATTGTCTTTATTCATTCTTCTTCAGTGCATTTGACACTTTGACAATACGGACTTCTTTTTAATTTCTTCAACAATTTAATGTAAATATTTGGAAATTTTGTAATACATTTTTTCTTTCCTAACATCACTTGAAACTTGAAAGATATTCTGATTTCTTGTTGCTTTTAGTTCAACTCGATTTTATCACTGAAACTTGACAGAAAATGAAAAATTGAAATTTGAATATGTTCCCAGCAAAGTACTGTGAATTAATTAAGAAAAAGTTTGTATTGTTTTGATCAAATAATTTGTTTTGAATAATTTTAAATTAAATAAGCTCCATGAATAGCACACTTTGTTGTGTCTGCTGCCCTAATAGCTTGTTCATTTTGGATAACAAGTAACTATCATTTTGCTGTCAGGTTATTCCTGCATCAGAAACAAATAACTACAATTTGATCAAGGCATTGGAATCTCGTATCCTTTGCTTTTCTTTTTTACTTAGATTTTTTTTTCCTAGTCTATTTATTTATTTACGAGTTAAATGTGTATTTTTCTTTTTTTTTTTTTTTTTTTTTTTGCTTAACAAATGTTGCTCACTGAAAAAAGATATATCTGCCGTTGGCGAGGAACAACTTGTACTTTATGCACAAATGGCTAATCTTATCAGCTTGGTTCTTCCTTCTCTTGAGCTCGACCTAAAGGAGATTGCCCATAATTTCTCCAAGGTAAGTTAGCATTATTTGTTACTGAACCTCTATGCACATAGTACTCTGTTCCATGCTGAATCGCTGGTACATGCTGCAGTTGTCATGCAATGCTCATACAATATGTGATGTTGAACTTAGACCCCTTGGCACAGGATTATTCCCTATTGTGTCTATGATTAATCACAGGTACATTTTTTCTTTTGTTTCATCTTTGTTTTGTAGATCTTGCTCTGAAATGTTGTGTTATCCTTCTTGTTCTTTTTTTATAAAAAAAAAAGGTACTGTATTATCTAACAATGTTTTATCCTAAATGGATGTAGTTGTGTGCCAAATTCAGTTTTGATCTTCGAAAGTCGTGTAGCGCATGTTCGTGCCACAGAACATATACCTAAAAACACCGAGGTAGTCCTCGTTTTCTTTAATTCATTATTTTGTAACATTAACTGAATATGAAAGTAATTAAAAATGTTGCTTTCTTGAAGGTGTCAATTAGTTATATCGAGACAGCTGCAACAAAGGAGAAAAGGCAAAATGATTTGAAGCAGTACTTCTTCATATGCCACTGTAGCCGTTGTCTTAAGGTTTTCCAAGTTAAAAAAGTTTCTTGTACGGCCCTACAAGTATAACAGTCCAATATATACCCAAAAACAATAGAAAAAGATCATTCTGAAACAGGCAAATGGTGTAAATATGGTTACTCCCATGTTCTTAGAAATGCCCAAATTAGAATCTCCTCCTTATTTGTGTAGAGTTAAACAGCAAAGGAGCATCTTCCAAATATATACGGGAAAAGAAATGGTAGATGGGGTATTTTTTATGTCTTGTAGGTTTCACAAACGATATTGCTCATGTTTTTACAGGATGCATAATGTTTCCTGTGTCAACAGAGGTTAATAAGTTAAAATCTGTCAACATTTTGCAGGGGCATATATGAATCGCCTCAAGAGTAGTTTATATAGAAGTTATGTCCCTTTTTCTGAATAAATTGTTTCTTACTTTTAGCTTTTGTTTTTATTATTTTCAGAGTTATTCTGAAGAAGATATGTTTCTTGAGGGATTCAGGTGTTGTGACCATAAATGCACTGGCGTTTCACTTTATTTATCTGGTTAGCTCTTACATCAATGTATCTGTACCGGTGTCGATTCCGACTTGCATGCTTGTTTTTCTTTTCAAACATTCTCATTTTTCCTTTTAGTGTTGTTATAAGACCACATGCATTGAAGGCCCAGAGTCAGTGTAAATGTAGAAGAATTCATGTTATCTCAGTTCATTTACCATGTTAGCTTGTTAAAATCTCTGTAACTGTACTACTACCAATTCTAACTTGTCTGTACCATACCATTTGTTTTGTAGTTTTGAGCTTCCTTTCTTCTTTTGTTTTCTGTCTTATAAAAAATCTGAAAGACCTCATGTTCTGGTTATAATGCTTCCTTTCTGTTCTTTCGTCATTTGTTGTTTTAGCTGTTAAAGTCTCTGTTCTGGTTTGTTTAGGTACCTGGCACTGACTCGTTTGTACCTATTTGGTATTTGTTGTGCTTTTCAAGTTATTTTGTTTTCATGTGCTCATTCTTATTAAAAGACCTAATATCTCTTTCTACTTTTTACTATTGAATTTTTTTTCCTTGTATTAGACAAAAGAGCCTTTATATGTCAGCAATGTGGTACTGCAAGAGATACACTAGAGGTAGAAAGGGTTAAGAGCAGGGCCACACAATTATCTGAGAAAGCTTCTACTGCTGTTTCCACAGGAAGTATCCTTTAGTTTCATTGTTTTTCTTCTTTATCTGAGAAGGCGTATTGGGCTTTTCAATTCACAGCTAATAAAAGATCTAAACAGAGCTAACAAGAGGTTTCAGAGGTGCAATCTGTAACATTCAGCAAGTCATATCTTAACTGGAAGATAGATTATACAGAAGCATATTCAATTTATAAAGCCATTGAACAAGTCGAGTGCGATCTCTACCATCCATTCTCTCTCAACTTGCTAAAAACCCGTGAAAATCTCTTAAAGGTACTTCTATTGTTTAAATATTTTATATTACTTAATTTTTGCTGATATCTCATTATTTCAAATGAATATATGCAGATGTCGATGGAGTTGAAAGATTGGGAATCTGCATTGACCTATTGCAGACTTACAATTGAAGTGTATCAGAGTATATCCTATTTTACTTTTTCTTATAACATGGTCATGAGAAGCTAAAGAGTTTTGAGAAAAACTAGTAATATATTCTAATACTAGTTCAAACTTTTTCTCTTGTCTGACAGGAGTCTATCCAGCCATTCATCCAATGACAGGTCTACAATTCTACACTTGTGGTAAAATTGAATGGTAAGTTCCTGTTCTATACTTTGCTTACGTACCAATGTGTATAATGATATTTTCTAGGTTAATGACAAAAAAGATTTGATTTAACATCCGGTACCAGTCAATTTTAGTTCAACTATATATATTTGTGCTGCATGTAACAGTACAATGTAGCATATTGTTTCATCTTCTTGTATCATTGTGGCCTTCAGGAGTTTAATTGATTGAATTATTTGAAATTATCTCTAGGTTGCTAGAATACACAGATGATGCTCTCATATCATACACCAAGGCAGCTGATATACTCAGAATTACACATGGTACCACATCACCTTTCATGAAAGAACTTCTAGCAAATCTAGAGGAAGCACAGGTCGAGGCTTCCTATAAGCACTCATCTAGACAGAGAGATGGTGATTAGTGAGAATCTAAGGCTATTTTGATCTCCCCTCTATTTTTTGGTATGTATGGATGCAAGGTTTACTTATTATTTGCTTAAATTTTTAGATTTGCTTTCAGAGAAGTTGCTCTGGTGAAATTGGTCGCTTTCTTTGTTCTACTTCATTAGTGAACTGTTTTTTCTGTACACATCATAATTACCAGAATCACTGAATGAACCGCCCACAAAAAAAAAAAACCAAAATAATAGATGAATAAACAACTACTATAACAGTAACCACAATAAACAAATGAAGTTGTTGTAATAACTAAAACAAATATAACAAATAAATTGAAATTATCCCTTTGCCAATGGGGACCTCTGTTCCATTGAGGCACACCTCACAAGTCACAACACAAAATTTTTATTTGATGGAAATGAGATATTGTGGCTTTTAATTCCCACACAAGTGAACCTCTTTGAAGGGGGGGGGGGTTCACGGGAATCCTTTGTGGGTCATGGGATATTTGCAATTGAGTGACGGTTACATTAAAAGAGAGTCAAATGCAATTGCATACACCCCCACTTGCTTTTGACGCCTTGATCAAATGCATATCCATCTATCTGATATGATATCTCCAACACCGGCCTTTTCAAGCAATTTAGTGCACGTCAAAAGGCCCAAATTCCTAGTATATCGTATGTCAGTATCTATCCAGAGAATATTTTAAATTTTGATAGAGGATATTATATCCATTCCAAATTACACATATATATATAATGATATATCCATTAGATATCCATTACAATTTGGCCTTCAATGTATTATTATTTTTTCCTATTTTTTTTATGATTAACTTGAAAAGCGTGATGTGATGACTTGGCATGAAATTAAGTTAGGGTTAGATGTGTCTTGAGTAAAGACAACACACCTTGTGAAGTGTGAGCCCCCTTGACCTGGCATGACTCACATGGATCTGTAACCAAGTGTGATCATCATCAGTGAGTCTGTATCTGCTATTATTTTAAATAGAAAAATAAAATCTTATTATTTTAATCCGGACCGTCAAATTAAAACGGATAGATCCAATCTGTTCTATTTGAAATTTAGGTAGTATTTTTAAACAAATGTAATCTGTTCATTTCAATTCAACGGTCCAGATTAAAGTAATAGAGTCTTACATTTTTATTTTAAATAATAAGTGATTTCATTCCCTCATCAGTAACCCCCAAATTGCTACAGACGTGGCACATTATCAGCTCCACCTTCATATAATATATATACAGCATGCATGCATTTCAAATTTTCTATACTCATACACAAATCTTAATTGATTTTCTGACAACTCATTTGTGCTAAAATTAAAATAATTTTGTTTAGGCATTAATTAGGAACTTTTTGGACAGCTTGTTTAGACGTTTATGTCATTTCAAATTATCTTTCACGTAGACATTGATTAGGGATAAAATTTTGTTGTTTATAGATGTAGTTTAATGATTAATTGATCATCAATTCTAGGGGCACGCTATATACTAAAGAAAGGAAAAGTGTATGAATGGTGAGTTGCATAAAATTATAAAATTATAAAAACCAGCATGTTATTAGGCATGTGATTGAATAAAACAGCTTGCTTCTTGCTTCTTTCTTCTTTCCCATGCTGTGACTTGTTTGTTTCAAAGGAATTTATTACTTTTAGGCCTTATTTAAAGGAATAATAATTTCAACGTTTAATTAAGGATGTTATGATTTTTTTCTTTCTTATCTGCAGTCAAATTCTTACTGCTCTGTATTTATTTTCCAACTTAATTTGAGTGAATTTTTATTTTCTGAAAATGTCCAACATGCCTTGTGTCTTGTGGAATTTGACTCAGTTTTGTTTGGCATTAATACAACCATGTTACTAATTGAAAATGTCCGACAACATTCCTTGTGTCATGTCAGACTTATGACGCTATCAATTGCAAATTTATGAGTTGTGTGCGGTGCCATTATAATACTATGATAATTTATTATCATAACGTCTCATTTTTATCATAATGTCTAAATTTTAGCTTATAGGAAGGGTGGTTTAATAATTAATTTGTGGGTTTTATTTATCATTGACTCAATGGTAGTAAATTATGATGGAAAATTATGATAACGGATGTGAATTTGGGAATTTATGAGTCCGATCTAGGTGCAAAAAAGATGCATTATTTTTTCTTTTAAAAAATGCATCATCTTATTTTCTTCCGACAAAGTACTATTAGTTGAGTTTCTAAAGCTCAATAAAAATGTTGAATAATCTAGGGGGAAAAAATTAGTAGTTTATATTCTTGATGACATCAACACTTATTATTCTCCCAAGGTCAATGGGGTTGTAATTAATTATATTTATAGAGTATACGCGTATACTATACGCTCCTTCCTAATTAATTAGTAATTACATTATCATGCACACGGTCAACATGTGGAACAAAATAAACCATTTCTACTACTTGACCAATTCATATAATTATTTACATATTTATATGCTTTGATTACTAAGTAAAGCAAGGCCGAGGTATGCGCATATTTTATCATGTACAATTCATGCAAGTCGCTTTCTATTCTTAGTTAATTTAATCTCAAGTTCTTATTACGCGTTTTACATTTAGAACTATGTTGCTTAATTAAGTTGATTCGCTTCTCTCATTTCATGTCCCATTGTTATATCTATTTATTATTTGAGCAGTTCTGCTATGGATCAAAAAATTTAATGGTTAATGAATTACAATCATTAATTTCAGTCTGATTTTTTTTATCTGTAATACAAATTTTGATTTATAGCAGAATTAGCCTTATTATTATTATTATTGTGGTTGTCACCTCCACTGTCTAATATTTCAAGTAAAAAATTATCTAAATTCTTTTTTTTATATATATCTTTTTAAAGATACAAAGCACTTATGGTGGCCCTTTTAAGTCATGCACCTCAATAAATTTATTAATTTAATTTACAACTCAATTACGTAAAAGTCACACCCAACGAAAGAAAATAAAGAGGGAACAATTAATGAATTTGATCATGAAAGGTGATATACATGTACCAAAATCAATACTGATTTTATTATTCATATTATATAAGTTATTATTCATATTAATGATTTTATTATGTAACTTATTTGTACAGTATCTTTGTTATTCAAATTAAGTAAGTTATTATTCATATTAGTAGTATTTGAGTTGAATAATTAAAAATATTGTTAAAAATAAGTTGCACAATAAAGTAGTTAATACAAATAATAACTCATATATTATGAATAATAAAATTTGTATTGATTTTGATATCAATTTTGATATCTCCCAAACATTTTTCCTTTGATCATAACCGTTTTTCCAAGCAAATGTATGAGAGAAGTTCAATTGAGCAATTTCAATGGACACAAAAAATAATGTGTTGACACCATAAATTTCAACTATTTAAACAAGGACCATATAAATTATTCATACATTAATAACCAATTAAACTACAATTCAAATTTCAACTATAAAGACATAGTATCCTATAAAGAAGATTTCAAAGATTCAATTGCTTTTTGATCCATCATAAATCTTCCCTTTGAATACTTTTTTCTCAAGTAAAAAGCAAAAAAAAAAAAAAACGCTGACGTGGCATCTTTGCAGAGCTTTTCAAGCCAAACCTTTTTAAGCACAATTTGCCCCTTATTGGATAAATAAAAATAAAGAATTTGGAAATTTTTAAATTATAGGATAATGGAATTCAAATATATCAACATCTAGCTAGGTGGATGGTTGGATGGTGAGAGAATAATGCTCTCCAACTTGAAAATCATTTTAAAAAAATGTGCCCCCTAATTGACGGATAATCCTCAGCTAATATAATTTAAGCATATTATTAATGTTAGCTTCTTGCTTTAAATAGCTAAAAAAATATTTAATGATAACAATAATCATGCATTCCGAAATATCGGTGCCATCCAAGAATTGATTGGCTTCCCCTAATTGGTACACACATTACTCTGAAATATAATATAATTTTTTTATCCATCTAAATTGGTTGTGATTTTATAATAGTTAATCCATGGTATTTAAATTTTTTTTATATGTATTTTACTTAGAACAAATTTAATATGTAGCTAACGATGATATAGGCGAAAATCGTTGAAAGTGTTGAAATAAAATGGAATGAAATTGGAAAAATATCCATGGAATATCTGTATTCCACCTTGGCATCTCTATAGAATATTTCAAATCACTATATATATTCCATTTTATTGTGAAAATTAGATTTTTCAATATGATAGAATAGAGAAAGACTTAGTGCAAAATAGAACGATTTTGACTATAAAATTTTTCATGCCATTTTGTATTTTGTCGTCATTATACTCTCTTTTGTTATATTTCAAATGTATTTCGTAATTAATTTATTATTTATCATTCAATTTTATTATATTCCGTGATGTCAAACACAATTTAAAGATTAACGTTCCAAACTTTTGTTCACCGTGTCAAGTGATCTCCATTTATTTGATACTTTAATATATGAATACAAGAGTAAGTGAAAATGTCTTGCTTGAATAAATGATATTTATTATAAAATTTGAGAGTTTGACTCTCATTTTTTTTTTATCAAAAAAAGTAAAATATTATTTCTGATATGTTATAGTGTGCTTGTCTACATGATGCTATTAATTTACTTGTTTTCAGAACAAATAAATTCCAACATTTAGTAATTAAGCTAAAAACTTAGTAGGCGATTTAAAAAAAACTCATATATAAATACCGTTATTAACATCGATTTTATTATTTACGCTAAATAAATTGTTATTTATGTTAATAAATTTATTATAAAACTTATTAAAATACATCAAATTTTTTGGATGCATCCCAACAATACTAAAATATAAGAAATGAAAAAAAAATAAAAAAAGGAAAAATAAAATAAAAAAAACCGAAATGGATAACTGCTCATGAGCTCATCTTGCCTCTCATGGGTACATTTCATGATAACCAACAAACGACAGGATCCGAGAAATTTTCTTTAGTTTCATAATTATTTGATAAAAACGAGAAAATTTTCTAATTTTTGGCACCGAATCCACTAAATAATGTCATGACCATAATTATTATTATTACAAGTTCCACCCCCCCCCCCCCCCCCCCCCCCGCTGATAACAATATCTCCTGAGATTCACTAATCAAACGCATTTATTTGTCGCTTTCTTCGTGTAATCTTTTGTACCGTTAATAACCACCTCCATTTTAGTATAGACACGTAATAATTATATTTTTTTTAATTATATTTTTATTTATATTTTTGATGTATTCATATTTTTTTTGAAAAATATTTATATTTTATATTATTAAAATTAAAATTTATACAGGCTGTATTTTTATTTAAACAATAAAATTTTTTAATTAAATTATTCTGTAATCATTTAGGAAAGAGAAACTAATAAATATTTTTATATTAATTATAAATACTTATAAATTCAGATATAAGTAAATTATTTATTTAGTATAAATATTTTTTTATATATAAATAAAGAGTGTAAAATAGAGAATGTAAGAAATCAAAACCACAACCATAATCGCTTTTTGCAAATGTAATCCGGGTTCAACATAATTATACGGGCCAAACCCGAAAATCTTGTTACAATAAACATAGAATCAATTAAGCGGAGCGATGTACAAATAATTGGTCGATTACACGTAGATAAATTAATATTTTTCTAAATTAAAGAGAAAAGACGAGGGTTGCAAATCAAATCAGGGATGAAAAGAGAAGACGGATTCTGTTATCACGGGAAGAAGATCCGAGTCCGTTTAGTTGATGTGGATCCGATTAGGAAGTAAGTAACTAAGTAAGAAACAAAATTGAAAGAAAAAAGAAAAGACAATGGAGCGTCTCTTCCTCGTGGCGATTGTTGATTGCCTGAGAACTGGGACCCACACCGTCCCATTCGATAAGACGAAGGCAGCGAGGAATCCGTAATTAAGCGCGGGGTATTTCCGTCATTTCACCACTGACATTTATTTTCTCTCTCTATCTCTCGTTCGAGTTGTCTCCACTCCACAAAACGAAAGTAAGAAACCAACCAGCCACGGGGAGTTATCAAGAGGTTCGCTCTCTTCTCATTTCTGGGGGCATTTTCGTCTTTTAACACACATTTTCCATTTCCTCTCTGCTAATCTAAATCCTTCTCTCTCTCTCTTTCTCTCGGACCAGCCAACAAAGCTCTCTAAAAAGAGAAAAAAAGAAAAAAAAAACAAGCCAGTACAACACAATCCTCTTCGCTCTCTCTCTCTCTCTCTTTCTCAACTGGATCTACTCTTCAAAACCCTAGTCGTACCACCACCATTGATGCTAAAAGAGATCCGATCCCACTAGATCCTCGCCTCCCCCTTCTTGCCATGCGCCGGCTAGCCAACCCCGATCTAACGGAAACCGACCCCACTTGTCAGTCACACTCCCAAACCCCAACGATGTCACGCGGGGGCCGTCGTGTGGCCCCCGCCACCGAACCGACTGCCGTCTCTGAGAAAACCTTACCGAATGGTGACGTCTACTGCGGGGCCTTCTCGAGCGGGGCCCCACATGGCAGAGGCAAGTACCTCTGGTCTGACGGGTGCATGTACGAGGGAGAGTGGCGACGTGGCAAGGCCAATGGGAAGGGGAAGTTCTCTTGGCCTTCTGGCGCCACCTATGAAGGTGAGTTCAGAAACGGCCGAATGGAGGGGTATGGGATTTTCACCGGCCCCGATGGAACCACCTATCGGGGATCCTGGATGGGAGACAGGAAGCATGGCCAGGGATGCAAGGTGTATGCAAACGGGGACAGCTATGAGGGAACCTGGAGAAGAAACCTTCAAGATGGCCAGGGAAGGTACTCGTGGCGCAACGGGAATCAGTATGTTGGGGAGTGGAAAAATGGGGTCATTTGTGGGAGAGGTGTATTGATCTGGGCCAATGGGAACCGGTACGACGGCTTGTGGGAGAATGGGGTGCCAAAGGGGAGTGGTGTGTTTACCTGGCCTGATGGAAGCTGCTATGTTGGCACATGGGCTAATGGGCCTAGGGATCTGAAATCCATTAATGGGACCTTTTATCCGGCCGTAACGAAGAGGTTGTCGGTTGATGCCCGTGGTAGTGGGGCCGGTGGCGAAAAGGTCTTTCCCAGGATTTGTATTTGGGAGAGCGATGGCGAGGCAGGGGATATAACTTGTGACATAATTGATCCGCTGGAGGCATCGATGCTGTACCAGGACGGGTTGGCATTTGAGAGAGCAGGTCGGGTCCAACGCTCACCTAACAGTCCTTGTTGGTTCGTTTCACCGGAGGCAAAGAAGCCAGGCCAGATGATTTTCAAGGGGCATAAGAATTATGATTTGATGCGTAATCTTCAATTGGGGATTGCGTAAGTTGATTTATTTCAATGGTCAAATTGAATATTGGGTTTGTAATTTGTTTGCTGAATTTTGCTAACTATTCAGAGTTATTTTGGTTCTTTTAGGTATTCAGTTGGGAAGCCGGTGGAGACACCAGTTAGGGAGCTTTCGCTGGGTGATTTCGACCCACGAGAGAAATTTTGGACCCGTTTTCCTCCTGAAGGATCCAAAAACACACCACCCCATCAATCAGTTGAGTTCAGGTGGAAGGATTATTGCCCCATGGTGTTTAGGTAAATTTAATCTACTCTTATATTTATTTATTACAGTTCAATATGGTTTTGAGGCTGATTTCATTCTTTATTGTTGTTGATCTTGTCATTTAGGCATTTGAGAGAGTTATTTAAAGTCGACCCAGCCGATTACATGTTGGCGATTTGTGGAGATGATGCTCTTAGAGAATTCTCTTCTCCTGGGAAGAGTGGGAGCTTTTTTTATCTCACACATGATGATAGATTCATGATTAAAACCGTAAAAAAGTCTGAAGTAAAGGTAATGAAATGGACATATTTGTTGCCATCTTTTGACTTCCTTATAGTTAATGTTGTTTTTATAAGCACTGATAAAGGACTTGTGATTTGAAATGCTGATCTGAAAATTTTCATTCTTATTAGGTGCTGATACGAATGCTGCCTAGTTACTACCAGCATGTGAGCAGGTACCCGAATTCACTAGTAACTCGGTTTTACGGTGTACATTGTGTAAAACCAATCAATGGCCAAAAGGTAAGAACTATCGTTTCTTGTGTTTTAATTTCTTGCAAGTCCCCTATCTTCTATGGTTTATTAATGATAACTTTTTAATTTGGTAGATCCGGTTTATAGTGATGGGGAATCTGTTCTGCTCTGATTACCGCATTCACCGTCGATTCGATTTGAAAGGTTCATCCTATGGTCGAACTGCAGATAAAATTGAAGAAGAGATTGATGAGACTACCACCTTAAAAGATCTAGACCTAAATTTTGTTTTTCGGGTGCAAACCTTTTGGTACAAAGAGATCCTAGAGTAAGTTTTTCCATTCCCTTTTCCTCTTGTTAGTCGTGTTGCTAATGCTCAGTTGATCTTGTTATTCCAATATGAAGAAATCATGATCTTTGTGAACTCTGAATATTAACAAATCAAACATACTGGTGAAAAGAAATAAACCCACACATTCTGGGGCACTAGTCGTACCATAAAGCACTGGTTACAGTTGGGAGAAATGGAGAAAACCGTCTAAAAAGAAATAAACCCGAACTTTTGGTGCACTGTACATGAAAAAACTCCAGAAATAGCGAAAAACACATACTTAAGTGCTAGTTACAGTTGAGAGAAATAAAACCCAAACAATCTGGGGCACTGGTTGTACCATATATGTCAGCATTAACTTGTGTTCTAGTCTCAATGTTTTAATTTTCTTCAACATTTCAGACAAATCAAGAGAGATTGTGAATTTTTGGAAACAGAAGGGATCATGGATTACAGTTTATTGGTTGGAATTCATTTTCGAGATGACTTAACAGCAAGCAAAATGGGCCTATCGCCATTGATGGCTTCTCCAAGTAAGTTAAATAATTTGACCTAAATTTTCTTTATCGGGCCTAAGGTTGATAAAGACCCTTGATTTTGATTGATCTAATCTTTTGTTTCATTTTTTTTTCTTTTTGTTTTTTGTGGCTAGAAGTATCTTGCAAGAGCGAGTCTTTTCTTGATTATATTCTGTCTCCTGATGATCGGTACGTTCCCTTCTTTAATGTTTAGCCCTCAATTAGTCAATTGTTGAGTTTTGGCCTCTCGAGTCTTTGGTTGGTTTCTAAAAAAAGCAACTTCCTTTTATCAGTTTTACATTTCATTAATGTAATATTTTGAAATTCTAGAAAACTAAAAATATTTGAGCCAATCTTGTTTCTATCTTGGTCAACTTGTTCAGTCCAGCTAAAATAAAAAAAGCAGTCTACTATAGTACTGAAAAACCCATATTTTTTTATCTTATTTATTATATTTGCATTATCTTTAGTAACGTGAATTATAAATGAAATTGTTGGATTGATTAGCATCTTAATTACCTGGAAGAAAATTTTATTATATTGCTTTAGGGATTATTATCTCATGAAACACCAAGCAGAGTTTTTAAAGCACACATCTGTTAAGCCACATTAGTATTTCTTTTATATTAAGAATAATACTGATAAATTATCATGAATAAACTTGGTATTAGTTGATGAGTAATTTATATGAAAGAACTTAAGATTGACTACAAAATGGGTGCAAACCTAAGTTTTGTGGCCCTACATTGCAATCCAATTTAATGTAATTGGAGTTCCTAATCATGTTGCAACTCCTTGCTGTGATCTTGGCATACAAACCATTAATATTTCTTATCAAAATTGACCCCATTTGTTTGCTTATGGTGCAACCTTCGTTCCTTAATTAATTTGCTTCATCTATTTTGCAATTTTAAACTAGACTCCAACTAACCCCACTTCCTTTCATATCGCGTGTTTGATAAATATTAAGCATAATTCCATGATATTTGGCTTTTAGGTATTATATACATATAATTATCATCTCCATTCATGTTGTTGACAAAATCTGATATCATTTGTCTTTTGGGATGCAGAAAGCCTTTGATCCGGTTGGGTGCAAACATGCCGGCCCGGGCTGAGCACTTGGCCAGGCATAGTGGATTCGGGTTGGACCCTTTCTTACTGAATGGATGCGGGTTCTTGACCTCAAATCAAGGCGGAGAGGTTTATGATGTGGTACTATATTTTGGTATTATTGATATATTACAAGATTACGATATAACGAAGAAGCTAGAGCATGCTTACAAATCGCTTCAAGTGGACCCGAATTCGATCTCGGCAGTCGACCCGAAATTATATTCTAGAAGGTTTCAAGATTTCGTTGGAAGAATCTTTGTTGAGGATGGATAAATATGGTAAAAAAGGAGGGGCTGAAAAGGAAAAGAGATTGCACCTGAAATGATTGCCTGGAGACAGACAGAAGCTCAATCCCGATTAAATCCTGCGCAACAAGTAAAATTCTTGTTTAGTTCAGGGGCCATTTAGTTAAGTTAGCGGGTGGCATAAAAAAAAAAGGGAAATTGTTGGTGAGGCTGAATTTTGAAGATCAGCCATTGTGGAGGGGTCAATTTGTAAATGTTTGTTTAGTGACGTTGGAATTGGTTCTTTCTATTTTTTTTTTTGTTTTTGTTATTAAAGTTTTGGGAGGATCAGGAAATAGGTTCTTTTTTTGGGTTTCCCTAGAGAAAAAAGATTGTTAAGTGGGGATTTGAATAAGGTTATGTACAGATACAGTTGGATCCGGGAGTATGGGCCTGGATTTTACAATTTTAAAATTTGATCCTCGCTTTTTCTTTTTCTTTTTCTTTTTTTAAATTTTTAAATATTTTTCGTTTGCATTAAAAATTTGCATGGGGCCTTATGTGTTGTTGTCTTCTCGTGTCTTTTGGCAGAAGCATATTGATTGGCTTTGAGCCTTAGCTTTTGTCAGAGGCTTGCTGATGCTGCATCACCTCAGGCTTGTGAACAATTTTAGAGAGAGAAAGAGTAGAGGGAGAAAGGATAGATAGTGAGGTGAGGTGGGGTGGGGTAAAAGAGACGAGAGGCATTAAAAGGAGAGAAAGATGGAAGCATGACAGTGTGTATAGGTTGGGAGGGGCCAA
The DNA here is from genome assembly GCA_037678475.1 of x Bolboschoenoplectus mariqueter. Taxonomy (NCBI): domain Eukaryota; kingdom Viridiplantae; phylum Streptophyta; class Magnoliopsida; order Poales; family Cyperaceae; genus x Bolboschoenoplectus; species x Bolboschoenoplectus mariqueter. The sequence continues at coordinate 2,638,870 of CM075282.1, forward strand.
TCTGATACCCGTTTCTCTCTCTCTCTCTCTCTCTCCAAATTTATCCTCACTAATTCCAAGTCTCTCTCTCTCTCTCTCTCTCTCTAATCTTTTTCTATCTTAATAAAAAGGTCACTAATTCCAAGTCCATGTCCTCGTTAATCCCCTTCATCTTTTATTGTGTCTGCTTTGTCTCAATCTTTAATATTTAATTAAGCAAATCTCTGAGAAAGTATTTGTTTAAACATGCCTTCGAGGTGCCGTATGCACTGGGATAAACAAAAAGTGTATTGTTTAATTATTGTCAATATGCAAACTTTATAATATATATATATATATATATATATATATATATTATAAAAGCTATTAATTCTTAGGTCATGTTTTTATTGATTTGTAATACAAAATTTTCCTGTACAAGTGCGAAGTGACCATGAAAACAAGACAGTTTTTAAGGGGAATTATACAAAGGACCTTCAATTAATCCCATGGAAAAAAACCTTTTTTTCCTTGGGACTTCCATTGTAAGAACTTGGGAAGAGAGAGAGAGAGAGAGAAGAGAGGGGGGGGGGGGGATTAAGGAGGCCGGGCAGCTATCATGGAGTGTTGAAATGCCACGTGGCAAGCTAGAAAGAGACATGGAGAGTGGTGTCTTGCCATGGAGGGCAAGGAAGGAAGTATACTCCTACTAGTATATATGATATATCTAGAGAGAGAAAACAGTACAAAAATACTATTTTGAAAGCGATTGTTTAGAGAGAGAACAGGGATATATTACATTGCATGGGAGCGCGTGTAGAAACCACCACACCACTTGCTTCTTTTATCTTTTTTTGCGTAGTAGATGTAGATCTCTCTCTCTCTCTCTCTCTACATGACATGAGGTCAAAGTCTATGTCTGTGACTTGATAGCTTTTTCGTACTCTTATTATCTTTCCCTTTCTTTAACATTCATTCTCCATCTTTTTGCTCCTTATTATGAAAATGAAATATTACCACTTTACCCCTACCAACTATAATTCAAATTTCCATAATTAGTAAGGAGAGGTCATTATGAAATGAAATATTTACTCTCTCTCTCTCTCTCACACACAATATACAAACATTTACTTTGCTTTAAGAAATTAAACACACCATCCGTAGCAAATAATTCAATGATTTATACTAATACAATTAATGATTGATTAATCCTCAATACTATTGTTTGATAAAAAGATACAATTGGAGAAGTGACACAAGAAATAGCTCAAGACAGATAGATGCATAGGCTTTGGAAAATAGCCACACAAAAAAAAAAATCTAAACATGATGTACAGGTGTGTCTTGCTAAATCTAGTGAAATCACATGAAAAACTATCCAATTATATGATATAAAACTATATGTTGTGTTCTTTTTCTTTATTCATGCATGTACGAATGTATATATTTATATGGCTCTCTGGCCCAGATAACTTGGGTAAATTTAAGTTGTGATGCATGTATTATTCCAAGAAATCTCCAGATATTATTCCAAAGTGTTGTTAATTATTAACCAATATTATGGCAAATAGTAATAGATATAAGTTTGGTGATCTACTTTATGAGATGCTTTGAGGGTTCCGTTATGGTCAAAGATACGTGACATGTCACTTGACATTTTTCTTTTAAGGATAATTTTAGTGGACATTCAAATTTATATATATATATATATATCATGTCTTATCATACATCTTATAGTTAGAAATTAAAATTAAGAAATTTTGTAGCTATTATTTTGAACATATAGATGGAAAGAATAGTTTGCATTTGAGTATATAAAACTATAAATCAAAGATTGTGTGGAACTTTTTATGTAAAATATTAAAACGTACTCGATTTGACATCATTATTGTAAATTATATTTTTGTTCTTCAAAAATTTGTGACCATTATTATGAATATATGATAAGACAATATGTACATAATAAAAAGTTGAATGTACCCACTAGAATTATCATTTTTTTTTTAGATTTGAAAGGAATGCCCAACCGCAAAATACCTAGAAAATATTTTTTTATTGTAACAAATACCTACAACATACTTAAAAATTGAGTTCTACATATTTTATTTTATTTACTATTTTACTAAATTGCAGAAATATTAATGCTATTAGTTAGCATCAAATGAATAAACTATGAATCTACGGTGAAATACACTGCCAATTTCTCCAAAAAAAAAAGAAAAGAAAAATGAATCTACAGTGAAATAACACATATGTAAATCACTTCATGAAATCATTTCTTATGCATGTGGAATATGATAAATTAACTTGTTATTTGGGTTGGCCATTTAAATTCTTTTTATCACATTAATAGAGTTAGTAACTATCTCTCTACAAATTTTATACTATCTCCATTCATGGCTTCCTGCAATTTCAATCATGCATGTCTATATAATAATTTTATAATTTTAAATTTTACATTCTTATAATTGACGGTTTCAAACTGATATAGTACTTTTAGTGAAATTGTTAATTTAATTAACAATCTTATTAAGTTAGTAATTGCTTCACATCCATTTAGAAAAAAAAATATAATTATTATGTCAACATTTGTATTTTTTTTTTTTTTTGCAAGTGAATCGGAAATGTTCTAATAATATAACAATCTTTTTTTTTCAATCAATTTCTGCATTGCTTTAATTTTGTTAAAATAAAAAAATAATCACTTATAGTACATTTGTACATGCTATGTATTTTGTAGGAGAGTACTTGAGATGTACAAATGTGCAGTCATATTTCATTTCAGTTGTCAACGAAAAGATGCATGGAGAGTAAAAATTAAACTTAGGTGGGACATGTCAAATAGAATATTCTTTCGGTGGTATATGTGAAAAATAAAAATTATAAGACGGGTATATTTTTTTTTAAGGAAAAAGACGGGTATATATAATGATCTATAACCATGCTAGTGACGCACTTGCGGTGCTGTATAACTACGTATCATGTTGTGTTGTATTTTTTTAATAATAATATTAAAAACAATAATTTTAATAACATAATATGTCTTGACACTTAATATATGTATGTGCTTATTTCAATTGTTAATGATATTTAAAAATTAAAAAAAATAGAAAATAGGAAAAATTTCATAGAATGAGGAAAAAATTATAATAATATATTTTTTTAAATATGCTTGTAACAACTATTAGAAACACATTATAATAACTATACATATCTAAACGTATCATATGCTAACTAGACACTTGAATATATCGTGTTATACCGTGTCCAGTGTGTTTATCACGTAACATGATACTCATAAAGACACGATGCGTCCAAACACGTGTGTCGTATTTTGACCGTATATGGACACGTGCAATCTATATTGTACTCACATACTACATATTTTTTTAATACACTAGCTACATATATGGTGTCACAACAATAATAAAAGTAATAAATAAATAAATAAATATTATAAGATGGGTATATATGGTGGTATAACATGGACCACAGATTTCTGATATCTCCAAAATAATGTCCATACATACATAAAAAATGAAAGATGTATGAGACAGCACAGAGATATATAGCCTCCCTATATATAGCTGGTTTGGTTAGCTGCATACATATATATCATATATAGAGAGAGAGAGAAAGAGATATATATATATAGAGAGAGAGAGAGAGATATATATATATATATATATATATATATATATATAGAGAGAGAGAGAGAGAGAGAGAGAGAGTGAGAGTGCATGCCATCTCTGTGCAAATGCAACAAGTTCGTAAATGAACTGCCTGCCTGGGTGAAACTATGTATGGATGCAATGTTTGAGCAAATAGAGCAGAAAAGCAAAGCAAAGCACACTACTCATTAAATGTGGTGCTTGTAGCTAGCACGGTAACAGTGTGTGTACCAGTACTTCACATTTCACATGCGCATGACAAGGCCTTTTTCTCTACATGACCTCTTTTGGCATATGAGGTGTTATGTTGATTGTTCAGGTCCCCTTCTTGTTTTTTTTAATTGAGAGCTGATATGGAGATACTGTTATTATTATTTATATTAGTAATTTTATTATATAATTTATTTATATTATATTTTTATTATTTAATTTAAATGAGTTTGAGTTGAATGATAAAGTATTATATAAAATAAGTTGTATAGTAAGAACAATAATTTATTTTATATAAATAATAAAGTATCGATGATGGTACTAATGGTATCTCCTAAATATTTTCTTTTTTTTATTTTATCATGACTCACTTTGGATCTTCCTTCTTCTGTGCTACTATATATGCACCTATTCATGTAACTAGCTAGGCATATATAAATGTACTTCCTTATTTATTCAAAAAATTATTCAGTGCAGTTGTATGTATACAACCTAGCTGAGATATGAAATAAAATATTAAATGCATAGTAAGACATGTATTAATTGAACATGTCTCCTTGAGACACCAAAATTGATTTCATATGTCTATATATACACAGCAGACCTAATACAGAAATTAAATACCTCAATGATAAATAGCCTTTTAAGTTCTGATAATGAAGCTCACAATAAAGATGAAATTAAAAAAGATGTTCACAGAAAAACAAGTGTGCAGAAACAATTAATGAATTTTGAATTGAAATAAATTAAATTAAATGAGAACAAAAAACAATGCTACAGATATAGATATATATATATATAGTCCAAAATCCTGAGCTCCTATATATATGTAGTATGTGGCAGTAACAGTAGCCACAGTCTCTGGTGCATGTGTCATATAAAATTTGGAGATTTATATATATATATATATATATATATATAGTAGCCTATATATTACCTATATATATCATCCACAAAGGTTGTCCAATTAATTGCTCCTAATTTGTTGTCTCCTTATGTTTATTTTTTTTTATATGGTAACCTATTATATATATAATTATATATCATTCACAAGGGTTGTCCAATTAAATGCTTCTAATTTGTTGTCTCCTTGTGTTTAATTTATGTCTGCTTTTTGAAGTAATGAAATTAATTTCTAACTGTTTTATTGTTTATAATGAAATTTCTAACGCACTCAAGTCAAAATTTAACTGTTGAATACAATATAATATCATGTATTTTTCAATATAAATATAAAATCGTTAGGGAATTTCTATTTTGTTTTGACAGTTATCAAGAAGTATATTTTAGGACAGAGTTTTTGTTCTTTTGGGTAAACTCGTTTTAATTTTACTATTCTCGTAGTAAATAAATTTGTAAGAAATTGATTTGAAACATAATTTTTATTTTGTTTCTGATTACAATAAAATATTTTTATATGCATTCTCTCACAGTTTTTTTTCCTCCTCTTTTTATGGCCTTACTGCTCCTAAAAATGAAATTGAAATGCACAATTAATTTTTATGCACGTCAAAAAGTCATATAGATCACATTTAATGTTTTTATTTTACAATTCGAGATATTTTTTGAAAAATATAAAAAAGCCAGGATGAAAAATAAAAACATTTGACCATCCTTATTATCCTTAAATTAAAAAAAAATCATCTTTATAAGAAAACCCCTGTGTAAAAAAATAATAAAATTACAATCTCATTTTTCATATGAAGAATATATATATATATAACAACTAATACCAAACACAAAGTAGTGATGTTGAAGACTAACCAACCAACAAGTGTTTGAAATTTCTTCAACAATTTAATTAGAGGCCTTTTTTGCAAACAAATTTATCTCATAAAATTTAAGAAAAACCTGGGGGTTTCTCTGAAATTTCTTCAATATATTATGACCTAAAAAATTGAGCAGCTGTTATATATATCGGGCTATGTTTTCAGGCTCCAACTTCTCATATGCTGCTCGGTTATATTTTTTATGGGAGGGAAATTCTTGATATTTATATATTTTAATTTAATAATGAATTTTTAAATAATTTTTAAAAAATTAAAAAAAGGGTTTATAAATATATTCTTTAATTTATAGATCGATTGTATTTCAAATTTCATATAATTTAAATATTATTTGATACTTCATTAAATACCATCAAAATTATATGATATTTACAACGGTTTATATTTAATGATCTTTGATGGAATATCAATTGACACTTAAATTATATGAAATTTGAAATACAATTAATCTATAAGTTAAAAAATATATATATTTCTCAATTTTTTTTCTATTTTTAAGAATTTTCAAAAATTATTTCAAAATTGATTGTTAAGGGATCCCTCCCTTCTTTATTTCTTTAATATCTATATTCTTCCGATTATTATTCTACATTTACCAAAATTAATAATTAATACTCTCTAACTCGTAGATACATATATATAGTTATATACTATACACCGATTTTCAGTAAAAAAAAAAAAATACTGTACTATATATACTATTTATATTGGTGCCATATATAATAATGTTGTGACGCATTTCTGATCCTAACAGCAACAAATTTTTGAATCAATTCGGCAATTTTTTTCTATTTAATTTCCTGATGTCACAAAACTAAATGCACAAGGAAACCTCCATTTATTCGGCTAGTTTATTTTAGTTATTTAGTATCTCTAATTTGAATTAGACAGCCTAATTAACCTGTATATATTCTCATGTTAATATGTTATACCATCAATTTTGACAAGTTAATTACCAGCAGTTTAGGCACTCAAAATTTTTAAGGTTTTCATAATGCCATGAATTTGAATTGACAGCTATTATTATTTTGATAATTTTAACTAAAAAATTTCAAAAAATTTAATTCTTTTAAAAGAAAAAAATTTTTTGATAGGCGCATTCTTAAAATTATAGATTAATTATGTTTTAAATTTCATATAATTTAAATATCAATTGATATTCCATCAATGACCGTTAAGTATAGACTGTTGAAAATTTCATTTAATTTTGATGAATTTTTGATGGAGTATCAAATAATATTTAAATTATGTAAAATTTAAAATACATCAATATATAATCCACTCCAACTTATTCCAAAATGCACTATAAATATTTTTTTATTTTTAAGATTTTTTAAAATTATTTAAAAATCCATTTTTAAAGTTATCAAGGGTCCCACCCTAACATAAATTCATAGTTTATTGCATGCACTTGAATTGATATTATATATTATAACTTAACTAATAATTTATGCATTAACTATTTTATCATAGAATTGATAACATAAAAGTTGAACCAAGATGGTTTAATACTTTAATTTGTTACTACAAGAAACCATATAGATTATTCACCTCCAAATTACTCACAATTGCGACATGATTTCATACACCGTCATGGTCACAGAAAATCAGAATAAAATAGATTCACGCAGCCTTGACTGAAAAAGGCAAAAGCATTGAATGAATGCAAAAACCTATTTTTGCAAGCTTTAAAAGACATTGCTTTTAAAAATCTAGACTAGGTTGTGCTGTGTGGGCCCCACCAATTGTCACTTTTTTCTTCCCAACAATAAATTTTAATTAATTTTAATTTTTAACCTAGGCAAACAAGGCTAGGAGAGATTAAAAATAAGTAAATGTTAATGATAATAATTTAATATGAAGCATGGATGCTCTTTTATTAATTAACCATATGATTTGGTAATCAGTCAATTAATTAATCAATTAATTACGTCTTTTCAATTGATTAGTTCATTATCATAGCAAATTAAATAATGGGATTTTGCAAGGTATATACTTGTCATGATTGGTTTAATGTTATGCAATGTATAACTAAAGAGAAGCTAGCAACCTAGCATTAGCATGCATGATTTATATGCTTTTGAATATAATGTTCGGCTAGTATATACTAAATTCTAGTTTTGTTTAGTGCCACATAAAAAAAAAATGAAATGAACCCTCAAAAAGGTGTTGATGTTATAACTTACTTTACCTCCATATACTTACACACACATACACACACATATAAGTAAAGTTAGTGTGAGTTTAAATTCATCAAAGATATTGATAAGCTTAACTTAAAAAAAAATATTAAATTATTTTCAAACGACAAATATAATTTGTTCAATAAATTCTTTATATCAAAATATTGTTGAACACAAAAAATTTCTATTTTAGAGTTTTTAGATATTTGTTTGAGATTTTTTTTTTCAAAATAACCAATTCTAATATATAAATATTTATTATTTTGTTATTATTTTGGAACCAACTTAAAAAATCTGAAAAAATAGTTAGAAAACTCTAAAAATGGAAAATTTCAATATCCTATGAGATTTTGATAGGAAGAATTTTTTGAGCCGCTTGTATTTGGCGCGTATATATATATATATATATATATATATAACACCCTTTTTAACTTTATGTATGTAATTGTTGTTTATTTTCTGTATTTGTACTAATATCGATGCACCTTGTATTTGTAGACTTTGTATGTACGGATTTTAATACGCTGAAAATGATATATAAGGTACAAATTCAAATTTGTTTGTATATGATTCATTAATTACACGATATAATTTTGCATATGATTTGCGTTTGTATATCTTGAACAAAAAAAAAAGAATGGGAAAAGATCATCCATTGCATTTTTTTGAAAATTGTACACACATATATTGACGCATCAAAATGGTTTAATTCTGTATGAAATTTTAATACACCAATAATACATAGTTCATATTTCAAATACATCAAAATTTGTACATTCAAATTGTAACAATATGCATAAATATCCATATGAGAGCCTGAATTTGCATTAGGCGATAGCTTCCTGAACAATTATTAGCAGTTCCATAATTAAATTAAATTAAATTAATAAGCTCCCCAATACCAATCATGAATTTTTTTTGTCTCTTTTATTATTACTTTATTTTTTGTAAATCCTCGGGATCCACTAAGTTTGTTGGGACGACAATTACCCAATAATTGATTTTGATTTAGGCACATAATTAACCATGAGTTTAGGATCAATTGACAGTAAATATTTTGACAATTTTGACAATGAGAAATAAGTTCGAAAACTCTTAAAAATACAAAAGAAAATTATCGACATATTTTTGAATTTATAAATTGACTATGTTTAAAATTTCAGGTAAGTAAAATGTTATTTGATAGTTAATCAGAAATCACTAAATTGAAACCGTTATAAATTATATAAATTTAATGATTTTTTTATGGCCGATCAAAACAACATTTAAATTCTATAAAATTTGAAATACAATCAATATGCAAATTCAATAAAGTATCTATAATTTTTTTCCATTTTAAAATTCTTATCAAATTTATTTAAAAATTAATTGATAAGATAATCATTGTGAAATTGACCCATTCCCTTTATAATTATATTACTTCTTTATTCGGTACACGTCAAACACGGCACTGACACTTGTCCAATAAAAAATAAATAAATAATTGTACATCAATAATATCATACCATATCGGTATTGTATACCCCACAAAATGTGTGTCCATATCGGTATTATACCCCACATAAATAAATTCGTGAGATAAGAATTAACACAAAAAATCAAATATCTAGAGTCAATCTTTGAAATTGTGATTCGCCACACTTTGAAAAAAAATATAATATTATTGTTCATACATGAATGTAGAAAAATGTTTGTTGTAGTACCTTGTCACATGCACGGTACCTTGAAATTTGGAAAAAGAGAGATATGAAAATCAGGTACCAAACCAAGGAAATATTATGTTCAAAGATTTGGAAGTATTTGTTTAAAATTTTTGGATCATATTTTATTAGAGACGAAATTTAGTGGGGACCGAAAATAATTGTATTTTTGAAAATTTTAAAAAATTAATTATATATGTTAATGATATAAAATATTTTATTGTAATTATAATATAATCAGCATCTCAAAAAAATTCGAGACACATAATATATCGAAAAAAATATATTTTAATCTCATCATTAATTTTGATCAATATTCTTAGCTGCTATTTTATCAATGACCAAGATTAAAATCTTGAAAAAAAGACATTTAATATCGACCATCTGTAATAAATAGAATGATCCGAATTTAAACTTTATTGTGTTGCAATCTGAGAATGAGTAGTACCAAAAAATATTAAAGACAATTACTTTATTGTGTTGCTCAGTTAATTACTGATTATATGAAAAATAAGAGATGGTCAATTAATCAAAAACAGTTTCGAAATGGGATGGTGAAAAGTAATATTAAAATTCGGAGCATCAAAGAATAATATATAATATTAAATATTATATATTATCCTTACTTTCCATAATTCCATTCCTTACATCTCATGTCTTGGTGAATTCAACAATAAACAATTAAACATGGGATGTTTCATGTCTCATAATATTTTGTGGGGTCACATTTCTGACAACTCCGGCTCATAATAAAAAAAATTGCTAATTGGTAGCGGTTGGATTTGGCACTGGATTTATAAAATTTTAATTTTGAGTTGGATAAACTTTCTGGTATTAATGATTTCGTGCGTAAAATAAAAATAATTTTAATGTATATTTAATTTTTAATTTTTATGATGTATTTAATTTTTATGGTACGTATTTTGGAAAATATTACTCAAATTATAAAAAAGTAAAATTGTAGGTGTGTTTTTTATTATTTAGATAGAATATGTATTAAATTTGGATTAATTTGAAAGAGATTTTGTCTTTCATCAAATAATTTCAAAAATTTAATGATAGAATTTTAATAATTTTATGACGAATGATCAACCAAACTCTAAATTGATTTAAAATTAAGATATTTTAATTTTTTAATTCGAACAATATTTCTTAAAAATATATATAATAAAAAATAAATATACATTTGAATTACTCGAAAAAATAAAATAAAATAAAATAAAATAAAATAAAATAAAATAAAACAAAACAAAATAAAATAAAATAAAATAAAATAAAATAAAATAAAATAAAATAAAATAAGTTTTGTGCAGGGGATACAACCATCATTCAATTTGAAAAAATCATTATATATATTAATAAGATTCAAATTAAATAATGAAAATACATACAAAATAAATCCATTCGAAATTGGGGGTCCCTCTCATGTGGGAGAACTCAAAAATCAAAAACTTTTCTTGCAACCAAACCAACCGACAGCTCGCTCTCTCCTTTCTCTCTGTTTCTCTTTCTGCTGTCTCTTCAAATCCTCTCCAGTTTCAACGCCTGTCTCTGTTCCTTTTTTTTCTTTTTCCTTTTCTCTCCAAATGTCACACTCCATGCCACACGGCAGCATTGACCAAATTGAGTTTTCGAGAGGTGAGAAAATTGACCCAATAGTCCGATTTAATGATTAAATTGTCAGGTACAGTGATATGATATGCCGAAGATATTTTGTCAATTTTGAAACACTTATGGATATGTCAGGTACACTGATATACATTTTTATTTTTGGATTAGACTCGAATCTATTACAAATACTCGTACATAATAAAGTAATGTGGAAAGATTAATTGGAAATTACTTATTTTGACAATCTTCTGAAGTAAAGCTCAAATTTAAATTCAATATAATATACGTCGCATATATGACAAACATATGAATTTTATACATGTTTCACCGTATATCAAATAATTTAAAATTTCAATGGTCCAAAATTAACAACCATTTATGTACCATCAAACAATACTTAAATTATTTTTGAAAAATCATTATGAAGACTTGCAAGATAATTATTATCATATAATCCCTCATTTATATTTATTAAGGATGCAATCTTATCTTCATAATTTGATTATACACTGATTAATGACTTGTAATACTTTTATCTAAAAAAATGACTTACGATATCATGTATGTCCACTAAACGCAAATTATTTTTTTATAATACCTTGTCGTGTCACATCTTATACGTCTAAAAATAAATTATATGATTTAAGATTTTTTGTGATCATGGCACACTAAAAATTATCTCAAAAATTCAAAAGATGAATTTTTTTTTTTTTTTTTTTGCCTTTAAGCATTGTATAATTGTAGAATTTTGAGAATTCGAGGCAGCAATCCGAAATGGAGGCATCCATTTTTCAAACTGGAGACGATCTTCACCTCCTCCATTAAATCCCTGCCTCCTTTCTCCCACCAATTTCTGAAAAATAATATTAAAATTCTTCCCAGTAACAATAATTCCTCTATAGTATAATCCTTTCAATGTCATGTGCCGTCTACTGTGCTTCCAACGATGTAACGGGTGCAAACCAACGGAAACACAGATACCAAAACACAATTGGTTGCACAAGAATGAAATAGAAGATCCGCGCACAGATCTTAACGCTGCTGGAATTTGTCGTGTAGTGGTTGGTTACATGGTTACAACACGCCTCCGACAAATAAGCACAGAAGGAAAACCACACTTCACCAACACAAAAACAATATAACATTAACATGTTTTGATTTTAGTTAATGATATAATATATCTCTGTTTCATTTCATTTAAAGCACAAAAAACAAAACGAAACACGGAATTAAAACAACGATGAAATCTGATACTGGTACTGAGAAAACCCATGGTGTTCTCTGTGCTTATCTGGTCGACAATTTGTTCAAACGAGGTCAAATTAAGGACCTGAAGTACTGTTTTTAATTGGATTTTTTTTTTATGTTAGGAAAACACATTGGATTGTTTGGAAAGAAATGGAGAGTGCGTTTTTTTTTTTTAAATAAATGGAAAGATGTTGATTGATTTAATTGATTTAGTAGGCCAACGTGGTGATGTATCGAGTTTGTCCGAGAGATAATTAAGTTGGCGTTTAAAAATAAATGCTGATTGGATTTCCTTTTTCTCTTTTCTCTTTTCTCTTCGAAATTAAAGAAAAAGATTTTGAAAATCCGTCCATCGATAAAAAAAATATATTTTATTAAGGGACTGATTTTAAAACCTCGTCCCTGCATAAAAAATATTTTTTTTATTGAGGGATGGATTTTGAAAATCCGTCCCTCAACCCGAGATTTTCAAAACTTTTTCTTATGGGGCGAGGTTTCAAAATCCGTCCATCAATAAAAAAATTTTTTATTGGAGACAAATTTTAAATTCCGTCTCATATTAAAATATTATTTTTTATAAAGAAAGATTAAGAGTATATTTAAGGACGGATTTTGAAAATCCGTCCCTCATATATTTGTGATTTGTAATCTGATTTTCTTATTTATTTAATTTTAAATATTAATTTTCTTAAACAAAAAAATCGGAATTAAAAGTAGGAGGGATCCAAAAATAACAAGAGATTTTGTGCTACATTAATTATCTGGTTTTTCTACTATTTTACCTTGTACGGTCTATTATTTTATTTTGGATAAATCTATGGGCTATATAATCTGTGGATGATACTTTTATTATTTTTTTTAGATTAAACTGTGGATGTACTTGTGTTAATTTTTTTTTTTTCATATTTCTTTTGTTGATACTAGGAGCCCACTTGAATGTCATATCTATGTGTAATTTTATGCAATTTGCATTTTTATTAGATATAGTTGTAGAACCCTTTTATTTTGTTAATGAAAACAGATGACCTATATATGATAGTTAGTTTTTTTCTTAAAAAAAATGCATTAATTTTTAGTGTTGATCTTCAATAGCGTAGTAGTAAGGTTTACGGCATGGCGTGTTCATGTGCCGTTGGATTTTGGAGATTTTTTTAATTAAGAATTTACTTTATGTTATTTTATTCACTTATTTGTTAATTTAATGTGCTATTTTTACTTGTATTTTTTTAACATAAATGTCGTTAAGTATTTTCATATAATTTTTTTATCAACAAACTAAAAAGATCGACTACCTCAAAAAAGATATATGTAAAAAAAAAATGTATAACCTTTCTTTTAAAATAAATTATTTTCGATATTTATTTTTTTAAATATATTTTATAAAATTTAAATTTACAGATATTTTTTATAAAATTTAAATTTAAATTTACGTCTCCTATCACTGTTAGGTGCTTAATCATAAATAAAATATACTCTAATCGACAACTCAACGTCGATTTAAAAATCAGATCAAATCCGATCAAACTTAAATTCGTTTACATCGTGCCTGTAGTCAAAAGACAACAGAGCCAATGAGCGAGATAAGTTGCACAATATTTTGACACGTGAACTTGCGTTAGTTAAAACGCAATGATATCTCAAGGACCCGAATGTCACGTCGAGATTAATAAATCCCACGAATTCGATCTGATATTTTGAAATGACAACAATTAAATTTGGTATTTTGTTTTTGACTTTTTGAGCACAGTTGTATTCTCATCCAAATGTTGTATGTTCATGTATTCTCATACGAAGTATAATTACACCCAAAAAAAGAGATGCTATTTTGTTGGCACAAAACATGATCTTGAAAAAAAGAACGGTTTTGTTTGCACAACTAGAGATTGATTTGATGTTTTGAAAAGGCATTAAAAGATAAGCTGGAGAAACAAGAGAATAGAAAGATTGATTCTTGTGATATATATATACAAAAATATATAGATATATTTGTTGTTGATTTGTGCATCTCCAAGTCTCTATCTCATAAAACCAATCAATCAGGTTTCAATTTCATGGATTTATCTACTAGGCCTATAGTCTGAATGGATAGAACAATAAAACAGTGATAGTTCCTAGAGGTTGTTATAATTGCACCTAAAGATTTCTTTTGAATTTGGTCTCAGGTAATGATTTACATAGGCGACAATAATTATAGCTCAACAGGAAAAGGCAACAACATCATTGTATTGCTTTCTCCATCAAAGAATTCGTTGTCATTTTTTTGTAGGGATATATATATATGTATGTATGTATGTATGTATGTATGTATGTATGTATGTATGTATGTATGTATGTATGTATGTATGTATGTATGTATGTATGTATGTATGTATGTATGTATGTATGTATGTATGTATGTATGTATGTATGTATGTATGTATAGGATAAACGGGTAATTAATTTGGTTTGTGGGTTTATCTGCCTTTAATCAAAGGTCCATGTGAGAAAGCCCAAATATGTAGAAGCATGATTGGAGATTTTTTATTGGATCGTTGGATGTCTCCTTTTGTACTCCATTTTTTGTTTTTAAATTTTGATTTGTTGGGACGAGTGGGCCTTTATTGGACCAATGCCCAACCAATTAATTGGAGCATTTAGGTGGACATTTTACGTGTTAAATTTATAATGTTTTAAATTTGTTTTAGTACAGTGAAATAATTTTTTATTTTTTTATTTTTTTTTCTTACTGCTTTATTTTGTATTGAATGTTAATATGTAAACACATGAAAGATGGTAGATTTTTGTATAAATTTTAATATGTAAAAACATCACTCATGAAACACGTATGTTTTAAATTTTATGTTTTATATTCAACATAGTAATATTTTGGGGTTAATCTAAAGAATTACCTAGGTGAGTTTTAAGCTCAAGAAAAACACTACTCACACCTTTTAAAAACTTGTACGGTTTTCTCATTAAAGTTCAGACTTCTTTGAATATCGAATTTACCCCATTAAAAATAAAGTAGAAAAGGGTTAATATCTCTCTTCTTTTTAAACAAAATGATAATTATTTCATTTATTTATGAAGCATTGTAGCTCGCTTAATACACATCTACGACCCTGAACAATAAAATGAAATCACTCATGAGCCCAAAATAAACAAAGAAATAGCTTGGTATATATATCCAGAACCCTATCAAACCATCTTATTTTATCTAATGTTATTTATGAATAGCACTGCCAACCCTTTTTCTGTAGGAAATTGTACTTCATCAGAAGACCGAAATATTATAATTGAAATTTCAATCAAAGAAAGAGTGGGGAAAAAATGGAATAATTTCTTGAATTACAATGGATAATCCTCATCAATTCAGATAACTATATGGAGGAGGTATACAACCAAACTATTGCAGAAGGTATTAGGAAAATGTAATAAAAGATCAATACAGATTGCTTTGATTGAGAACAGTTATGAAGACTCTTTTCTGATTAGAACTTTTTGCATCTATCATTTCTAAGATCGCACATCATATTTCATATCCACAATCAATTTATCCCGCCCCAGCCGCCCTTATTAGGTCAGGAAACAATATTAGAACAGCGCTATTACATTTTTTCCTCTTCTTACAAAACCTACATATTTCTAGCCAATTTTGAATAACTCAAAAGCCGGCTGGCACAAAGGTATTAGATTCAAAGATCCACCAGGAAAGAAAAAAAGAAAAGAAAGGAAGGCGGAAGAAAAGAAAGAGAGAAAAAAAAGAAAATGAAAAATGAAAAAAAGGATAAAAATGTAAAACCTACGAGGGACCTTTTTTCTCTTTTCCTTTTTGTTTCTTTTGTTCATGCTAATCATCAGTTATCATTTGTTCGGTCATAGGGACTTGACCAAAAATGTCGGGACAACCTTCCCAGTTGCCCTTATCTCTTGCCTCCCAATAGCCACCTACATACTGGTATGTATCGGTTGCCTTGTCCTTTACAAACCATCTCGGCTTCCAACCACTCTCCTGCATCTTCCTTGCCTGAAAATACAAGATTTTGGGACCGAATTCAATAGAATTAGTTAATCTGTCACGCATACATGAAAATGTTATGTAAACAGTAAATGAACAAGTCTCACGTGCCCCTTCTCATACATTATTTTCTCTCTCAAGTAACATCAAGTACCTTCAGAGGAAAGCACCAAATATAACACAGGGTTTCGCTACAAAGAGACAACACAGCCTACTTATCTGGCACTGGTACATCCATCATATTAATTCTTTGAGATACCAGAATTGCTACCGAACAAGTGAATAACCTCCAGGCAACTAAAAAGATACATCAGACCATTAAATATGAAACCAACCCCTCCCTCCCCACCCTTCCCCCTCTTAAAAGTTTTCCACAAAAAAGGCCCAATTTGCCCAACTTGCTCTCCCCCACACGCAGTAATGTTTTGTAAGGGCGCATGTTACTTCCTATATTCTGTGGGCTACGCATGTGCAATTGCCCACAATTAAGCAAGTGATGTATCAAATTCAAATGCAACTTGAAAATCAAAATGAGTAACAACCTGACGCTGTCTCTGTTCAAGTCTGAGTTTTTCAGAATTAGCCTTGTCATACTCGCCATTCTCTAGGCATCTCTGATCAGGCCTCAGCCTTGAATCTGTTGGTGGCAATTTTTCCTGATCATTCATTTACATGTTAGAACTTTACATTTTAAAACAAAAAAAGCTAAGAACTTCAAGGGGCAAAAAGGGACAGGATGTTGGCACCTCACCTTTAGACCAGGGGTGAGTTCATTCAGAGTGATGGCAAAGCGGGTGAAGTTGTAACGGGTCGGATACTTAGGTGGTTTACTACACCTCCAGAGGACCCGTGCATCAGACAGCTGTACAGTTCCCTTACCTTTCCCACCGAAGTAATCACCATGCACAAATTGCATGCTCTCATCCCATTTACCAATTAGTGTTGCAACAATTTTCCCATGTCTGTCCTGTACAACCCCTTGCACCTACAAGTAGCAAGTGATGACAAACAAATAAATTAAATTAAACTAAATCTTTTAATCATTGGATTAAGCAGAGAAAAACAAAACTACCTGGTGTGGATTACGATCAATTATGGATTGCTCCTTGAATTTCAGCTTGCATGAGAATTCCCTGTTGCCTTCAATGCGCATTGTTCCATAGTGATCACAGTATAGCTTCCCCAATATAAGGTTGTATATGGATGTTGTCACCTTTTAAGATAATTATAATTAGCACATTAAATATTTGACTGTCCAGGGCCATAATGTGCATAACAAAAAGATGTGAACCTTGCTCCATTGAAAGACTTCACCATCATCAAACTCAAGTGTGAGAACACCAACAGGGTCAAGTTGGATTGAACGACCCCAAAACTTGCTCTTCAAGGTACTATCGCCCCAAAATTTCCACCCATTTCCCTCACAATGGCACGCTACAACCATTGGGTGATGGCTCACCTGCAATTAATAAATATGCAAATAATATATGAACTTTGTTGAAGTAAATTAAGGATGAAGATATTTCTTAAGATGACCACAATTAATAAAATAAAACATACTTTTTCTGAGAAAAAACGGATGCCCTTGTCAGGGAAGTCAGCTTCATAAGTCTCCCCCAGGAGTGGATTAAATGGTTTACATGTTCGGCCCTCGGTTGATGCATACCCTGACATGGCAAATGCTGCCACACTGAGAGCCCTCATAAGGCTATTTCCCTAAGAAAATATATACCATAATATTAAGTTTTGCTTTGGTGCAAGCAAAAGGATAAATCACCTAGCAACCATTGTAAAATCAAAGTACATAGCATAGAATTTTTTTCTAGTTAACTCACTCTTTTGCCCCATTCATATGCACGGTCTAGAAGATATGAATATTCAAGATCCTCGAAGCATTTCTCCAGAGATGACAACGGTTCGTTAAAGTACACTGGAAGGCAAACCTTGGTTAAATCCTTGCCAATATTATCCTTTATCATAGCCCAAAGGCTAACTCCCTTCTCCTTTTCTACTGGATCAGGTAGCTTCCTTCGCCTCCTGACATATGGGTAGCTTGTCCCAACCACCTGCATTGATGGGTCAATGCTGTCTGAGGGAGGCGGTTCATCAGAATCTGAATCGTTGTCAGAGCGGTGGAAATCTGAATTACTGCTCTTGAAGGAGCTTGAAGAGAGAAAATCACGCGTGTCAAAGTAGGCACCATCTTCTTCTTCAGTCTCTTCTTCGTTCCTCTCATTGAACTCGTCAGACTCTGTCCCGCTCCCTTCTGAGTAATATAGCATTCATAATTTTTTCATAGATTAGCACAAGTAGGCATTAAAGGCAATAACATATGGTATGCCGTGAAACAAATATTTCTTTTCTTGTTCAGTAAGAAGATTTAGAAGAAAATTGGT
Organism: x Bolboschoenoplectus mariqueter; assembly: GCA_037678475.1. Taxonomy (NCBI): domain Eukaryota; kingdom Viridiplantae; phylum Streptophyta; class Magnoliopsida; order Poales; family Cyperaceae; genus x Bolboschoenoplectus; species x Bolboschoenoplectus mariqueter. The sequence goes on from CM075282.1 coordinate 2,657,631, forward strand.
TTCTCAAGCAGTTCTGGAACTCTGAATAACTGATTTTGAAGGGCGTACTTTATCAGAAATGGTCGGTTTTTCTACCATTTTTAAATCATACCACTATATTTTTCCTGACGGGTTCTAGAAGCAGAGCCGTACTCTTTTGATTGTCTCTGGCTCTCATCGACGAGCGTATTCTCCAAGTCAACCTTTTCTGTCTACATCCAAATCATTTACAAAAGATGTACATCAGAAGACATCACAGTTCCTGAATTAAGTAATGACAAGAAAAAAATTGACACAACAGTGCCAACGACGAACAAGTACTTCGGTTACACATTACCCTGTTCAAGGTATGTCCATGCCATGTGATAACTCAGTACTAACTTTGGTTGTGGTCAAATAAACCAAGACTTAAATATTGGCATTTGACTTGACTTTCCTCAAATCTGAATCTTAAACAAAAAGAACAATCCAAAACCCTAATCCTTACGTACTGCAAATCCCAAGAAAAGACAAATCAAAGGATAATATTGACTCTACGTTTTTAATATAAACTATGAAATTACAAAGGAATGTCAATTCTTTGCATTTTAAAGAAACTAGGATGAAATTCCAATACCCACAATTTTTACAACATAAATGAGACTTCTAGCCAAGGACTACCTCGAAATGCCAAGAATAATGAAACGCGGAAAATGTAAAAGGAAAATTCACCTCTAAATGACGAAGAGTATCAACAAGCCTTGCATGGCGCTGCTTAAGCAGAGTGAGCTGGCTCTGCAAGGCAGCAAACTCCTCTCTAACGAGGCGCTCGCAATCAATGATCACAGTTTCAGGCAACCCCTCCTCCTGCAGCCGCTGCCTCAGTCGCTCCCCTACAGCTGCTGCGGCCCCTGTGTTCACGGGCGCATCTTTGTCACTGTTTGACATTCTTGGGAACATCTCTTTCACTGCCTAGATTTCACAAACTGGTAATTAATTTTGAGCTAGTGAAGATCCCTGATACATGGATAGTTACGGAGGAAGGAATGTACCAGTAAGGATTCAAGCCATGTGGCACGATCTTCCCTAGTCTCAGCTCTCAGCCTCAGTGTCTTAGTCCCAGAAAAAATGGAGAAGCGCCTGTCATCTGATTTGCTCTCTCTTATTTGTGAAACCTGTTCGTTATTAGAAAAACTTTAACTTGATGATCGGAGTGATCATTTCTAATTAAATTTCAAGTTCTCTTGTTCACAGAGAGGTAATATATTAGCATTTCAGAATTATGCCTTTAAACATTTTGTAATTTGCTCAGTTTACAAATAGAAATACAGATTGCTGATGGTGTATGAAAGCGGGAGTCATGACGCCATTTTTTCTCCATTGACAATTGAAGGATTTTAATATGAGAATGTAAATGCAAAAATGCATATCCACGATCAATACAGAGATCGTCTGATCTAAACGGAATTCCATCTCCCTGCAAAGAAATGGAAAATCCACCAAATCTTCCTTTATGAGTAATCAACGAACAATTATCATAAGATCCAGGAACAAGTAAAGCATCGTACCTTAAGATGCACTTCTCCAATCGCCTTCCTCGCATGCACCGGCGATCCACCATTGCCATGGCTGTATCCATAACCGTGATTGTTCCCGTGCCCGTGGTCACCGTTCTTCGCACGATTAACCCTTTTGAGCGACTCTTCGCCGATCACGATGCTCCCTTTCTCCGTCTCTGGATTGACATCAATCCGATCGGGGCCGTGAATCTTGTAATAAGAGAGAACGCCGTCTTGAAGGACGAACCACCTCGGCCTCCATCCCTTGCCATAATTGACCCATTTGTAGAGAATTCCTGAGATTTCGTGGTGCGTCGGAAGAAGCGCATCCCGGAATGAAGCGCGGATGGAAGCGGAGGCGGAGGCGGAGGCGATGGCGGAGTTGGAGACGGTGGCTGAGAAGGAGCGCGAGCGGGCGGTAGGCGGAGGCGGAGGGGACATGGGCTGGAGCGGAGATGGCGAAGAGGAGGAATGTTGGTGGTTGGCCGCGGCTGGAGACACGGGAATGGGAGACGCGCAGCAAAAGGGGTGCATGAAGAAAGGCGAAAGAAAAGGAGGGAAGGAGAGGGACACGTGGAGGTGCAAAGGGATCGGAGAAACAATTTTTTGGTTCTTCCTTTGGTTTCTATTTAATCTCTGGTTTGTTTCTCGAGGTTTGACCTTTAGTTTGTGGGGAAGGGGGGAGGGGTGTGAGGGGAAAGCGGGGAGGGGAAGGGGGGAGGGGTGTGAGGGGAAAGCGGGGAGGGGAAGGGGGGAGGGGTGTGAGGGGAAAGCGGGGAGGGGAAGGGGGGAGGGGTGTGAGGGGAAAGCGGGGAGGGGAAGGGGCGGGGAGGAGTCGCGAATCGTGACCGCCACCACTGCCGGGGATTCGGAGGTTAACAGGTGGATTATGCTTCGAAATGAGAATTATAATTTGGATTTAAATAATGCAGAAATGATTCATGTCTCCCATTGTGAAATGTGAAGTCGCGCTTTTGTAAATGTAAAGTCTATTAATAAGAATGGGATCCAATATCCATCATTATTGAATTTTAACTTTATTTAGATAGTCATCAAGAGAGCGAATTAAATCATAAAATTTAGTCCGTCGATTTTTATTAGTGCTTGATGCATATCAAAATAAAGTTAAAATGGTGTATTGTTGTGTACCTGTATAGTATGATATATATACAAAATTTTCAATTAATTAGTTTTATTATTTAAGAGTTTGATAAATAATTATTTGAAATTTAATTCATGATCATTGATGTGACATCAATGATCATGGATATTAGATCACTCCTCATTATTAATAAGTATTGATTAAAACTTCATTTGAGTTTTATTTTAGAAAGTAGAATTAATTTTTCCTATTTTCCTGCATTTAATTTATATTTTAATTTTGGTAACTTCTTCTAGCAAGAAATAAATTTAGAAAATGATTTGTCACTCTAAACTTGTCAATTAGGAAGTAATAACTAATAATACTTAAGTTCCATTTTTATTTTAGAAATTGAAAATTATATTACAATGATTATTCTATTTTCGTGACACTAATCAATTGACCTCAACAAACTTTTAAATTAAATACAATTATAATTATGTTTTGCAATAACAAAAAATGATGATAGATATTTAAAGCGACAATCCACAATAGTATTCAACAAATGATAGATTCCCGATTCTTTTATTAAACGCGTCGACTTATTTATCCGATATCTTTTTGAAAAAACCTCGACAACATTAATGCATCTAAAACAGAAGATAATAAATTTGCACCATTTTTGTTGTCACGGACATTTGTCAGCAATGGACACATTTGCCCATTCTCCTCTAAAAGAATTCGGAGATTGCTATCAATTCTAACATATTTTAGCTTCCGCATTACATTACTTGAGAGCAAATATTAAATTACTTGAGAGCAAATATTAAATTACTTGAGAGCGAATATTAAGAGATATGAAGGTGCATGCAGGCGGTCTCTGGACCTGCTCGAACAAAACAAAACATCTGTAGGTCTTTTGGGTCGTTATAATCAAAGGGCCCCACCAGTCTGTTGGTTTATAGTCCTTACACCGAGATCACGTGAAAATTGAGAGGTTCACAGGGGACGAGTGACCGAGCGCGATGATTAAAGGGGTCCGAGACAGGTTGGTTAGTGTTTGGTACTTGCAATTTACTTACCCTTTCCGACCCAATTATTCTCTGAGACTCTTTTCGTGCATTCATCCCTGTTGCGGTTCAATATAATAACCACGGAAGCAGAGAACATACCCTCCTTTTGAGTTTGGATGACTCGACACAGGAATAACATGCGGAGAAGAGTCACGATTAATCCGTAAACGGGTCATTAACTGGGTTTGGTTTGGTGCGAATTGGCTGCACCTCATACGGCCTCCGGACCACCCGGTTCGTCAGAAGTCAACCGGTCAAAAATTCTTTTTTCGAGTGCGCTGCCTGCTGCTTCCCTCCAGTACTGACATCAACTGTAGACGTCCTTTCATTGCTGAGATGCTGTCGCTAGATTGGTGACTAAAATTTTAACAGCTGACCAGGTTGGGTTGAGCTTCTGATTCATTTTTTTCAATGATCATTACATCTAAACGATTTAAATTTAATTATAAAAAAAGTATTTATATTATAATGAAACTTATACATTATTGATTGAAAAAATTATGATATAAATATGTTATAAAAAAAATGACAGCGATGTGAATTCAGCATATATGTATTGATTTTTGTATATATAAAAGAAGCAGAATTTTTGTTGGATTAACATTTATTTAACGACTCTTTCTTAATGGTGAGTGGAAATAAATGTCATGGCCCCCTGTTAAGCACGTAAGTTTTTGTCGTGCGTTAATTATACAATGACAATTCATTGATTATGTCGTGAGAAAAATGCAGGTGTAGAAAATTAAATGAGAACTAGTTTAATCTCAGGGTAGTTGGCTAAGTTCAATTTTGAAAATAATTATGTGAAGAATGCAAAATGGTATCTTTCTATTTATACAAAAAAATATTATAGGAAATTCTCTTGAGACGTGGCAATATCTAGTTTGTATGGTTACATCACATATGAAGAAAAAAGGGGGAAATTTGTAGTGTTGAAAAATTAATCTAGTTTGTATGGTTAAATCATATGTGGAAATGTTGACACATTAATATTCTAGAATATCTAGTTACTTCCAAGTTAATCAACCTTTTTATTACATAATTACATAATTAGATACACGTTCTTTTTTTTTATAAAGGGAATAGGAGTTGTGTAAATGGAGTATCCGAGTTGTTACGCAAACATTTAATTAAAAAAAGGCTAAAAAGTAGGGTTTTGGAATTGGATTTTGAGAAATATAATGCATCCTTTTCTTCAAATAATTATACTTGGATTGCACAACAGAGCACTTAATTATTAAACTCCATCCTTATACATCTCTTGTATTAATTAAGGAAGTATATTATTTCGCTGAAGTTCATTTTTCGAAATGACATCCGTAATAACTAATATAATAAAGATAAAACAGAAAAAAATGTAGATATATTTTATATAAGAGGATATATTTTTTTACTCTAAATTTTGTGTTTATGTTGAGTATAAATATTTTTTAAAAATATATATTTTAAAATTTAAATTAGAAATTATGTTGAGTAGTTTTAAATATTTTGAGTGCAGATAAGAGGTGCGAATAAAGAATGTAATTATCACTCTTTTTTATATAATTTAAATAAGTTGTATATTAAGTTTGGTGTAATATTAGAAATTTATTTTGTCACCAATCAAGTACCGAGTTAAATTAACCGAATTGTAAGAATCAATAACCAATTATTTTTCAAATTAAGCTATACATTAAATATATAATTTACCTAAATTACAGAAAAAAAGTATTTATAATTTTACTTTTTTATTATGACGACAGTCTTCCTGGTCTAGTTGTTAAATAAATTTCATATCTTAATTCAAAAATACAGATGCAACATCATTTCAATATTTAATTAAACTTTGCGTGTTTATTACACTTATTCGATATGCTGCGTATTTGAAATATTTACTTTGGCAATATGGAAAAAAAAAATGCCGCTAAGATATTAGACAAATATTATCTTGATCAAAATATATAAAATAAAATGAAAGATCACATATTCAAAATTTAAATAAATTTTTTTATATATAAATATTCAAAATTAAATACTTTAAATTTTTATTATTATTTAAAAAAAACATATAAAACAAAATCTGATTTGTTTTTTAGTGACATTTTCTATTATCATTGACCTCCATTTAGTTATGTAATGCATGACATCATAAAATACAGGTTTTGGTGCTTCTTTTTTTTTTGTGCCATCAATCGATCGCCGCAGTTCAGCTACCACATTAATTAATGTTTTAAAATTTCTTTTTTTAAAAGAAAAAGTTAAATTTATTTGTGTTGTTGAAAACTGTGCATGAGAAATTTATGAATCTTTGCTGCACAAAGTCTAGAAAAGAGTAACCGAATGTATTAAATTAATTATAAGAGTAAATTATGCGATTATCGGTCTTTAATTTAATGATATCTGTGTAAGAGATCGTATGTTCGAAACTCGGATCGGGGTTTTTTATGAATATTTAAAATTAGATAATTTAGACTTATATCTTATCTCAAAAAAAATAAAAATAAATTACAGAAATGGACTTTAGTCACTCATTTATCAGTTTGGTCCTTCAAATTTTAAAATTATCAATTTGATTATTAAAATATCACTTCGTTATCATTAACTATCAAAGATATTATTCTAGCCTTAAAATTTCACTAGTTTATTATTTTGATCATTGAAATTTTGATTTGTAACAAATTAGTCATATAATTATCACTGGTCATAAAAAAAACGAAGGTCCACATTTCATCATATCATAATAATATATCTTATGATTTTTTTTGGCAAAATATATGTAAATACTAGTTTTAATTAATTCATAATGACATGATGATTAATGCCATCAATGATTTAATTAATATTTGATATCATGAATAATTATATTTGTTTTCACATAATTTTTATTGTTTGATAACTAATCCATACTAATTTTAACGCTAAAAAGATAACGCTATGATAGATGCTAATATCATTCTTTGATGTATTTTAGTTGTAGAACTAATTTTATACAAATAAAAAATTTTAATGATCAAAATGATAGCTAAATAATATTTTAACGATTAAATTGATAGTTTTAAAATTTCAAGGACCAAAATATAAATGGATGATTATTAAGAGACCATTTATGCAATTTACTCGGATTAAATTTTTAGCAATCAATTTTTATCTTGCCGTTGTACCGAATGTACTAATAAAGTAATTTTTTTTTTACATTTTTCATATTTCAGTTGTATGCTTTATTTTATTTTCATAGAAAAAAAATCTATTTCATGGACAACCAAATTCAGTTTATTTTACAAAACAAGAATAGGAGATGATATGGATATGTATATGTATATGTTCTCAATTTGATATCAAAATTGAAAAATATACAAGAGAGAAATTCACAAAGAAATTTAGAGAGGAATAAACTATTCGAGACATTATAGTCATTTTATATTCAAAATTAATAATTTAAAATAAGATTAAGATTTAAAAGATTTGCTCTTTTGGTTGTTAGACATGTTAAACACATGCTTAAGGCAAGCATGTATTTATCAATGCTTAATTTGAGTGCTTGGAAGGGAACAAGCAAACAAACAAGCTAGCAATTATTCAAAAATTAATTAATGTTTTCAACTTTAATGTATTATCATGCCAACAATAATGAATTAACCACTATTGATAAAATTGCCCATTAATTATTGAACTAAATATAATGGAAAAAATTATAAAAATTTCTTCAATATTTATACCAAGTTGTTGTTGGATGTTTCATGTATTCATTTGGTTAATTAGAAGGTTGCATTTATCTTCATTAAAGCAATTTTATTATAATCATATTTTTAGTGAATATTTTCTTACTAAAATTAAAAACTAGATACAAAAACAAAGAAAAAATTCTCCATTGACTCTTAAAAAAAATAAAAAAAATGATATAAACATTAAATTCTCCTCTCTTCTCTTTACCTTACAGTACGGAAGCACAGAAGAAGAAAATACATACGTTCCCAACGGCTGAAACGCGCCTTGAGATCTGAACGTGACGGGACGCCACAATGGAGCGAGTGATCACGTGTGTTGCGGGTCGTGACCCAACCGAACCATCAATAGTCGCGCCGCGTTTGGCGCCGCTGCTGCACCACGTGCCATTCCACCCCGCCTGTGCGATCTCGGTCAAACTCCACTTTTGACTCCTCCACGTGCTCTCAACTAACTCTCTGTTTAATTATTTTTTTCTGTCGCGTCGCTCACGTGCGCTCATGTTAGTCATGTTGCACTTTCGCATTTGCACCCGCTCTCATTCCCAATTCTGATCCTTTCGTGGCCGCTGATGAATTGATGACCACACACTCACTCACACGGTATTAACCTCACGCGGCTAACTGTACTGTGGGGTCCACTCGGACCCCACTCCTCCCCCAATTGATGACGCGGCGATCTGATCCCTGATACATCATCAAGATTCGTATTATTGGTGTGATCACGTTAAAATTCGTATAAAATAATTAATGATATAATATTATGTACCAAAAAATTATAAAAAAAAAAAACCATGATCCGTCTCATTCGTTTTCGTACTGATGGATACACGTGGTTTATATTCTTTCCTTTGCTTGATAACCAATCAAGTTGTAAAGATAATAATTAAAAAGGTGTTGATTGGAACTGTATTTTGTACTGCTGTTTGAAAGGTCAGGGGCCAAAAGAAAGAATAATTTATTGGGACTAATTATTTGTATTTTATAAAGTTAGCAGTTGGATAAGTTAAAGCCTATGCGTGCTAGGGGATAATGTGGATATGTTTCTGATGTAAATATAACATTTTTTTTATTTTATATGGTTATTAACATTTTGATTTATTTTATAAAAAAATATTCTTATACCTTACGTTTTGTATCTTTATCTATACACAAAAAATATTTATATATAATAGATAATATATTTATATATGAATTCGTAAGTATTTATAGTTAGTATAAAAAATATTTATTAAATATTTTTTTCTAAATAATTATAAAGAAATATTCAAGCTAAAAATTTTATTAAGTAAATAAAAATATAACTTATATAATTTTTAATTTTAACAGTATAAAATATAAACACTTTTATCATTAAATATAAATATTTTAAAAAAATATAAATAAAAATATAATTAAAAATACAATTATCATTCCTATTATTTTATTAATTTTTGTCTCAGTTGAAAAGAAAGGTGCACAAGATTCGGAGAAGATGTTCTGAGCAGTACAAAAAAAAAAAAAAAAAAGAATACAACAACAGACATGACAACAATGCACATTATTTTAAAGTTAAAAAATATAATAAACTATAAATAGTTGTCATATATGCCACATTAATTTGACTGTGTGATAGATGAGCATTTGATTTAATTTAAGTACTAACACCTTCCATATTCCCTCCAAGAAACATGTACAAGTTCTAGCACTAATTTTGTGTAATTTTGTTTAATCATCAATATATCTAGCTATATCATATATATTGCAATAGGATATTTAATTAAGTTTAGTTCACTTGTCTTGTTCAGAGTTGAGACAATGCCAACAAGAAAAATGTAAAAAGGTGAAATTAAAATATGTCTAGTTTGCATTGGTGTCAATTGATCATAAATTAAATAATGTAATTTTTTTTTTGTATAGTTTTGATCATTAAAAAAAAGGAAAATATTTGGGAGAACTCATCATCGGTATCATTATCGATACTAATTTTATTATTCATGTAAAAAATGAGTTATCATTCATGTTAACGATATTATTATACAACTCTATTTATATAGTATTGTTTATTCAATTTCAATATTATTAATTTGAATAATAATTTTCTTAAGTTGAATAATAAACGTACCGTACAAATAAGTTACATAATAATTAAAGTCAGTAACATGAATAATAACTCATTTAATATTAATAATAAAGTCAGCATCGACGATTGTATCAGTGACGATATCTGTATATCAGCTCTCTTTAAAAAAAAAAAACAAATAATTGACTCCTTGCATTAATTAAGAGTTTACATAATTTAAACAATAAATATATTTTTTTGATAATATATCTTGCTAAATTTCATTTTCTTACTAAATTTGACCCTTCATGTGACAAATTTCTGACAACCAATTAGCCATCATGCTTAAATTACGATCAAACTAAAACAATTCGAACTATATTTTATTTTTTTATACAAATAAAATGTGTTTGAAGTTTTGAACCATTTAATGTTGATCTTACAACGATCATAAATAATTATCCATGGTGATCATTGATCATTATTTGTTTTCATATTGTATCTACATTCACATACTTTATTTGCTATGGATGAGAATGATTTATAAATCCTTGAAAAAAAAAGATACAAATATTAAAATTATCTATCTCCATCATTGTAACAATGAAAACAACGGCACATATATACTACATGTTATCTATTACGAATATCGAATTATATTTTTTTTATCAATTATTTTATTTAAAAAAATTGGTTATTGTTGTACAATACCTATATTTTTTTTATTATAGTCGTATCCAAATTTAGGCTTCTTATTTATAATAATAAAAATCCTTACGAAGAGTCTGTTCATCCACAGTAACGAAAAATAGTATTTCAAGTATTATTTATCCACTGTTCATTCACAATACTATTCATATTTTTATATAATTAATTGATAATCATATTTTTTATATAATTAATTAATAATTATATTTTATATATAATAAAAAAATTAATGATAAATTCTTCGCTCTTCATTTTCTAATTTAATTCCTTTTAGTGCGAACCTACTTTTAAATTTTCACATGCATGAAATATATGGATCCCTATCTATTCAATAAAATGTATATTATGAAAATATTATTAGACCACTCTAAGTTACTCCGTTTTGAATTGTTCTCATTTACGCTCCTTTTTTTTTTGTCAAAAAAAGCTCAGTTGGATTCTTTCGTTATTTTTTACACGGCTACTTTGCACAGGATTCCCCTCAACCATCCGTACTTTTACCTTCCAAATGCGCTCCAGTATAAATGGGCACTGGATACGTCCGGTACTCATATTACCTACGCCAACGGATTGGATAAAAAGGAAAGAGAAATGTCACGGCTTGGCTTGTAACAGACTGTTAGAGCTGACAATATTATGAAATATTGTGTTATATTATATTTAAATGTTAATTTAAATATTTTTATTTTATGTATAAATATATTTTAATAATAATATAAATACATTGGAGTGTTAGTATATAAATATATTTGAATGTTGTATAAATATATTTTAATGTTAGTATAAACACTTTTGTCTTGTATAAATATATGAAAGGGAAGTATAAGTCTTGGAAATTTTGAACATTTTTTCTTCGATTTATGAAATATATACTAAAATTTTTGAGAATCTATGTTTAGAATTTTGTGGGGTGCAGAATTGCCGTATAATTACCACACCTCAAAAAAGAAATACTGGAGAGGATGTGAAGGAGAAATTTGTCGTTTTGTGTCGCATTTAATTTGTGAAGTCGTTAAGAGGGATTTCTAGAAGGGGTTTCATGGTTTCAGACGGGTTTGTCTTTAAATATTCATTTAATCTCTTATTTTAACTTTTTCGTGATTTAAAATTTTCATAATGAAGTATGAAATTTTTTGAGAAAAACAAAATCAGCTCCAACTATTATTTTTTTTGTGGTTTTTCGTTCAAATATTTGGTCGTCGCATCTCTCTCGGAAACCTCTTTATTATTATGATGTACATTAATTAAATAATTAGAGAAGTAACGAAATAAAATATTTGTGATTATAAACAAAAGTTCTATACTATATGTAAGCTCACAAGTTTGTTTTCGTTTATTTATTTTGAATTTGTAACAATCTTGACAACCGAACTAAATAGTCATCACCGTATTTTTCATGATCATTCTTCAGATTTTTTCACCCGTAATTTTCTATAAATTAATATTTGAAAAATTTGACGACCGCTATTTTTAGTTTCCGCGTGAAATCTTGATCGTCGAACATGTACTTTGGAGAATATGAGATTTTCAACGCTCATTGACTTGAATTTCGATTCAATAGACGGAATAATCATTATATATCATCAAATCCGATATTTTACATAATTATTAAAACATAGAAATAAAATTTTTATATAAATTTTACTATTACCAAACAATTATTTTATCCATCAATTCAAAATTTAATATAATAAAAATTACAACTCTCAACTTCCGTACTTTCATAATTCACCACTAATAAAACACATAGCACATCAGTTAAAATTCACATCTTTCATAATATTTCATATATATTAAACAAAAATATCTTTCTACAAAATTTTCCGCATAAATTTCAATACTATCCGTTATAATATTTTCTGTCTATTTCGGAGAATATAAACTCCATCGGTCAAAAGTTGGAGGTATTTATCAAAAGCGACGCATGACACAAAACAGCAGCCGCCCCTTTCTGCTGTCACCTCGACACGTGTCAGTATGTCGTGGCACTGTTACGACCGTTCGATCAAAATTGCCGAAATCCTCGAAACCGGAACACGCTATCTGACGTGTCGTGTGGTGTGATGTGATGTCGCGTCTACGACGCCATCGATTTTGATTGTTTAAATGACACGTGGCGGTAGCAGCCACAGGTGCTATCCACGTAAGAGGTCTCACTTTTTGACACGTGACATAAAATAGACGGGTAATACGAGGTTGAGTTGCGTGGGTCCCACTTGTCGGTAGCAAAAAGGCCGCTTCTTTCTTTTTTCTACGTTTTTTCTTCTAAAATTTGTTCCCCTAGGATAGCAAAGAGAAACCGGTTTGTTCCACCTAGGCGGGTTATCCAGGATCCTCTGTGGCCATTGCGGAATCAATTCATGTAGCGGGTCGAGAAGGGCATTTTCTTTTCTTCTGACATGCATTAAGTTCTAATAATGAAATGCAAAAGTAGGGTATAATAGCGCACCAAGGAAAAATAAAGAAAAATTCAAATAGAGGTTAGAATATTGTCAAAGAAGTAAGAAGAATAAATCAACAAAATCATTTTGTACAAATAGTGGGGTCATGTTTGCAGTGTCTTACTGTTTCCCATTTTATTTTTTTTATTGGTAGAATTCTAGAAGTACCAATTAATATTTGTGGGTACTGATTGATTCATTTTGTAAAAAATAATTGATAAAAATAGCTTAATTATTGTACCACCTTGGGGTGAAAAGACACAATATACAGGGAATTCGCTTAAAATAATATTCTACAATCTTATTAAAAGGAGAGTCTATACAGATATTGTAACCCAATTAATGTAAATGATTCTATGCTGACTTTAGGCCCATAAACCATAAGCCTTTAAAAAAGAAAATTAAAAAAAAAACATTTGACTTTTTGAGCTTTTATGAAAGGTTTTTTTTTTAAATAAAGATGATTATTTAAATTACCGAATTTTAAATATCTATAAAGGACATCTCTATTTGAATTTAAAACATGTGATTTCTCATAAAGAGAATATTATTTTTATTATTAAACTAAAGACTGATTTCAAAGTTCTTATGAAAGGTTAACCACTTAACCTTAAGTTTTGTTTCAGAAAAAAATACAAAAACAAAGTCATCAAACTAAAGGCTGATTCTCAAAACTATTATATCGGCAAGAGCTTGAAAAAAAAAATCACAGATTTTGTCAGAAGAAAATAAGAATTAATAGGTACTCAGAAAAGAGTTGACTGGAACTGGAAGGACCGTTTTAAGTATTGCTGGACTTCATTAATTCTCAAATTAGCACAAGAAATGGTAGATTTGACAAAGCTAATATCAGCTCAAGGGGCTGTAAATGAAGGTTCAGATCAAATTGACTGGAAATTGAATCATGGTGGTAAGTTTTTGGTTAAATCACTATATGGAAAGATAAATTGTGCAAATCTTCTGTAATATATCAGTTTCAGTAAATGAACCGGGCACATTCTGACTTTTTTCAAAAAAAAAAAAATTGTGCCAATCTTAAAGATAAGGTTTTGAGTTGTGTATGGAAAACAAAATTGCCTCTGAAAAATTCTGATGAAGGATCTTGTTTAGATAGGATGGAAGGGTGATGATTCTTGTATGTTTTATCATGAACCAAAAACAATTGACCATTTATTTATAAGATGTCCTTCCTGTTTGTGAATTTAGAAATGGTTGGCAACTTATAATGAATGCTCTTTTCAAATAATTTAGTTCAAAGTGTTTGACAATTTATTATCCAATTCAAACGGTGGTAGGTCGATTTGCCAACGATTATCTCACTGATCAAAATTTGGATGATTGAATTAGGTGAAAGATATGCCAAGAGAGGAGGAAGAGATGGCTGCAACTGGTACCATGCTGATATGAGGGAGGTATCAGGTATGAATGTGGAGAACTAATTTCTATTGAAGGAATTGCTTGAATCTCAAGGGCTATATTGCGAATAGCGTCGATGATTTAGTTTGTAATAAAGTTGGCAGTGTTTTCAATAACTTGCAATGTTCTGTTAAAGGATATTTTCTGTTTTGATTTGGTAATTTGGTTGTGTGCACGACATTTATACTTCTTCTACAGAGGTTAGACCCTAGATCAGGGATGCAGGATGACACATTCACTATGTTGTATAATTGAGATATAGTGTATTAGGTGGTTTCATATTCATACAATGAAACAGGTTGTATATTCTACCACCTTAAAAATGCAAATAGCAAATAGCAAATAACACCTTCTGATTTGAATATTATATACTTGACGGTTGAATTATTGTTCTGATAAACTGATACCGCGGCCTCAAGAGGAATGACTGGTACAGCAGTAACAGTACAGTGGTACATGCCCGCTGTGATGGTAATTTCTACAGGCAGAAATATGCAAAGCTTCTGATAGATCAGCATAACAAAATCAAGATTTTACAGGAAAATAACTTATAATCAAGAGAAACACAGTATAAGTAATTGGTCTTTGATATATAGCCTGATGCAACACTCTTATAGTCCTATGTACGCAATCTGAAACATATTACAATCTACCCTGACTTCTTTATTTCACTAAAAGGTGAAACTAGAATTCCAATCTGAGGATAAAAAAAAAATGCCATGTTTTATGCAAAACAGCATGTCGCTGGTCGATGCATCCCAGAGATAAAAGTTTACGTATTACAGCAAGAAATTTCACCTACACCTAAAACCTGCAAATTCTGTCAAGAAAAAATTACAAAGATATATCAGCTGTTCTGGAAAGAAATTGCTTCACCAACAAGAACGCTGTAGATTCTAGTTATTTACAACAGGCTTATGGTTAGTACAACAAGGCTAAAGTCTATCTATCTCTCCTGATAACATCCTACATTCTCTGCTTGGTATCTACATTTGGTACAACTCTTTGCTCTTTCTCTTCCTTTTCGATCTTGCCAATCACCTCACCGAGCTGAGAGAACAACTTAGCTACATCTGAATGATTCCAGTACAGCCCGATCCTCTCCAGTACAGACCCCAGTGGAGAAGTTGCAACCTGAACAGGTATAACAGGAGGCACCAGAAAAGGGTGCTCCAAAAGCTGAGAGATGCGCCACCTGTCATTGCGGTTCCATGCCAGGCACCGTTTCATGAGGTCAATAAGCCAGGGGTTTGGTACTGGTGGGTATGATATCCGGTGATTTTTATTAGTGACCACTTTGAATTTGGCCCAGAAGGTGTTGTAGTCCGCAAATGGAGTTTTACCATATACCATTTGATACAAGATGCAACCAAGGGACCATATGTCAGAGGGACGACCACATTTAATGGTGTTGCCGTGTGCATCTTCTTCATTGCATAGAAATGCTTCTGGTGACATGTAGTTAAGAGTGCCAACCTTTATACAGTCATGGATAAAAAATACTCCTAGTTAAATACTTGCCAATGCCAAAACACAGATAAGTGTTTCATTGGTATGAAACAGTGCCAATAAAAAAAATACTGCTAATCAGACAACCTATTTCTTGTTGTGCTAGAGTACCCAGGCGACAGTGCCCCTCAAACAATACAAAAACAAATCTTACAAAACACCCCTGAACCCCAAAGAACTGCGCCATGTACATGTCGCTGCTTAGGAGTGGCATGTGTACCACCAAATAAACAGCATGGCACTAGAACACCTATTTTTGCTTCTTTTTTCCCCTCTTCATCATGAAAACACATTTTAGGCCAACAAATTAAACAAATATAAGTAAAGAATTTCCAATATATTTAAACCTGTGCATCACGCTGGATGTTAGTGGTGTCATTCATGATGGCCTTAGCAATGCCAAAATCAATCAGCTTGAGGGCACCACGCACTAGTAAAAAGTTGGCCGGCTTCAAATCTGA
Source organism: x Bolboschoenoplectus mariqueter (assembly GCA_037678475.1). Taxonomy (NCBI): domain Eukaryota; kingdom Viridiplantae; phylum Streptophyta; class Magnoliopsida; order Poales; family Cyperaceae; genus x Bolboschoenoplectus; species x Bolboschoenoplectus mariqueter. The sequence goes on from CM075282.1 coordinate 2,673,579, forward strand.
ATGCACTATCCGCTCTTCATGGATTGTATTTACCGCATCAAGCATTTGCTACACCAATCATAACAAGTTAGTATTCTCTCAGTTTTGCCCAGAAGATTCTATTGCAGAAAGTATATACCAACAAATATCAGAGGTCTAATCACATTTATGCTCGCACAAAACCTTGTTAAAGTATGCTGTGCAACATTTACTTAACCATTTAAATTTAAAAAACATATAACACAGCAGGATTCCTATTCAATTTCAAATAAATAATAGTAAAAATAAAGAAAAGAATTAAGATACATACTGCCTCTTCACAGAGAGAAAATAAGGAAGGTACTTTGGGGTCTTTGGGAATCCATTATCGGTAGCATTAGAGATATCCGGATGCTAGATTTACAGTTCTTAGGGTATGCACAATATTTCATTTCGCAGTGGTGATGTGCCACTTTTGCTCAACAAATAAATATCAATAAACTCCACCGAATGAAGGAAAAGTGATATCATAATATAATCATATCCACAAATGACGAAGGAAATCATAATTCTAATTAACAGAGCAAACTAAATAAGAGAGTAAAATATTAGTTACCTTCCAGTAAAACCTAAGCCAATTCTCATCTATGCACATGGTAGTTTTATTTGCTTCTCTCCATTTTTGGGAGACCATATGCGCAAGGTCTATCTCTCCATACTCTAGTACCATGTATATGTAGTGGTCTTCTCTTATTCTTCCTTCTTTCATTTTAGCTGAACTTTCTAGAAGCAACAAACTTTTATCCGTAATCTGTAAACAAAACTAACTCCAGTAATTATTATCATCTCAGCAGTGCTTACATTTTATTTTATTATTTTTTTTGGTGAATGCCCGTAGGCTGAAGTTTCATTAAAAGCACCAATACAGGATTAAATTGGTTACATTGGCTGAAATGAAGGAAAAGTGAACCCTGCATAACACAATTATGTAGTAACTGTAATGTACTTACAATTGATACTTTGTACCATTAAAATTTAACCAAAATATTTTTCTGCCCCAACTTTTGTTGGGATCAGAATGGTCTTCTAGCAAGGAAACTGTATCGCAATATTGGAAAATCAGTAACAGACTAACAGTACAAAGGAACCAACATAGGATTAGTCCCAGACACTATTCACATTGGTACTTGTAAACTATTCAACAGGATCAATATGGTGCCTAGTTAAACATGGAAAATAGTGAAATGAACAATTACGGTATAAACAACCATGTAAGCATTTGGAGCCATTAGAATCCGCTTTTTTTAACCACAAGATGACAAATGCACTGGCCTAAGGCTTGCAATTTCAACCAAAAAGTAGGATGTTATCAGGGTAACTTTAGTGGCTGTAGAGTACAATTTTATACCTCCTTCCATGTAAAGCTTCGCTCAAGCATGTGGAGATTTTTATTTTACTAGTATTTATGATTGATGATTATTGCTGGATATGTTGTCTTTTATTCTGTGGTGCTTTTAAGGTGTAAAAAGGAACTAAGGATGGGGATTTGTGATTTGTGAAAGGAGAGCTTTATTGAGTACTGCAATGAGTTGGTATTAGTTGCAGTTCAAATTTCCTAGGAATGGCTATCTATTTTCCTCCAATTGCACTAGCCTTGTCCTTTTTCTTTGCTTTTAGGATAATATGTATAAAATCACAGGGGTAAGGCCATGATTCAATCTTTCAACTCCTTGTTTCTTTTCTTTCTAATTTAGAAATGGAACTAGAGGGATAAATCAGACGTGTATTGCTTCTAAATGGTTCCAATTAAGCAGGTACTCCACTTTTTGGAGAGTGATTCTTTAAATATAACAAAAAAAAAAAAGAAAAGAAAGATGTATATATTTTTTTTATGAGGAATGGACAACATACCTCATAATCTATGAGTTGTATGATGTTGCTCTTGCCCTTGAGCCTATTTAAATACTCGATCTCCTGGCAAAACCCAAGTGCAGTGGGATAATCCCGGCCCTTGAGTTTGATCTTCTTCAAGGCATAAATGGTACAATCAATGGATATAACCTTGTGCACCTCACTACTGCCTCCTGACCCAATTTTACCAAGCTTCTGGTACAATTTACCGTTGACCTTAAAAAATACATCTGGGTCGTACCCCTTTTTCTTCGAGGTCTTCTCTTTCTCCCGTTTCTTGTCCCCTTTCCCATTTGGTGGCGCTTGAGATGGTATGGAGACTTGTTTTGTCTCCTTGCAGTCATCAGGAATGTTTTCTGAATTCACTATGCTGTTCTGACAGGATTGTCCTGGATGGACTGATACTTTGGTGATGCAAGAGGAGTGCATGACAGAGCATTGGGTTGCTGGGCTGATTTGGTTATTGTTTTGGATTTGGGTCTGTTCTTCCTGTTTTTGGGTTACGTCTTCCTGTTTTTGGGTTACGCTAGATGCCTCAATTTTTGTTATGAGATTTTGAGGTTTCTGATTCGGATCTCCTCCTTCTGACAAAGCAAGGGAGTGCATGTTAGAGGACATGTTGTCTAGTCGCTTTTCAGCATTAGGCTTTGAAGTATTATCTACATTAATGAATAAATATATTTTAACAAATGTTATATATCATATATCTCAAGTAGCTTCACAATTCAACAACTAAGAGGACATTAAAAATAAATCAGCAAATAAACAAATAGGTTTGAATTAAACATACTCTGAGGTGCATCATCAACTGAATAAACCGAGTCCTTAAAACAATCATTAAAGGGGACATGCGGTGACACCAATTTGGAGGCACGGACATCCGTTTCATTTTCAGTTGGGTCTGTGTCCACCAACATCTCGTCTCCTGCATATTGAGGCTCACTTTCTTTATCCGGCGCTTTATTTAACGAAGCATCTTCCAGCTTGGTCTCTGCATTTTTATTTGGTACAGTGGAACCCAAATTAGACAGCTTCTTATCTTTCAGGCGAGATGTCACTGTATCCTGGCTTTTCGAGGTAACAGAAGGTTTTGAAATGGCGAGTTTTGACGGCCGGGAAACCACTACGCGCCTTGCCCTTGGTAAATTTGATTGCATTGTGCCTGATACTTCAGAAATAATATGCATCACTATCATATGTCGACTTAAATAAGGTTTTGTCACAATGTACACGGATTACAGTCACACCTATCAGTTACAAAGCTCCAAATAGTTGAATTGACAACTAAGCAATTCAATTTCTAGTTTAACTAGGGATGCACAGGCAATGTCCAACAAACACACTGAAAAGACGAACTTACCCTAAACCCTAGAACTGATGAACTGATTTCACTTCCCCTGAAGGGAATCACGCGATCACCGTTCAAAATGCGCAAGTGAATAGAAACCCTAGGCTCCGATTTGTACAGAATAGTGACGAAAGGCAGGAATGAATCGAATTGAGTACTAACCAGCGGGTTTGTGGCGCTTGAGAGCAGCATGTAAGTGGCGAAATGGATCAGAGGGAGAGAGAGAGGAAGAGGAATTGGAGGATGTGGAGGCGGAGGTGAGATTGGAGTCGCCGGCGACGATCGTACGACGAGATGTGGAAACGGAGGCGGGGACGGGGGCGGAGATCGCCGGAGGAAGCTCAGACTTCCTTTCCATTAGCGACGACTGATGAACTCCAATGCATTTCGGCCGCCTCAGAGCGAGAAAATTACGACAGCGCCACTGTGCTGTGGTGCGACTGCTGCTGCGAATTGCGGTTTGAAAAGCCCGCTCAATGCTTCGAAGGGCTGTTGCAACTTGGTAAGGAGAAGTGTGTCGGACAAGACTGAGTTGGGAGACTGGAAATTACTAAATTACCCTTTCTTCTCGCGAGTTGACGAGTTCCCTCCAACTACGAGTAACGCAGTAGAAATCGACTTCACATCTATCCTCTGTAGTAATAAGAAGTAAAATTTGAATCATTTAGTATGAATTTTGATGATATTTATTTTATTAAATTTATTATATGAATAGCATTTAACGGTTCAGATAGACTGAATAGAGTACTCAACGCGTGGAGTATTCTAGAACATAGTAATAAGATTTGTGAATTATTTATATATTATTCTAATTTTGGTCTCAATGAACTAATCCGTGAATTAACCAGCAATTCACGAATTAAACGAATAGTACGTGAATTATTCACGTATAGAATGAATTTTATCAATAAATCGCGTTTTATTCGGGAACAATTTAAATATTCAAATTTGCTGAATAGATCTTTGAGCTTTGATTGCACTGTTTCACGTATAGTGACAAATGAATAATTTGGGAATGATTCAACGAAGGTTAAAATTTGTGATTGGGGAATAATACAGGTATAATTCAGGAAAAAATCGCTTTCGAATAATACAAATAACACATTAAAATATTAAAATGTTCAGAAAATAAATCTGAAATTTAAAAATTTCACAAATGAATTCCAAAAATTTTAGATCATAGAATATTTGTATAAGTTGATTGGAGGTTTCTAGAAGAAAAAAAAAGCTGCTTTGGGCTTCAAAATATATTGCATTTAATGTATTTTTATTTTAATATTTTCTCTATCTGTACTCATCACTTGGTTTGTTACTTTTCTCCTTTGTCACCCATGTGAAACAATCCAATCAAAGTTCAAAAATCTATTCTGCAAATTTGAATGTTTGAATTGTTTTCGAATAAAACGCGATTTATTCGTAAAATTCATCTCATACGTGAATAATTCACGTACTATTCATTTAATTCGTGAATTGCTGATTAATTCACGGATTAGTTTGTTAGAGACTGAAATTCAAATAATACACGAATAATTCATGAATTATTCGCGAATTTTGTTATTATGGATTCACGTAGGTGACAAAGGAGAAAAGTAACAAATCAAGTGATGAGAAGGGATAGAGAAAATATTAAAGTAAAAATGCATTAAATACAATCTATTTTCAAGCTCAAGGCAGCCTCTTTTGTTCTAGAAACGTCCAATCAACTTGTACAAATATTCTATGATCTTCTGTGATCTAAATTTTTTTGGAATTCATTTGTGAAATTTATAAATTTCAGATTTATTTTCTGAATGTTTTAATATTTTAATGTGTTATATGTAGTATTCGAAAGCGATTTTTTTCTCGAATTATATCAGTATTATTTTCGAATCATGAATTTTAACCTTCGCTGAATCATTCCTGAATTATTCATTTATCACTATGCTCTAGAGGAGGCGGACTCATAGAAATTCAACCAAGATCCATTCCATTCATTTCAGAAATAGTATATACAAATACACTTATTAGTGTCATGATATACAAATACTCTTATGGATACTGTCATAATATTGATTTTTTTTATTTAGATTAAATAAATTATTATTCATATTAATAATTTTATCATACATCTTATTTATACAATATTTTTATTGTTTAACTTAAATGAGTTATTATTCAAATTAGTGATATTTGAGTCGAATAATAAAATACTATATAAAAATAAGTTACATAATAAAATCATTAATACGAATAATAACTCATTTAATCTAAATAACAAAATCAATATCAATGACAGTATTATAATATGGCTAATTCTGCTACGGATCAAAAGAAATGAGAACCGTTCATTTGTTATAAATCCGACGATGGAGATAGTAGAACACATATTACAGCATCCTTCGTTACATTTAGCAGAAGGTTGAGACGGAAGGGCAAAATGATAATTTCAAACGAACCGTCGCTTTTCTATTTCGATTAGCTATATATTCTTCCGCCTCTTCTCTCCGTCTTTCTTCTTCTACCATCTCTCTTCCCCAGCTAGACGACATTTCTCCAAGAGCTAATCAAGTGCCACTGGATGTGATGGATTTTATGGGACTTAAATTGGAGGGGAGTTGAGATCCTCACACCTGAGGCAATATAGAACAGTATTCATCATTCAATCGAATATAAAAAGGAACAAAGATAGATAGTAATCCAATGCACATTCGGATTATGATTTAGTGACGATTGACGTTGAAAATCGTTAATCCTGAAATTAGATACTAAGTGAAATCTAATAAATAAACAAAAGATGTGCATTAATAATGAATGATAACACAAATCAAATGATACAAATAAGTGAAATTAGACATTAATTTCAAAAAACTAAGGTTTGGCATGTTTATTTCATGAAATTAGGAATTAATTTCAAAAAATTAAGGTCTGGCATTTGTTGTGTAGGGAATTTCATGAGATTAGGCATTAATCTCATAAATTAAGATTTTGACATGTTTATTTCATGAAATTAGACATTAACTTCTTGAAATAATGGTTTAAGCATGTTTATTTAGGGAATTTCATGAGATTATGCATTAATCTCACAAAATTAAGACTTTGACATGTTTATTTCATGAAATTAGGCATTAATTTCATGAAACAAAACATTTTAGCATATGGGTTTGAGTGATTACATAAAATTAGGCATTAATTTCAAAAAAAAATTAAGGTTTGGCATTTTTTATTTTGCGGAATTTCATTAGATTGATTAATCTCATAAATTAAGGTTTTGACATATTTATACCATGAAATTAGGCATTAATTTCATGAAATAAAGGATTTTGGCATACTGGTTTGAGTAATTTCATGAAATAAGGCATTAATTTCAAAAAATTAAGGTTCGGTATTTTTTGTTCAGGGATGTTTATTTCATGAAATTAGGCATTAATTTCATGAAATAAGGGTTTAAGCATGTTTATTTAGGTAATTTCATGAAATTATGCATTAATCTCACAAAAATAAGATTTTGGCATATTTATTTCATGAAACAAAAGATTTTAACATATGGATTTGAGTAATTACATGAAATTAGGCATTAATTTCAAAAAAAATAAGGTGTGGCATTTTTTTTTGTTTTGCGGAATTTCATTAGATTAGATATTAATCTCATAAATTAAAGTTTTGACATGTTTTTATTATGAAATTAGGCATTAATTAAAAAAATAAGGTTTGGTATTTTTGTGTTTAAGGAATTGCATGAGATTAGACATTAATCTCATAAAATTAAGGTTTTGGTATGTTTATTTAATAAAATGATAAAAAATTAACTATAGTGTATTTGATACATGTTTTTTTTTTTTTAAATATGTGAAGATTACATGTCATTTTATTAATTAAGTTGGATATCAATGCAATATAGTTTATCATATTAATACAATATGTCATATTAAGTTTAATTATGATCCAAAATATTAAAATGACAAATATTGCTTATTTTTTTTCATAAGTTTCTTTCCATTATAGTCATGTCGTATTTCTTTTTGGTTTGCTGTGGCATATATTGACATTTTTTTAAGAAAAACAGGATCATTAAATCAAAATTACAACCATTTGACCCATATAACTCGTAAAACCTGCAAATATTAATCATGATGGATATAAACATGTCACTATTAAATTGCATATTTTGTCTGAATATATGTAAAATATTACATATAATTTCTGTGTAAAATACTGGGCGGTTATTTTTCTCACACACTGAGAGCCTTTTGTTTTCTCAGAGAAGTTTTTGATTTTTTTCCTCAAGCAGTATTTTTCCTCACATATAATAAGGTATTTACATTACATAATATGTTTTAGTTTAATCATGACATTGCATAATATGGTACATTACTACCTTATTAAACTCTTCAAGAATCGCTCATTTCTAAAAATGTTCAGAATGCACCTACAAAAGAACCATTGATCTGCTAGTTAAAGCAATTTCAAGAAGAACAATTGGTCTGCAATTGAATCGAAAAAAGAGAATTTTAATTCATAATTATGTGACAGATATTGATAAATGAATTTGTTGCAACTCCAATTTTGGGGGAAAAAATTCAAACCTGATGGTTTTTGATATAAGAGGCAACTGGAGCCGTTGATAAAGGCGTATGCGCAAGTATGAAAGACATCAAGAAAAAGAGCAAGGGTATAATGAGAAAAAACAGATTCTTACAATACTCGACTACTTTACATACTGTCATGTACTCAGATTGAAAAAGAGCAAGAAAAAAGCAGATTCTATTATTGTCATGTACCCAATCTGGTTTACATACTTTTGTAATTAACAGCATTCTTTGGGCGACTGGTTCGTATGCTTGTTACCTTTACTGGTACATTGCCTTGGTCCCATAACAGTAGACGGTAACAGTAACTTTAAAGATAGTTTTCAGGTGCCAATTTTCTGGATAAGTGCAAGGAAATGTGTAGGATCCTCGAGTTTACTTCATTTTCACTAATTTTGCATTAACATGGAGAAGAATTTCTTTGGGTATATCTAGTTGTAAGCAATATATAAATGAACTAAACACCTCAGTAACTTATTTTTCTCAGCACTGAGTTGTCCATATATACATATAGAATTGCTTCCACATTAGAATTCGGCAATGACATCCCAACAAACAGCTAGTTCTTTGGTTAATTTTTTTGGGCATTTTTAACGACAAATCTAAATCAGAAACAAAATGAAATGCAGCCAACATAAGCCAGACAGATGAAAAGAAGACTCAAACCTAAATCGCCTTTATATTGTATTACCACTTGCTAAAACCTTGACACGTGCAACTTGAGGAGCCTCCTACACATCGGAAATGATACTGAATATATATCATTAAAATTTGCCGAACTGAAGTAGCTTTATCTTGGCTACATCTTCAAATGTGACCTATCTAACAATTAAAATTTTGTAAAAAGAAGTGCGACAAGGTAGGCAAGTATGACTTCCGCTAATTCTTTTTCCAGACGCTCTTTCAACTATTGCATTGATGAAGTGCCATCAGCAAGCTCTCCGCAATTAGAGTTGCACCATAATTTAAAACATGTTCAAAACAATGGTGATAGTAGTAGTAGTACTATTAAAAATTAAAATAGAAGGATAAAAATTAAATAAAAAAATTGAAAGACTCAATTGACGAAATGATGAAATCTACAATCTATTCAAACGAAAAAAGGGAAAAAAAATTAACAAGATACATAGAAAATATGTATTAATATTGACTTGATTCATACAGGCATGGTCAGTAACACAGAGGACAAAAATCAAGGATTATGCATTAAGTAATACTTTACAAGTTCTCACCAACAGAGGTAATTAGGCAGAAGCCAACCTATAACTATACAATTCCGATCGTGTATTTGCCATTACCAGAATCTGATTGCAAGATCCCTCTCCAATGCAGTTAACAAGGCCTCTCTCAGAATGATCGACCTCTCCGACGTGCCTTCCGAGCAATACCTGAATGCCATTGAATCAGCAACGTCACCGGACCCACCTAATCTTGGCTCAATGACTTCATTCGCACCCTTGCTATTTGAGTCCAAGAGAGGGCTGCTTTCTCCTCATGTGCAAACGTAGAAAATTCACATCATATTGTCTAGGAAATTAACCGCTTTAATCAAATCTATTTATTCATTTTTGATAAAGGGACTGGAATTTCATATTACCATAATATTCTACAACATTTCAATCTAATCAAAATTCTATTACTTACCATGTCTTCTGCATTGAGATAGACAACATCTTGCTGTTGTTAATTCCATCCATTATTTATAATATTTCATAAATATTTTTCATGTTAAAATTCTGGAGAAGCCGAAACATCAGCAATATAATAAATTTGAGATGGGCTTATATATAATATTTAGGCCTTCGGTGCTCGCTACCAAGTTTCAAAACCGGGCTAACATATTACTATTATAAACTAGGTCTATAATTATAAATTGGACTGCTTATAAAAGTTTACAACATCTACCCATTTCGGAAATGCAAGAAAAGTATTAAATTGTGTAGGCCGAGAAATTGTAAATTGGACTCAAATCTTGGATCTCATGATTTGCTTTAGAAATGGGGGGAGAAAGCTAAGTGAGAAATTGAAACTTTACAGTTGGGCTTTTTAGCCTAGTGAGAAATCTAGAGATCTGGGCTTTTTCAATCTTCGATTCCTTGACGTTTTTGACATTTTAAGAAAAAATAATCTTAAAGGTGTAGGGGTTCTTCCATCTGAAGAGTTGACGTGCAGGATGTTGCTGAGAAAGAGTCCATATTTTTTAGAGTGGACAGTTACTTCAAACTGTGAATTGGGCAGAAAATATACGTGATTACTGTAATTAGCACTGTAGTGGACAATATTGAGGTTTATATCGGAAGTTTTTAGAAGGAATTTTTGATCATTTCACTGTGAAGTACTTTATCTGATGTGAACTCATTGAGAAATGGGGTGAGGGAGAAGAAGATACTAATAATATGCTTGATGATTAGTGTATTAAGTCATCTTGATAATAGTTTGGTATTGTGTGACTTTACTATTTTGGTTTATGGGGTTTTTTAGGAAGTTGGGCAGGCGTCGGTTACACTTTATACTGACAGTTTGTGATTTGTTTCGTTTGCTAGTTGCTACTATCTCAGTAAAGTATAAGATAAAGATCTCTTATACTTTATTTGTATTTTGCAGTGCTTGCTTTCATAAAGGAATGAAAGTTGATATCGCTTTTGAGATATTTTTATCAAAAAAAATTAAGAAAAATTAAGTTGATTTCTAAATTGTTATATATAATAAATTGATTCTAAAACTTAAAAAAAAAACTAAATTGACCTTTTATTTTCTTCAGAAAACCAAATTGATCCTTAAATTTCAATTACATCAAATAACTTCTTGAATTTTTAATAAAAGTTTGAAAAACTGTAGGGTTTGCAAGAAAAGGAAAAACATAAACAACAAATTTTATGAATTTTCTAACATGGGTGATTTTTCCAAAGAAAAAGAAAAGAAAAACATGAGGTATATAGGTGACTTATTTTTATCATGTTGATGGAACACCAAACTATGTCCTTTTTGAAAGTAACACAGCAGATGATAAAAGCAAAACTAAAGAAAAAATATTCCGAAATTGGAACTCACAACAGCATATGCTGCCTTGATCCATTGCTCTGGAAAAATACAACCCAAGGAATAAACTAAAACAATCATCACAAGTAAAAATCTGTCATAAATCTAAGGAACAACAACAATTTATCACAAGCAAAAAAATCTGTCATGCATAGAGGGAACTTGGTAAAGTACAACTTGTATGTTAATTTCTTATGATAACCAAAATGCTAGCTTTGTTAAGAATATATCTTTTTTTTTTTAATTAAAGATGGGTGTTTGAGCTTTTTTTCGTGATTCAAAGCCCGTAGGCACGATGAAAGTTTAAGTTACTCAACTTTAAATATCTATAAAAAATTTTTATCCGAATTTTAATCCTGCAATCTCTCATATAAAATTGTCACTAAACTAAAAACTGATTCTTCTTGAACATATTTTAGTTTTTAGGTTTTTAATGGTTTGAATGAATTGTCAATGTTAGAGAGATGGATGGATGAGGAGGTTGGGCCTAACTGCATGCCCATGTCCTGCATTTATATGTTATTATCCTCTGCATTATTATATCAAATTGCCAGCTAATAGGAGACACATTTGTCATGCACCTTTGAATAAACTTTTAGAAACACCACTGTTGTTTCCCCTAGCCTATATATCTAATATGTTATTTTGGGATTATTTATTTATTTATTTATTTATTTATTTATTTATTTATTTATTTATGTGTATATATTTTTTTCTGAAATCTAACATTATCAATAAAGACATGTTATTATTATGAGTTAGTAGACTAAGGACTAATTCTTTAGACTTGGTGATGTTGTTTAAGGAAATTTAATTTACAACTACTATGAGTTATATTTCAGAGCTTAAGATGAATATACTAAAGAGCTTATTTACGTCTATTATTTTTTAATAAAGTTATTCTATCTAATAGTCAATAAATTAAATATTATGAGCATTTAGAGAGAGTGTGCAAATCAAATGATTGAAATTAAATATAGCAGGCTGTGATTTGGTATGGTAGGTATTGTTGAACATTTAAGAATGTTTTGGATGACTACATTGAAATTTTTTGGAGAATTGATTTTAATTGCCATTGAACAATTTGTGTATTGGTTGATAAGAAATCCGGTATAATTATCAAAATTATCAAGAACATGAGAAATCACATTTTAGTGATTTTGGATGAGCTTCTAATTAAGAAAATGACAATGTCATTTGCAAATTCAAAAGTTCATAGGAAGAAAATGTTGATTAAATGGAAGATATTCATATTCTCAATATATAAACAATATAGTATGTTACAAGTATGATAAGAAGAGAAGAGGGGTCAATGATATCTCATTGTAGAAAAAGGGAATGAACTCATTAGTTGATCAAATCATAGAGCTTGATGATTTGAGTAAATTTAGAATCTAAAGTGATGACAAACAATGTAAAGTTTCAATTTATGAGAAATTTTGTAAAAAACAAAAAAACCTAAAGAGTTCGAAATTTAGGATTACAAACGAACTGAGTTCGGATGAGCTAGATCTAAGTCAGTTAGTTCGAATTTGTCTTTGGTTTTGAGCTAAAATACCTGACTCAAAATTGATTCGTTAGAAAATGAACCAGTTTGTTATTTAGTGGTTTGCTAAAATGAAATATGTATACAAAAATTTACATTAAAGATTAACAACAAATCAACAAAGTTACACCAAAATTTCATACAACAATTCTTTTTTTGAAGTAAAACTGAGGGTCTAAGCCCTCAATTTTATTACATACGTCAAATTAAAATAAATTAGAAATAACAAACGAAAAACAAAATTAGATGCTTTCGTTAATAAAAGCAAAATAATACACAAACTAACATCAACAAACGAAAAGATAAAAAAAATAAAGTTAATGACATATCTAAATTTCGAAAGATTGTGATTGATTATTAGCTTAATTACATGGACGATTTTTTTTTATCAAGTTTCAAGTATTTAATAATCTATGTGCACTTATGTTCACCGACCCCAAATTTTATATAGTCAGTGATGAAGATTATTATCAGAGATACATGCAGTTTTAATTTACTAAATAAATATGAGCTTACTACAGAGTTGTATGAAAGGTCGGACGTTTAAAAATGAGAGTTTTGAAAATTTTAAACTGTTTCATCTCCCATTTACAAAATCTATGTTTAGAATTTTGAGAATCTGCACTCACAGAATCTTATGAAGTACATAATTAAGATGCTGAATTGATAATTAATTATTTAAATTTGGAATAATAAATTTAAAATTAAATTACTTTTTAACTCTAATTTCTATGCAAAGGCGCAAAAAGATGCATCGTCCAAACTCTCTTGAAGGTGTATTCTATCTGCTTAAATTAATTAATTAGTAAGAGTTTGTCTTGAAGTGTGCATCAAGTGGGACCGTCTAATTATTTATCATTTCAACATACCAAATATGAAAGGTCATGCAGATACATCGCTATTACAACTACAGTTTCTAAATTTGGAATAATTGCATGTTGTTTGGTAGTCAAAAATAATATTTTTTATGAAGGAGCGTGCAGATTCAAAATTATGATTGAAAATTTTTATTATTGATATTTAAAGTAAAAAATTTAAGTCCATTTCCATCAAAAAAAATTATAAATAACGAATTCTATAATAATTGGGCACTAATTTTAAATTTTCAAATATAATATAAAGTAATATGCGAAGATATTTCAATTTCTTATAATAATTATAAAAAAATAATGAAATTTTAAGAAGAAAATAAGTTATGCGGATTATTTGAAAAATTAACGAATAATTTGAACAAATCGTTTACTTCATATATTCTTGGAAATGTACTAAAAGCGGATAATTAGTGAATCATTCATCAATTTTTCTATTATGATAGATAATAATTCGAAGTTAAAATCTAAACAATCAGCATCGAAATATGTTCACATTGAATGAATTATAAAACCATGCCAGTTGATGTTATAATAATTGAAGCACGTCCAATTCCATTGAGGAACTACTACTCTATGATTGAGAAATGACAGGTTTGAAATAGATGTCATTGAATAATATAAATTTGGAAGAAAAAAAAATCAGTGAGATGAGATGAGATGCTTACATCATATAAAATCATATAAATATTAATAAATTATAGGGACATGATGAATCTTATATTAATTGTCGGCACAATTATTCCTCCTGTCAGATCAATACAATTTAACAGTTGCATGCACACTGTTTCTGATGAGGTCTCATTTATGCATTATACTATCAATCAATCAATACAATTCCTGCTGTGCAGTATATGTATATATTCGCATGGCTGTGTTTGGAAACGAATTAATTAATTCTTTAGATACATTTTACGTCAATTTTATATATCAATCTAATATTTGATAAAATTTTAAATACAGATTCTCAAAATTGGGTTAGATTTTATAGATTGAAAACTAGTCGTTTAAAAATTTTAAGACTTTACACTCTCTATTTTATATATATACATGAAATATAAGTGTTTATATTAATATTTAAATATATTTATATAACATTTAAATATATTTATACTAACACTTTAATGTATTTATATTAACACTTTAATATATTTATACACATAATAAAAATATTTATACTTATATTCAAACGTATATATGTACGTGATATGCACGATACAACACAGTGTTACGGACTGTGACACATATCGAATTATATTATTATAATTTACAACTCTCAAAGTTGAATTACATTGTGTAAAAATGAAACACAGAAGATAAAAAAAACAACAATAATTTTTCATAAGTATATATGAAAAAAAATAAAGAATGCGTCTTGTGTGTGTGTACATACATTCTTATATTTATATATAACATGATGATAATATCCGTGTGTGTGCACGCATGACAAGTTCATGAGATCTCATCAAATTGGTGGTCAATTGGGGAATAATGGGGCCCTTGATGGTTGTACGGACGAAACAGGTTGTTTTGCCTCTGACCAAGATAAGGTACATTATATAAACTAAACTATATGGCAAGATAAGATCCATTCTCATCTCTAGCTCAGATTCATTCACCCTTCCAAATCTCAATATCCAAGTTTGAATTATGTAATATTATAATACATAATATATTCACACTTGCAATTTAGTTTAGTTTGTAATGTATAGATGTCTCTCATCCATGAAGAAAGCTAACATAAATTGGTCTCTCTCTCTCTCTCTCTCTCTTCTATGCTTGTGAATTAATTTCTCCTCCATGCTTCTTTCTTCTTCTAGAGGTTGAGAAGAGTACTTTATCTTGATGCAACATGTAACTAATTTTTAATGAGTGTTTATTTTGTATTTCTACAGATAAATGCTAAGGTTTTTTTGGAAAGTATAAAGTACTTTATATTTTACATCTAAATCTCAAATTTCAAAGTTTAAATAAACGATCTGAAACATTCAACATAATTTTTATATGAAAATTGTATTGAAGACCAAAATTTATAATTTTTTTTTATTTTTTATGGATAGAAAATGCAATAGTAATGATTTTCTCATTCAGATGGAAAGATGATATTTTTTTTAAATTATAAAATTTGATCTTTGAAGAAATTTTTACATGAAGATCATGTTGAATCGACTCATAAATTTTGAAATACAAAATTTGAATATAAAATATGAGATGATTCGTGTTTTATAAAACACCTTAATATTTTTTTTTTCTCTTAGCACAATACACACACACACACATCTATATGTATATGTATGTATATACGTGTATATATATATATGTATATGTGTGTATATACGTATATATATATATATATATGTATATGTGTGTATATACGTGTATATATATATATATGTATATCAGTGTTTTCATGAAAATTTGATACTCTAATTTTAGAAATTCTATTGTTTTAAAAATAACAATAATAATAATTAATTTAAGGTTATATACGAAGGGAACTCCAATAATAATAATAATAATAATAATAATAATAATAATAATAATAATAATAATATATAAAGTAATTAATTATATTGGAGGGAAGTCCCTCATCATTCACAGCAGAAAAGATAAGTCGAAACCATATGATTTGGTACGTGACGTGTGTAAATTAATAATTAATCAACATGAAAAATGAAATCATATATATATATATATATATATATATATATATATATATATATATATATATATAAACTCTTAGCTAGTCACATCGGAAGACATAAATCGACACATTTATATCCGTTGCTTCAAAAGCTCCCTCTTTAATTGCATATGGATAGTTTCTTTGCATAGTGAATAAATCTTCTAACAGTAAAGAATCTATCATAACTAGATTTTTGAGCCATGCAAACAAACAAAAGCAATAATTCCTGTCTGGAATCATGATTCCAGCCGATTTTTTTATCAAAGAAAAATAATATTTAAATTAAATAATAAGAAAATTAAATGAAAAATTATAAATATAGGAGAGATGAAATTTTAGCATTTTTTTAATAATATTGTATTATGGGATGGATTTTGAAAATCTGTTTCATAATAAAAAATAATATTTTATTAAGGGACGGATTTTTAAAAAATAAAAAATGCACACTGAGGTTTTAAAAAAATAAGTTCATTAGAGATAGCTCAGTATTAAATTTTGGTGTAAGGACCCTTTTTCAGATATATATTATTTATGCGTGATAACATTATTATTTGGGTTATGACTGAAAAATTAATTCAATATTTTGTCAATAATCCCTCAACATATTATTTTTTTTATTTTTTAAATTAAGCTCATCAATCAATCAGAAATAAAAAGGAAAAAAAAATAAGCCGGGGCCAAAATGACAAGGCAAAGAAAAGACAAGAACAAGGAAAAAAAAAACTAAAGAAAAGAAAGAGCCAAAAAGTAAAAGAAAAAAAAGAAATAGCAGTTTACATAAATTTGGAAACAATTCTGAGACTTGACAAATACCTGATGCTGTGATGCATGAATGCAATTACAAATCATGCATGGCATAATCATTGTAGGCGCATGATTTGTGTTTGACTATGTTTAATTTGGAGTTAAAAAAGGCAAAAGCATGGCCAGACAATGATCTATTCTTTGGATTGCGTTTGTACCATTTATGGTACAAGTAGAAACCAAGCAAATCTATTAGGGACACAATCCCTATACTAAAAATAGAGACATGTAGGATTCCAACTGTCACCATCTCTCTTTGATTAGATGGAACCATGTCAGTGGTGATATTTATTAATTAATTAATTTTGCATCACATATTATATAACTTCAGTAATTTAATTAAAATAAGTTCTTTTTAAATAAGAACTCTCCTTAATTTTAATATTTATTTTTTAAAATATTTTTTATGAAATTTAATCTCACATTTCTTTACAAGATAATGCTTCACCTACAGTTCTTAAATTAATTAATATAAGTTAAGAGAAGAGAAGAGAGTAAACAGTAATATAGATTGGAAGAGAATATATACACATATGGAAAAAGCCAAAAATGCCTACCACTAGGATAATTCTTAATTAGTGCTTGTTTGAGTAGACATTGCCAAAAGATAAATGCTTCACCTAAATTAAGATGATAATTAACATTAAAATTAATCCTTTTTAATCAACTTAATAAATAAAAAAAATAAGATGATAACATGTCTCTTAATGTAATTCAAAAATTTTCTTTTGTCACTCTCTCAAAAATAAAAAAAATAAGAATACAAAATTAAGAATTGTTTCTATTGGAAAAATAAACAATTTGTGAATTTGGTATTGGAAATGAAAAGGTAAGATTAATTAAACAAAGAGGTCAAAGGTACTTTGGTTCTTTCTATCCTCTTGCACACTTGTTTAGGTATACATCTTTATTTGCCTTTTACCTTTTCCGTGTATTTAAGCCTTTAAACCATTCCATACCAATATATATATATATATATATATATATATATATATATATATATTTGAGAGAACATTCCATTCCATACCAATATACCATCAATTTTCTCTCCATTGCTAAATATTTGGGGATGTATTCCATGTTACTTCCTATTAAATGTGCCCAAAATAATATTTAGAAGTAAGAGAGCTACAATAACAATCCTTTTCTTTTAGTATTTTTTTTTCAGAATGAAATTAATTGACAATTGAATTACATGAAATTTGTAACATAAATAATTTATGAGTTCCGACATTTGTTTATAATTTTCTTTCTATTTTTTTTATTTATTGTAAAAATCATTTTCAAAAATGTCAAATTAAACATTGTTAATTAATCCTCACCTTTTGTTTTATTAGCTCAATTTGTTTAACCAGATTACTGTGTTGAAGATGTTGTACTATAATAAAAAAAGATAACAAAATGAAAAAAAAAGAAGGAAAATAACAAAGGCACTCTCCAAATTCATGTTTATAAAAGAGATCATGATATCTCTTTACAAAGCACAATTACTATACAAACAAAGAACCGGGAGTTTCACTAACAAAATATTAAAAAATATATATAGAGTCTCAATGATAAAACCAAAAAAAAAAAAAATTCCAACAGCATATTCTCATCCACTTTCTAATTAATCAATTAATTAGCGTTCTAATAGAAGTAGTAGGTCAACATCATTAT
Source organism: x Bolboschoenoplectus mariqueter (assembly GCA_037678475.1). Lineage (NCBI taxonomy): Eukaryota > Viridiplantae > Streptophyta > Magnoliopsida > Poales > Cyperaceae > x Bolboschoenoplectus > x Bolboschoenoplectus mariqueter. The sequence goes on from CM075282.1 coordinate 2,691,964, forward strand.
GTCAAGCTAGCTAATCAACATCTCCTAATCTGTATGTCAAACTTAAAAAGAAAAATCTTACATTGTAAGCAACCTCTTCTATTTGCTCTCCAATCCCTTTCAATCATTAATTTTTGTATTCTAATTAATTTGATCAAAGAACACTAGAACTCTCTCTATATATATAATTATTGTATTACCATCTTATTTGTAGTTCCTTTTTTTTGGCCACTTGATATATTGTGGTCCAAGTGAATGTTTTATTGTGCACTATTGTTAAAATAAAAGGAACAAGGACAGGGAATTGACCACCATATTCTCTTGTCAAAAAGAAAAAATAGAAAGAAAACAAAGGACAAGGAATTGAGGGAACCTTTTCCTCCAAAATATTAGGTACACAAAAGGCAATAAATTAAATTATCACCAAGTTCCCAAGTGTTGGTTTATAGTCAATGGTTCGTTGCAAAGCTGACAAAATTTATTCGTTAACTCTTTATTTTTATTTATTTATTTTTAAAAATAGTATTGCTTTTTGAAATAAAGACCAAGATAGATCCCTTAACTTTATTTATCAATAAAGAATTTTTTTAACTAAGTTTTGATTTTACGATTTTTCATATAAAAAATATTATCTTAATTAATAGATTAAAGACTTATCCTTCTATATTTTTATCGAAGTAAAAAAAGTGTTATAAAAAATGATCGTCAGTATCAATTAGCAGATGGAGTAATCAGAGTCGGAGGATAAACTGTTTGAAAGATATTTTGTTGATATGAACGATTAATCGGTAGTCAAAATGGATTAGTCAACTACAAAACCAATAAATGATGATTAATTTTCTATACTACATGATGTTGATTTTTTTATCATGTATTTTTCAATTAAACTTTTACTTCCATCGTCTCAGGTTCTACAAAATATAGGTTTCATTAATCTATAATACAATTAATGCTCAAACATATTACTGTTATGCTATAATATTTAGCAATAATAGTATACTACAGTGACTCGATCCCCCATGGCTTTTTTTTTTCTGTTTTTCCTCTATGCTCAAGTGCATTATTATTGTACTACAGTATTAGCTACAGTATCGCACAACAGTAATTTAATAGTTTTTTTTAATTTTTCACATATTTATATAAATATGTCATGTTTTCTTTTTCTATTGGTTAGGATTGTATAGTTAATTTAACAAGTTTTTTTAAAATAATCTCATATGAAATTTGATAAGTTAACAAACCTATTTATTTTTTTGTATCAATTAATCTACTTTTTATGCTTTGGACAAAAACTAGATTCATAGCTCGTTTTGATTTTTAGATTATGTCCTTTTTTTTAATTCTTGCAACTGAATTTTGAATTATAAAAATTTTATTAAGAATTTTACTTTCATCAATTATATATGTGAACTATGAAATAGTAGTAGTTATATGGTAAATTTGAAATGTATTTTTTCCACTAAATCTAAGTTGATTTAAATTGTGTTTCTTTCTTTAGCACACAAACTCAATTTTTTTATACTATTCATTTTGATTGACAAGTTAGTATATAAATTAGGTGGTTAGAAAGCTACTATTTAATTATATTATTTTAAATTATATATCAAGTATAATTCAATTTTTCTCCATTATAACTTTTATTTCTTTCTTTTTGCATTAGTTGAGAGATGTATGAAATTTATGGTGTATCATTATTAGTCAATGACATTGATACATAATAGCGTGATGTAATGAAAAGAAAAAGACAAGAGATGAAATAAAGTGCATGAGAATAATATAGTTGAAAATTGCTGCCGAAAATTCGATTTACCATTATATTAGAATGACAAACTTATTGTTTAAACACCATATTTTCTCTTAATTTGAATTCAGCTTAATTTTGATTTTCATTAAAATTAAGAATATAGTTCAAAAGTGATATTTCATTTGAATTCGACTTAATTTTGATTTTTTCTCTTCTCAACTTTTAATTTTAAATTTCATTTCATTTTTTGAGTATTTTTACATTTGATGACTTCATTTGAGCATGCAAATTTTCTAGTTTGGTATTAATTTTTACTAAGTTGGACTTCCATGAAAGTTCCAATGATTTTTTTTTAAATTAGACTAATTCTTTTATACTGTAACTGCTTCATAAAGATAAATTGTAAAAAAGAAATTATTCCATATTATGTGTGGTTTTCTATAATTTTTTGATGATGTGAACTGCATTATAATCATTTTTAAGATACAAAAATATTATAATATCCAACATTATCAATATCTTTGAAAATCAATATTTCGTCTAATGATAAAAGTCATATTCTTCACATCAGAGATTGTGAGTTCATAGTTTAAATAAAAAAAATTCTTGTAAGTATTTAAGTTTGAGTGGCTTAACTTATATTTTTATATCAAAAACGCTGTCAATATCATCAATTGTAGTATATTAAAATAGACAAATATTTTTTTAGAGAAATTATTCTTACACCTCAAGTTCTGCATTCCTTATCTGCATTCAATATTTAATATAAATATTTTTCAAAAATATATATTTTAATATTTAAATTATGCACTCCAAAATCTGGATCTCTTAACTTTAAATACTTAAAGTGAAGATAAGATATGCAATTATCGCTTCTTTGTTTTGTTATCGAGTCAAATTCGAGAAATTATTATACAAGTAATGTTGATTTAACACAATAATAATAATTTGGTTACACAATCCAAAATGAATAAAGACAATAACATTTCTATTGCTTAAAAAAAGGTCAGTTCATTGTATCATAAATAGGAACAGGTCATTATTTATTTATATATTTGTCCTTTGAGAAGAATTTGAATAAAAGAGTCGTTGTCTATTATATAGAAATTGACAGGACTTGCAAACAACAGTATCGCATTTCAGGTCGAGTCAAGCCAGCAAACAGTGGTTGTTAGCATCGAATAGCAGATGAAATAATCGTTAAATCATTTATTAAATAATATAACAAATTTCAAACTTTGACAATCTAATACTTAAGCTCCATAGTTTCAGAAACAAATTCCTAATAAGTTGATTTCTAATCAACGAATAGGATCATTTTAGCGAGATGCAAATGCATCCTGTATAAAATAACACAAAACTGTTATTGTGTTTTAGATAAGATTTACTGGAGATTGTGAAAAGGTGCTGATACAACTGTCAACACATAGCTTTGTTTAAGAGCATCCCTTTTACTTATAAAAGTGGGATTGGCCAGCATTGTGTTTACTGGATATGCTTCCAGAGTGCAACCAACTGCATAAATTATTTGTATTCTCCATTTCATTTATTATTCTGAAAATATAAACATCAACTCTCTTCCAGATCAATTGAAAAATACTCTGCTATAAGAGGGAGAAATTCTAGGTGTTTTTTTTTTGTTATCATGTATTCTTCATATTTAAACTTTCACTTTGATTTGATATTAATTTTTACTAAGTATGGACTTCCATAAAAGTTCCAGTGATTTTTTTAATTTGACTAATTTTCTTTTATATTGTAACGGCTTCATAAATATAAATTGTAAAAAGTAATTAGTCTATATTATGGTGGTTTTCTCTAATTTGTGATTATCAATATTTTTGAAAATCAATCTTTCTTCTAGTAGTAAAGATTATATATTCTTCATATGAGAGATTATAAATTCAGAATTTAAATATAATTTTTTTATAAATATTTAAATTTAAGTGAGTTGACTGATATTTTTATATTAACAACACCGTCAAGGCATCAATTAATATCATCAGTTCGTAGTATATTAGAATAGGCAATTATTTTTCTATTTAGTCAAATTCAACCAATTCTCATACAAGTAAAGTTGATTTAACACAACAATAAATAATCCGGTTACACAATCCAAAATGAATACAAAACAATAATATTTCTATTGCTTAAAAAGAGGTCGGTTGATCACTTAATTGTATCATAAATAGGAACAGGTCATTATTTATTTATGTATATATGTTTGTCCTTTGAGAAGAATTTGAATTAAAGAGTGGTTGTCCTTTATATAGATACTGACAAGACTTGCAAACAACAAAATCGCATTTCAGGTTGAGTCAGACCAGCAAACAGTGGGAACCAATGATATGAGAAAATCTAACCCTAATCTGACCAGGATTTGGAGATATATTCGCTAGTATATATGTTGTCATGGATGCATATGATTTGATGCTCATCATAAAGCCGGAAGAAGGGGGCCTTTTCATAATGAGAGCATTCTAAGTTCGGATCGTTATTTCTGACAATAGTAGAAACTGCCTGGTGCATGCATCGTCCATCATTATATTTGAGTCCTATCTGTAATTATTATTACTATGAGTTTATAATAGTTTATTATTATAAAGTCATAACAATTTATTTTAATTTATAAATTTTTTTAATAATTAATTTATGGATCTCATTTATCATTCACTCAAGGGTAATAAATTATCATAAAAAAGTTATGACAGCGGATGTGAATTTTATATATTTATATAGCACATTGTTACATAGATTTTGATAAAAATATGAACAATATTAAGATTCTGCAAAAATATCGCGTGTTCAGATTTGGAGAAAGTATACTTGAATCGATAAAAAAATAAATTTAGATGTCAATAACAATTTGATATTAGTTCAGTATGAAGTTAGTTACATTATTGACATACCTTTTATTTTCAATATATACTTTGCGTTTCATATTAATTAATATATTATTTATTTTGTTTGTTTTGTTATTGAAGTTATTACATTAGCGTTGAGAATGTAGAAAATAGCGGATTGGTCAAGATTAAAAGTGCGAATGATATAAGACATAAAGTGATTCATGTGTTGCGCAAATAAGAGTTGACTTGATCAATTATATTGCGATATGGATGTCGATATATGTATATCAACTCTCTTAATTACATTAATTTATATGATATGAAAATAAAATTGTAAAACTACGACTACTTGATTATCACAGTAATAATATTCTAAATATAACACTTAATAAAAAATAAATCATCCATTATTGAGATAAATTGGATAAGGAGCAAATAGTAAAGGGAGATGATATACATATATTATAATCGATATTAACTTTGTTATTCAGATTAAATGAATTATTATTCATATTAGCGACTTTGTTATGTAATTTATTTGTACAATACTTTTGTTATTTAATTTAAATAAATTATTATTCATATTAATGATATTTGAGTTGAATAATAAAAATAGTATAAAAAATAAATTATATAATAAATAATTAATATAAATAATAACTCAATTAATTTGAATAATAAAATTAATATTAATTATATATATATATATTTTTAACATTTTTCAATAATAAAATAACAACAAAATCTACCTCGATCCCACACTAGAATCTATCTCACATTGAAGCCATTATTACATTTCAAAACAAAACAAACAACTACAGGGAGGAGAGAGATTTTGGACCATCATACAACTATTTTTTTATCAGAAATAAATTAGTGCAATCTTTTTCCTTTTCAAAAAAACATTGAAACATTGGCATAATTCTTGTGTTTTTTTGGGAACATGAATTGACAAGTGCCTCCTAATGCTATAGCTATGGTGTAGCTCCACCCTGAAACAACAACTTTGGAATAAAAGTTTAATGTCAAACACTGAGACATATATTTAATGAAGCTTAGTCAACATGCACTATAGACGGATTTATTCACTATTAAAAATACGTTTAGTTTAACTGTAAATTTAATATAGGGATAGTATATATTTTTTTTAGAAAAAAATATTTAAAATTCGCAATAAATATTTTAAAAAAATAAATATTAAGATTAACAGAAATTTTTATTTCAAAAAATAAAAATAAAATACATTTAGTTATTTTTATTAATAATATAATTAAATGTAACATATTCATTAGCCAGATGTGAATCTTATAATAATTCAACCTGAATGCATGTGTTCGTAAATCATCCAGCATGTGAATCATATAATAATTCAACCCGAATGCATGCGTTCGCAAGTCACCTCACATGCAAATTTAATTAGAGAGTATAAGTTACATACTGTTGTTAAATAATTCAGGATATTGTTGCAAACTTTTGAAAAATCGCAATAGTAAAAAAAAAATATTCTGAAAAATTTACAATGGATGAACTATGTCATGCATCTATCGCTGAAATTTTTTCTATATATTGAAATAGCTTACTGAAAACAGAATTCTGAATGCATTCACAAATCATTTTGAACGAATGTGTTAAGTTAACTAAGCTCAGTTTGTTTATTTTGATACTTGAAATTTTTTTTAGTTATCTGAACATATGACTTCAGTCAAAACTACTGAAGATGTATATATATATTCAGAAAGTGGGTATAATACTATTAAATATTTCAAAATAAAGATATTGTTTGCCAAATTTATGAAAGATAAACAAAAAAATAGCAATGGGTCAACTATTTTTTTGAACTCATCCTTCAAATATACTTAATATAATTTTTCATGCACCATAGTTATATATGCATACTTAACTATTTTAAGATTCACATTAAGCTATTGCATGTATAATTTAGTTTATTGTAAAATGCACTCATGTCTATCAGTTAAACACAACCGTTAACATGAATTCTAAAACTCCGTAGCTCATTTTTCGTACCTTCCATAATGCATACTTGACTATTATAGAATTAGAATGCATGTTAGAGATGTATTGCAAAAAATATACTCTTATGTCTTTAAATTTTAACACTTACTATTTAAACACTTGAATGATATACACTTGACTATTTCATAAAGCATACCACATTAATTATTATCAAATATATATTTTATTATTATTTTTTGAAAAATTAGGAAAGTAACTGGATAATATTTTACTAAACCAATTTTTTTTTGAAAGTTGAAGGAGCGAGAAATATTGAATGTATATATTCATTTCAAAAAAAGAGAAATATTGAATGTAAGAACTAGTTCTAATTAATTTGCAAATGCCCGCCGACCTAGAATAGAAACCTTAAGAATTAAGATTATAGAAATCTAAAACAGAAAACACTGGTTTAGCTTAGCAACAATTGGATTACAAATTCAGTAAAATCAAATTACAAAATCATTAATCAGGCATTAAGGAGACAGGTGTAGTACATAGACATGCATATTTAATCAGAGAAGAAGAGGGAGGAGGGGGGCATGGCATCTCTAGCTTCATCTCATGTGACAGGTGGATATCAAAGCCTGTTAAAAATGATTGTGAGGTCCACTGGGTTGTTAAATGACAAGATTCTCATTCAATTTTTGTGATGCAATTAAAGTGAAATGTTCGTTTCTACACCGAATCTCAAAAGCCAGAATCTGTCCCCCCATACCATATGTGCCTCACTGGAACCAACTCCTTGCCAAATTTTAAAAAAAATATATGCTGTCATTGTGGAGCAAACTAAAAGAAACCACGAAACTTGATTAGCATATTCTCATTGGTCATGAATTGGTTTATTAAATAAATGGATGTTTATATTTATAGATTTTTAGTGTGATTGTAGTGGATTGGACTCCTTTTTTTAACGAGTATATATCCATGTTGACTTGTGGCCTTTAATTAATTTTGAAGGCAAATTAAGTAGAAGTTTCAATTTTATGACCTATATATATGCATTGGAAAGAAACTTAAGTTTGTTATTACATAAATTTGAGAATTTATTAAAAGCAACTTATTTATTTGTCATTGGATACACTATTAAAAAACCATCTTATTTATACAAAGGGAGTAATTAAATAGATGAAGAAGAGAAGACAAAGGAACACAAGAATAATATAATTAATTACAATCTCAAATCTCAAATCTCAAATCTCAAATCTCAAATCTCAAATAATACATCAGTGGAAATCGTTAAAACACTAGTCAATCCATTTATGACATGAATTAACTAATAACTAATTAATACAAAAGACCGAATTACAAAACCCAACCTCAGCAGCTACTGAGAAAAAGCCCCTCCCCCCCAAAAGAAACAACACAATCAAAGAAACAATGCATGAAATTAAGCATATAAAAATCCTTCGTTGCGTCATAAAAAACCTCTCAGTAGCCTCTGTCAGTCTCCAGGGATTCATCAATGATCAATTATTTTCCCAGAACAATACCAACATCTAACTTACTACCCTGTAGCGATCGAAGAAGATAAATTGCTCCTAGTAGGAATAATATGTGGATAAATATATAGACAAGAAATCATAGATAAATATCAATCTTAATAATCAGGATTATTAATTAGGATGTGGCAATGCAACAGGGCTCCCATATAAACAGCGGTCGTCTGAGCTCGCTGCACCGGCGCATGCTGCTCAGCAACGCCTCCTTATCCCTCCGACGAGATGTGAAAAGCAACTTTGTGTCCCCACCATTGTACCCATACGACGACCCATACGCCATCCCTTTGTCGGCGGTTACTACTGATGAGGAAGCCGCTGCCACCACCGCTGCTGCTGCAGAAGTAGCAGCAGTGGCTGCTGCCACTCGTTTTGGCGGCAACAGTTGTCGCATTGGTGGCATAGCTGTTGTTTCGGTTGCCAGAACAGCATGTGGTGTGCTTCCGAGGAACTTGTTGATAACCAATGAAGACCGATGGACGCGCACATTTTGCGTGCTCCCCACTTTTACCTCGACGACGGTACGCCTCTCTACTACTTCCACCTCTTCCTCTTCTTCCTCCAATTCCTCCTCTACTTCAGCTGCTTCCTCCTCCTCAGTTAATACCTTCTCCACCTCTTCTTGTGGAATTTGTTTCTCTACTTCCTTCTCCGTTACTGATAATACCTGCTGTTTGTTGGTGGTTTCTGTAGTGACAGCACGGGTGGCACAATCAATGAAGCACAGGCGAAGACGGCCGTCATGTCTGTTGGCGTGAAGGTATGTATTGGACCGCACGGGCACCGCCTGTACAACTAGACGGCCGTCCTGGCGATGTGGCTGCATGCGCACACAGGGCCGCCCGTCACGCCTGGCAATTGATGGAAGAGGCGGGGGGAATGTTCTTCCACCGCTGCTTCCACCAGAACCATGGTAATTCACCGCCGTCAGTTCTTTACTCTCCACCGGTGAATTGTCCTTGTTGCTGTAATAGTCAGTCAATGTGCGCTGATTGAAAAATGTTTCGAACTCAGATTCATCGGAGTCAAAGTCCGAGGAGTAGTAATTGGATTCATCAGATGAGAACTCTGAGCCCGTCTCAGACCCGAGATTCTCAGTGCAAATCTCAAGGCTTTTCTGGCTCATGAGCTGAGATGACCGCCTGACAAGCGGATGCACGTAGGGTGTCAGGAGTTCTTTGCTGGTCTTCGGTGAAGACGTATCGAATTCAGATTGGATGGCGGCCCATATGTCGACTTGGTTCAAAGCAGGCATCTTTCCTCGCAGAAGTAGAAGAAGATGAGATGGGCTGTTTTGTGTTTATGTGACTTATGAGTATGGCTTGGCTCGTGTAATTTCGTCGAACTGCCGGTTGTGCAGATCAGGTTGAGTTGAGTTCGTTGTGATCAGAGATATATAGCAGCAGCCTGTTGAATTAGCGAGTACAATTCGTTAGAGAGAAAAGAGAGGTAGCTTAGCTTATCTTAGCTTAGCTTGGTACAAAGAAGAGATTTATTAGAGAGAGAATTCTCAGTACCTCTCCGTTCTCTCTGGGAATTGCAATGTGTTGTGTGTTTGTGTTGTGTGTTATGGTTGGGAGGGGGGTGGTGAAGGTATTTGTAGGAGAGGCGCTGGAGAGAACCTTTTCTTGACTGTGTGGGGCCCACAGGCCACCCGAGCTCTTTCACTGTACAATTTTTAGCCCCTTGTGCCATCATCTATATATTAATTCCCCATTCCTCACTCCAAAAGTGGCTCATATAAACTGTTTTAGTGAAGTTCTCAATTTCGCACGTCCAACTCCAGTCACCGTGGCAGTGCCTGTTTAGTACAGTGATTAATAAATTTTATTTTTTTATGAAAAAATAAAGATTTAAATTTCGTAAAAAATATTTAAAAATAAATAAATATTGGAATTAATGAGATTTTTTATATAAAAAAAATTACAGTTACCGTAATTTGAATTACATAAGTTTTATATTTTTTTAAGATAAAAATAAAAATCTAAATTATTTAATTTTTTATTTTTTTAAACGTTCATAAAAAAATTCTTGCCAAATTCTGTATTTTGAGTTACAGTTATTGTCCGTAATTAAGTTGTAGAATTTATTTGCTTTTTGTTTGACTTGGGTTGCAGCTGATATTAATTTCTTCACTGGGCTGTCCTGTTACAAAATTTTCTAAGATATATATATTGGGCATAGATCAATAGTGTGTGAGTTGTCATACTGACAACTCTGTTTGTATTTTATTTAATAATGAGTGCATGGACAAAAAAGGTTTTTTTTTTCTCCCCAGATTTGTTAGGTTAGTGTAGATCCATTATTTTTTTAGGAAAGTATTTGAGAGATATTAAAATTTATATATATTTTATAATTTATATTAATTATTTTATTTATATAACTTATTTTTTTAGTATTATTTTTATTCAACTCAAATATCATTAATATGAATAATAATTCACTTAAATTGAATAACAAAAGTACTGTACAAATGAGTTACATAATAAAATATTTAATATAAATAATAATTCATTAATCTGAATAATAAATTAAGTCAGTATTCATTTTGATATCCGTATACCAGCTCCCTATTTTCTATATCTCTTGTGGTAGAAAGGTGATGATAACCACAATTAGAAAAAAAAGGCTTTGGCAACAGTTATAAAATGCATTCAGCATCGGTTATGGAACCGATGTCAATGGAAGGGTTGTTGAAAGTTAGCAACAGTTATTCGAATAATCGTTATTAAAAGTAGAACCTTCAGCACCGGTTATTAAGAAATAACAATTTCCAAAAGTGACATTTCGCACCGGTTATTATCAAATAACCGGTGCCAAATGTTACTTTTTACATCGGCTGTTATCAAATAAACGTTGTCAAATGATAACTTTCGACACCAGTTTCTACTAAACAACCGGTGCTAAAAGTGATCCTTTGGCAACGGTTACTTAATAATAACCGATGCCAATTCTCTTTTTTTTTTTAATCGTTAAACCCCCTACAATCACTTTTTTTTTAATAAATGTTGCTGAATGTAATTTTTTTTATTACGTGTTCATTTTCTGTGACTAGCCTGGTAATTGTTAGTCGAAATTAGGTATATATATGTCATGCATATATCAGAATCACAAAATATTAATGAATTAATTTAATTACAAATAAATATAAACAATATTAACACAATCACAATATTAAAATTATACAATCACACAATCACATACATCAAATTCACACAATTAATAAATAAAAATATAGTTATAATATATAAAATTAAATAGTATAAGTAAGAAATATCACAACCATATCTCAATTCTCCTCAATGTCGCTCGGGGAGTACGACGAGGGCTCCAAAGTCTATAAAAATAAAAACAAAATTTCCGATTAGTTTGATTGAAGAAATAAATAAAACGTATATACGAATGTATTTATTTTTTCATATCATAGACAACGTTTGCACATCATTAAAATTATTGATTATGTCATACATCATCCGCATGACATAATAGCCGCACTTCCTACCGTCAGGTTGGTGCGGACCCTAAAATTATGAAAATAATAAGTAATTTCAATAAAACACATAATATTTGCATGCAAAACCTATATATGAGAAATTACAAATTAAATTCAATTAAACCGCGTACCATAATTCTGACATATGAGAATTTTTTATTGTTCTTATTGGTAATGCCCCTCTGCAGCCAATAATATCGAAACACCCTGCAATATAAATTAATAAAGTTAATATATATTATTAGCATTCAGATCCGGGTTAGAATAAAATAACTTACGTATTCAATGTCGCTTGATTATACAATGTTACGGATCGTCAAAATTTAAAGGATCCAGGACGTAACAACGGAACCCACAGAGGCGCAGAATAAGAGAATCCAATGTATTTAACAATTTTTATTTTTCATAAATAATAACTTATGAAATAGATAAATAATTTTTCAAATATTAATCGTTCTAACCCCTCAATATACGGCAGAAAGACGAAAGAGTGCTCGTCAATTTTATTCAAAAAATCTTGAATGTAATCCACCACGGCTGGATAATTGCTCTTGATACTAGCATTGGAGCAACGGTACAGATCTAAAAAGCGAAATCGGATAATAGCGAAGGTATTGCACCAATCTGCACTAACACTACAAATCACATTTATGACTTACATTATATAGTGTTTATTAACCAAATATTAAGTTAGAAAAAAATCTTACATGCATAAAAGTTGAAGAATAAAAGCGTTCAGCCAGTCGTACTCCAGCATGTCGATGATGTTAGACACGCCGAGCACGACGCCTCCCTCAAACCCGAACAACTCTGCGCCAAAAGGGACCTCAAAATTGTCGGTTTCGGCCGGTTGGGACATGAAGGGATTTTGTCGAAATGATCAGTCTTCTTCATCCACGATGTCTCCAATCCCAACAATACGTCTTTTACCCGAAAGGACAACATGTCATTTTTTATCGGCCGGGTCAACTACGTAAAACACTTGCTTTGCTTATTTTGCCAGTATAAAATGGTCGTCATGATATCCCAATCGGCTGAAATCAACTGATATGAACCCATCTTTGTCTTTTTGGGCTCCATGTCGGTTCTCAATCCATTTATAAAAAAAATAAGGGGATTCTAAATTTGACGTAATCTAGTTTCCATATCTCTTCAATTCAACCATAATACGACATTGAAGTATTTTGATTACCTGATAAAGCTATCAATGCCACTCCGCTATTTTGCACAGTGCTCTTGCTGTCTTGTTGTCTTGTATACTAGGAAAACTCATTCATGTCGTATCCTTGGTAGATGTGTATTGTCGCTCCGGGACCATATGCCAGCCATTTCAGAGTTTTACTGACGATCTGAGATGTCTAGGAATTGACTCTGTCTTTGAACTATTTAACAAATGTTACATTATGTTCGTCGTTAACCCATCCTTCACTTCTCATGGGATTTTGTTCTCGAACTCGGCTAAGTGCTCGATCACGTACGGGGCCGCATTGGCGAGGTGTTGTAGGATCTTGAGATGCGCTTTCTATCGCAACTCATGACCTGCTTTGACAAGTTTCTACCCAATTGTACTGGCACCTTAGAGTCTACCCTCATACCGAGATTTGGGGAGGCCAATAGGTTCAATGTCGGCTAGATAATCTGTATAAAATTCAATGACCTTTTCGGTAACATATCCTTTAACAATACTTCCTTCAGGCCGAGACTGGCTTCGGATAGTTCCTTTCAATTGACGCATTGCCCTCTCGAAATGATACATGTGTCGCAAGAATGGGGGGCCATAGTGTTTTATTTCCCTGATTAAGTGTACTGTTAAATGTACCATGACATCAAATGAGGGTGGAAAGTACATTTCGAGCTCCTAGAGGGTCAAAATGACATTTGCATGTAAATCGTCCAATGTTTCGGGATCGATAACTTTGGAGTAAATCGAGTTTAAGAAGAAACTCAGCTTGGTGATGGAGTGCCTAACATTTGGGGGGGGGGAATTTCTCGAATTGCAATCGGAAGGAGCAGAGTCAACAGGACATGATAATCATTTGACTTCATACCAATCAACTTCAACTCCTTAATCGATACCTTTTTGGAGATATTCGACGAATAACCGGACGGAACCTTAATTGACTTCAAACACTCCAACAAACCGATTTTTTCTTGCTTCGATAAAGTATAATACGCCGGAGGTAGGTAAATTCATTTTTCACCTTCCTGCGGTGCTAACTCCGGCCGAATCCCCATTTTAACCATGGCTTTAACGCCGTCTTTTATTTTTCCTTGAATATTCAACAGCAAGCCAACCAGACTTTCACATATGTTCTTAATGATGTGCATCAAATCCGGGCAATGCCTAATGTCTAAATGCAACTAGTAAGGAAGATCCCGAAATATAGACCTCTTCTTCCATATGCCGTCCAAGTTATCTTTGATTTTTTTTCCAAACTGGACATTTATGTCTTTCACAACGAAGTAAACTTCTTTCCCGGTTAATGGGATTATCGCTTTACGGAGCTCGATTGTGCCGTTGAATTCTTTTTTCTTATGTCTGTAGGGGTGATTAAGCCGAAGGAATCTGCAATGACCCATATACACGGTCTTCTTACAATTACCCAATCATAAAGAACAAGTGTTGTCCCCACAAATTAGACACGCTTTGGCTCCTTTCGTCATGCAACCTGATAAATTATCGTATGCGGAGAAATCATTAATCATGCAGAAAATCATAACATGAAAGGGGAACCATTTTTTCAGATTTGCATTAAATACCATCACGTCATGCCTCCACATTGTATCAAGATCCTCAAATAAGGGAACTGAGAAAACATCTATATCATTATCCGATTGTTTAGGACCCAAAATCAGCAACGACATCATCAAATACTTTCTTTTTATGCACAACCAGGGAGGAATATTGTAAACACACAGTAAAATCGGCCATGTACTGTGATGGCTACTAATGTTAACATAAGGATTCATCCCGTCCGTGCAGAGCCCTAATCTCAAATTTTTGGGATCACTACTGAAATTAGAGAATGTTCCGTCAATATTCCTCCATTCGGAAGTATTAGCGGGATGTGTGAGCATTCCATCTTCTTTCCTGCAATCGGCATGACGCCGTAACAGTTTAACATCCCTTGAATTTACAAAAAGACATCGAAACCTCAGTATTATTGACAGATACCACAATACTTTCGCTATTACCTTTTTTTTATTCTTAATCTGATCATTGGACGACCTGTACCGCAAGACCTCGCACTTCAGGTATTTATCCAGATCACTGTATTGTTGTCGGTATAATATGCAGTCATTCAGACATGCATGAATTATCTCGACTTTCATACTCAAAGGACACAACAACTTTTTTGCCCTATAAGTCGAATCCAGCAATTCATTATTTTTCGAAAATATATCTCGTAAAATTTCAAGCAAGGATGTAAAACTTTGATCGCTCCATCCATTTTTGGCTTTCAGGTAATATAATTTAAAAACAACAGATAATTTTGTAAATTTCACACAACCAGAAAATAACAGTATGTTAGAGTCATTACATAAATTTTCAAAAATTCCGGCAATTTCAACAAAATCTGCTTGAACATCATTCATCATTTCATCAAATTCATTATGTTCCATACACTGTGTACTATGTAAATTTTCGGCATTTTCACCCACCATTTTAGACTGTACATCAGTGCTCGGATCTGAAAAGTCTTCCGAGTCGGGTACAGTCCTGTTCGGCCCGGCATTAATCGATTTTTCAGGGCTCTCACCATACCATACCCATCGGGTATATCGTTCCTTAAATCCACGACGAATTAAATGATCTCTCACGTCTTTGACATTCTGAAATCTTCGCAAGTTCTAACAATCCCGACAATGATATAAAATTGTACCGTCACCCTCCACCTCATATTTTCCTCAACAAAATTCACAAAAATCTAAAGTCCTGTTAAATATTCAATTGTATCCCGCTTAATTTCATACATCCAATTATTATGATCCATCTGCAAAAAAAATTATTTTTAATTATGCATGCGTGCAACATTAGGTTTTATGGTTGAATATAACCGACAAGGCTTCAGGCTGGCCAACCATCTTAACCCACTTTTTGAATACATTTTCTCATTAGTGAACATATGCTAGCCAATCTAGTGTTTGAGAAAAATTCGGCAGCATTTCCCCTCAGCACCCCAGGTAAGCAAACACACACGTGCATGTACATACGTACCCGTAGGAATAATCTGGGAAAATGCTGCTAGATTTTTCTCAAACATCATATTGACTAGCGTATGTTCACTAATTCTAAATGAGACAAAATATACAAAAAGCAGTCCCAACGAAGACTATTCGAGATTAACCCCTATTGGGTTAATCTCGAACAGGTACTAATCTAATGAGGTATATAAGTTCCAATAAATTGGTGTCTATACGATAATACTACTACATCTAAAATGCAGCTAATAACTAATTAATGTTATATAATAATATATGATTAAAAAATAATTGACTAATTATAATTAGTGTATATAATTAATCAAATATATACTAAATAAAAGAATTAAATTAACCTTAAAATAATAGGGAAAGGCAGAGGCTGGGATTATGGTGTGCGAGTCGGTGCTAGTGTGTGTTGACGGTGGGAGCTAATTTAATTCACCACCTCTTTGTTCTGGTGAAGTTATTGAGATTTTCGACAAAGTATGAAATGATAAAGAAACTCTCTGAGGGAGAAAGAACTCATATATTGATACTTTCGGAAACAATTATTAGAGGAAAACAAGTGCTAAATGTATGCGCATTAAAAAATAAATAAACATTCAGCACCGGTTATGATGCAAAACAATTGCTGAAGGTCCAACGGACGGGAGATTTTCCTCCAGAAAAAAATAAAAAAAAAGGAGATTCGGCAACGGTTATTTAAACAACCGTTTGTGAAAGATGACTTTCAACACTGGTTTTCTGAGAAAATCCAATGCTGAAAGTTTTTATTTTTTTTATTTTTTCGACAACCTTTCCGCACCGGTTTTTCCTTAAAAACCGGTGCTGAAGGTTTGATATTCGGCACGGTTTTTTTAGTAAACCGATGCTAAAAGTCTTTCTTTTTTTTATTTTCTGGGCAGCCATTTAGCAACAATTTTTTATTAACAACCGTTGTTAAAGTGCTCATATAAATTTCCGAATTATCACCAGACATTTTTATTAACGGTTTTCCTGAATAACCGTTGCTAAAAATGACGTTTACGAAAGTTATTTTTATAGTAGTGAACTCATAAGTGATGTATATAAGTCAAATAGGATTAAGTCAATACTCTGTTCATTTTCTCTCCATAAAAAAATAATTAATGGTGTATTTTTTGTCCCTTTTAGATGCCGAAATAAGCGAACGCATATACAATTACTTTCGGGAGCTGATACACAGATACGCTTATTGATACCGTCATCGATACGGGCTTATTTATATACATTAAATGAGTTATTATGCATATTAATGATTTTATTATACAAACTCATTTCGTACAGTATTATCATTATGCAACTCAAATGAATTATAATGCATATTAATGACTTTATTATACAAATTTATTTTGTACAATATTATCATTATGCAATTTAAATGAGTTATTATGCATATTAATGATATTTAAGTTAAATAATAGAAATATTATATATAATAAAATCATTAACATGCATAATAACTCATTTAATGTATATAAATAAGTCAGTGTCGATGATGATATTAATAATGAGATTTCCATAATATTTTCCATTACTTTTTGTATGATATTTAGAACTAAATATTATTTGCAGAAAAAGGTAAATTAATTATTCTAAGTTTTCTAATGGCTTTCATATATAGCTGAATATCATGTCTTGATTTATGGAATCAATCTAGCTTACACGAGGAATTGTGAATATCATATCTCAATGTTGGAGGTGACTATCAATTGATATCGCTAAATTCTTTTGCAAGAACACACATAATAGAAAAAAAATAAAATTTGGTTTCAAAGATAATGAAAGTATACATCATGTAATTCTCTAAAAGAGTTCTCTTGATTCGAAATAATAGAAAAAAATATAAAATAGATAAAATACTTTGAGAAATACAGAAAATGAGAAAATTCAACGGGTCATTTCGAGTTTCAAGTCTCTCTCTCTTTTTTTTTTTCAAAAATAACGGTTGTTTTAACAAATGCAGATCTTTTTGTAAGCTTTTCGGAATAGGATAATAATAAATAATTAAACTATTTATCAAAAGTTATGTCTATTTAAAGTCCGAAAATTCATTTGCAATGTCTGCAAATTTCTTTTCTATGCTCTCCTTCTTCTTTTTGTTGACCTGATCCAAATAGTTTTAAACAGTTTGCTAGATCTAGATCACATAATTAGCACATACAATTAACAAAATTATGTTATATCGTAGCACTCCACTTTGAAATGCAAGAACTGTATCAAAATATTTTGAGTCATTACAATTAATTGATATTAGAGCAAAGTTGAGACCAACATGTCAAATACCAAATGATATATATACATATATATATATATATATATATACACATACATATATACATACATATACATACACATATACATACATATATACATATACATACATTATATATATATATATATATATACATACATTATATGTATATATGTATGTATATATGTATGTATATGTATATATGTATGTATATATGTATGTATATGTATATATGTATGTATATGTATATATATATATATATATATATATATATATATATATATATATATATGTATGTATATGTATGTATATATGTATGTATATATATGTATATATGTATGTATGTATATATAGATAACACCTGATTGATGACAATTTCTATCACAAAGAATTTGGTAGGCCATTACTAAAATGAATAAGCTATCATATATATGATAGTTTCAGTCTTTTTTTGTTTTGGTTTTCATTGAAGTCAGAGGCTTAGGCTATTTTTTTTGTGTCTATGAAAATTTGAACTCATGATCTCTTAGAAATCATTCTAGTTAGTTATCACTTGAACTATTAGATTATTTATGATATTTTCAGTCTGTTAAACGAGATTCATAAATCTATCATACATAATATGATAGTGCACATTTTTTTAGAGTTTGATATAGAAATTCACTGTTCTTAGAGCTTCATAGTAAATGGACAGGTTGAATGAACCAATAGAACACTCTTTAGTCTTGAATGGTTCAACAAAATAAATAAAGCATCATTTAACACATGTTTTATTTTCTAATAGATTTTATCTTGTGATCTAGTATAGGCTCAATCATTTTGAAAAAGACTTACATCAAATTAATTAATATGATTAGTTGATTCCAAATTTGATTAACCTTCCATTAAAAAAAGCTATTAAAATTCAATACCAATCAAAAGGGTTTCAAATTGACACAATTTAATATATACAAATCTTATTTAAATAATAAAAAAAACATTTTCATTTGTTTGGCAGATTTAAAATTTATTAGTTAGTTAGCACATAGGAATGTTTTATATGACGCATTAATTGCATCTTCCATTTATTGTCCTCTTGTGCTTTCTTTTTATTCATAAAATTTATAAAATTCATAAAATTATATACAGGGTCGCCTTGGCTTGATGCTTTATTAAAATTCAAAGCTGCCACAAAATAATTAAACAAGTGGAAGGAAAAAGGAAAAAAAAGGCAGATCCCCTGATTCCATCTCTTTTATATCTCTTTCTGTTATCTTTTTTATACCTGTCATATATGTGGTCATCTACCCACCAATACATCCTCTATGCTTTTTTTATTATAAAAACTCTCGTTAATCTCGGTATTTATTTATTTTCAAATACCTTCTGCGCGATTTGAATCTGCGTTTCTCCGTAAAAATGAGATCTATTATTACTGTACTAAGTCTACAGTTTATACATCCTCTGTACTATTGACTTTTATTCTATTTCACCTTAATTTGCCCTTGTTCTTTTTATTTTTCTTTTGCACAACAACAATTAACCCATATTGACAATGATTAGTCAAGTTGCCATATATATATATATATATATTCGAGTTCATCGATTTTAGACCTTTCAAGTGCCACATATAGAATCCATCAGCATATATAAATGCATAATGCCCAGCAGCTATCATGCAACATATTTATGATAATAGAGTATAATTAATTTGAAACTAGCTAGGAATTAATTTGGAATTAAACCATATTAAAAAGAATTAAATTATGTATATATGCTAGTATATATATATATTGCTACAGTCACTTTCTACTCGTTCTTACTTATTTGTGATTCAAACATGCTTTTATATATTCCTTCCATTATATAAATTAAAGTACATTTCTGTAGGTCACAATAAATACATAATATTCTCGTTTAATAATAATAATTACTATTCCCCTTGAATATTTTTTTGTTACATCAACCAAAAAAAATAGGCCCACTAAGAAAAGCTTCCAACAAATTGCTCTAAAGTTTTTAGGTTTTAACGAACAAAACAATGCCACGTGGAGAAACGGGAATTGAGCACGTCACCTTCAATACATGTTTATAAACACAAATTAATTAATTAAAAGCACACATCAACCACAGAGAAATTAAATTAAATCAGGGCCGTTGGATCAGCATTCACTAATTCACATCCCTTTCTATATATTCTCACTTTTATCTACTACTTGTATGCATGTGTGGATTCTTACTCTTAAGAGTTAAGTAAGAGGTCCTTTTGTTTAGTGGATAGGTTTGTTCCATATATATTTAATATTTATTGCACTAATTTATTTCATTAATAATCCTCAATTTTTGCTATTTTTTAAATTCAGTCCTACTAAGATAACAAATTTGCTCATTGCAACAAATTTGTTATCTTTAGGAAAAATTCAAGTTTTGGTGCTTAAACATTTCTAAGAAATTTTATTTGATCTTAGTTTATATGTTTGTAAGTCCCTGACCTTTGTATGCACCAATTGGTCTTTGAAAATTGAAAGAAAAAAAATATCTAGTTTAATTGTCCTGAATTTTAGAAAATATTTAGTTCCTTTCTACTTGCACCAAATTAATTAATTTAACTGTAGATTCATTTTCTTTAAATCAGTCCAAAGATGGCAAAACTTTTAATTTTATAGACTCAATTTCTTTTAAAATCAGTCCTAAGATGGCAAGTACTGACAATCCTAAATAGGGAATGGTTTTGTACTTTTGTGATCTTCAATTTTTGAGGACTAATTCACAAAATTAAATTATACCATATTATATTTTTATTATGAGGAGATGCTAGGTTAAGCAAAGCGCACCAAGATGAAGCACATTCTTTACCTTTTTTTTTTTTCTTTTATGATTTATTTTGTTATATGGAAGAAGGATGAAGATCATGACACAACACCCCTATCTTCATAAAATCTTTGCCACAAATATATGACACCATAGTCTCTTTCAAGTTATCAGCTATTCTTACTTAAATTTAGTTTCTTTATTTGAAGTGTCATATATGAAGATATAATGTATTATTATTTTCATTGACAAAATGATATATACATTTTTTTTTAAAAGTGAAATTGATATTTCACCATCTCCCATTTCTTTGTAGGAGACATTGACAAAATGATATAATCACCTATTTTAACATCCCATACATATTGCATATATTGAGAGAGAATTGACAAAAGTTTAAAAATGATAAAAAGAACCTTCAAAGAGCACTACTACACAAAAAAAATGTAAATTAAGAAAAGTTGTCATAACTAACAAAAAAAACCAAAAGAAATTGACTCTTGAACTGCTCTAAATTTATATTAATTTTCACCAAATTGATTTTTGAACCGTTGACAAAATAGTCGGTTCTTAACATTAAATCTTACCAAACTGATTCATTTTATAAACGAAACATGTGATACGGTGATCAATAATTAAATGAAACTAAACAATTGGATGCATCATAATATTATTCAATAACATAATTTCTCATATTAATTTAACTACAACACATTGAAGTATACAAAAATTTTTGTATATAACCTAATGACATAAACATTTGTGTCGTCTTGAGGGGGCTCAATTTCTAAATTTTGAATATTATATTTTTTTTAGATAAAGATAAGAGTCTAAATTATCCAATTTTAAATATTAATAATCTGAATTTCGAACTTACAATCTCTCACATGAAGCTCATTACCTTTATCACCAAACCAAAAAAGAATTCTCAAATATTATACTTTTAAAACTCTCTTAGTCAACTCTCCTTTATCTCCACTTTGTTTAGACTTGCCATCATCTCTCTTTTAGCTAGAGTGATTAAAAATTGAAGCACAAAATAGTTAGTTGAGGAATTATCTGGGGATAGTGTGTGGTACGCGTAGCAATTGAGTAGACAGCACTAGAGAAAAATGTTCCAAGGGCGGAAAAGCAAAGACTGAGGAGTGGTGGGAATGGAGGCAGAGTCGCTATTTGCTATTTTGGTCAGATGCTCTCTCCATATCTTACAACCAAGCTTTCCATTGCATATTAGCATTCCATTGCATACTTGCATTCCATTGGCATTGCATATTTGCATTCCATTGGCATTGCATATTTGCATTCCATTGGCATTGCATATTTGCATTCCATTGCATGCTTGCATTCCATTGGCATTGCATTGCATATTTGCATTCCATTGCATGCTTGCATTCCATTGGCATTGCATTCCATTGGCATTGCATTGCATATTTGCATTCCATTGCATGCTTGCATTCCATTGGCATTGCATTGCATATTTGCATTCCATTGCATGCTTGCATTCCATTGGCATTGCATTGCATATTTGCATTCCATTGGCATGCTTGCATTCCATTGGCATATTTGCATTCCATTGCATACTTGCGTTCCATTCCATTGCATATTTGCATTCCATTGCATACTTGCGTTCCATTCCATTGCATATTTGCATTCCATTGCATACTTGCGTTCCATTCCATTGCATATTTGCATTTCATTGCATACTTGCGTTCCATTCCATTGCATATTTGCATTCCATTGCATGCACTCCCAATTAATTCCCAAAAGCACAACGCATGGATCCAGATGTGGATTTGGATTTTGGATCAGAGGGCTCATAAATGACAACAACTAATTCTAAACAATTTTTATAAAACCCCTACCAAAACTATGAGCGACTCACAAGATATTAAAAGAAACATCAGGTAGAAAAATGACTTGACAAAACAAGATTACAAAAAAGTATGTATTAATCATAAAAAATTACAATGAAAAAAAAATTAGATGGTAAAATAGGTTCTATGATATTTTCATTTTTTAGTTAGAAAGTTAATCCCTTTTTTTATTAGCTATATATCTTTATCAGAAAATTCATTACAAGAACATAATACTAGCTTGTGTATAAATAATTTTTTTGTGAACAAAAATAGAATTTACAAACAACAACTGCGTTCTTTTTCACTTTACAGAATTTTCTATTTGGCTTTCTTTTATCCACACATGGAGAAAATTGGGATTCCAAACCAAACAATAAAGTTCAATTTGACATGATAGGAACAAAGATTATTCTGTGCTCAACAATTAAAAAAGATTTTTAGCAAAAATTTGGTCTACTTATTTCATAAATGAACTCTCAGAAAGATATATTCACTTAATGTCTCACCATGACTTAACCAAAAAGTTGTATATACACTTTGTTGATTCTTTTTGTTCCCAAATGGAGAACACAAAACAAGTCAAATTTTGGTAGCTATTTTAAAAAGGGAGGGTGATAATTAATTTGACTCTGCAAATACATGTCAGATTTATTTATATTTCTTGTTTAAAATTTTTGTATTAATAGTAAAATTTTATAAACCTTAATTATTAGAAATCAAAGCTCTAAAAGATGTATTTATACTTATTTAACAAATTATTTATCTCTGATCTATGTTATAATAATTTACAGAATGAAGAGTGGTAAGATCTTTGCATGCTAAATTTATATATATAAACTTGTGAATTTTAATATGAACAATAAGTAGAAACATTTTTGCAATATAGACAAATGATGTGGTACATGTGCCAGAACAATTTTATTTAAAAAAACAAAAATAATTATTATTTTGAATTAAGAGGATAGGTCATTGTCAGCCCAATAATTATTATTATGAATTGGAAATAAAATAATTATTAAATTGAGAGAAACAATTTTTTGTCTAATAATTAAGATCAACACTCTCGTTCCAAACCATGTCGAGAATTACTTATAAAAGTTAACAATTGAAAGATTTGATCCCTAATTTCATCTTAAAAAAATCAGAAAATTTGTCAATTTCTTAGATGAAAACAATTACTGTACAACCAATTAAAATTTTCTGCCCAAAATTTCAATCCAGAAAAGCAATTGAGAACATCAAAACATTTTTGCCTATGCATTTCCCATTCTGAATGACTACGTACCTCTTATCAATTTTACTGATTTTCTAGACCATTTTTACCAGAATTTGAAATTCTCTCAGCAATATACATTCTATACTATCTCTCTGCACTAATTAAAGAGTTTAAACAAATAATAGGAAAAAAACCACACAGTATCCTCTCAAAAACCATGGACTGTTATGACTTAGCAACTCACACTTTGTTGCTTCATCGATCAACCTGTCATAAAATAAAAATGCTCTAATTGTGCATATATTCCCTCATATCGGTACAGCTACTATAGCTCCAATTGAGACACTGTTCCTTCTTTTGTCGTGACACATAGACATAGACATAGACATAGCAAAAAATTTGAAACGTTTTTGTTAGTAACATGAATTTCATACAATTTAGAAAATTAAACAAGAGGAAGACAAGGGGATCAGCTAGGAGTTCCTAGTGTGGTTATTCCAAATCTTAAAGACATATTCAAAATTAATTGATCTCAATTTTTCAGTCTAAAATAGACATATCAGACCGATTCATTGGCAAATTCACATCTATCGTCATATTTAGCAATGATAGTTTATTATTATTGTCTCTATGACAAGTGAGTTCCAACAAAATAAAAATAAAAGACATCATAAATCTGAACCGTTTAAATTAAATCGGACCATTTGAATGGCATTTTGCTATCATAGTGTTTCTATGACAATAAATGCGGACCCATCCATTGACAACCCGGGATGAATGTTTGATATCAGCAAAGCAAATCAATTTGATATATTCTTTCTAAATGAAACACTCCAGACTAAAAACAAAATTCATAATCCAAATCCGAACTAAAAGCAATTATAAAAAATCTAAAAACTTTGTAACATTTGGTGAATTTATAAAGAATAAATCTGAAGTTCTGAATTTAAAGTAGTAAAAATAAACCTGATTTAAAATACATGTGTTTAGCAATTACTGATTGAACACATTCGTTCAAAGCACAAGACAATTTTTGTAATAAATATTGGATGAAGGAAGAAAATCTAAATACATTTATTTAGGCATATTTCAATATATATACATTCATAATGAGTTGTTAAAGGTTCTAAACAACATGCCTTCTTTGGTTTACCACTTTCAATATTTAAGTGGCATTATTCAGAATGGCATGGACACATGCATTTATATTCAATGTATTTGTCATGTACTACAAAATTATTAGAAATTATTCTCCCTTTCATGTTTAATATCTCATATTTGTATCTCAGAAAAGTTTATTCTTAACAAAATATTATTTATACTTGAATTCACAAGTGCTCATATCTAGTACACAAATATTCATTAGTTTTTCATTTCTGAATAAGTACAATAAAATTCAAGTAATATAATTTTTAAATAAGTAAAAATATAACTTTCCAAAATTTATTCTTCATAACATAAAATGTAAAAATTTTCTGCATAAAAATATCAACACATCTGAATTATATATAAAAGATATATATAAAATGTGCAGTTATCATTTCTTTAAAATTATTTTGCATTTTCTTTCTATATCCAGCATATTCTCTGCAACTTTTATAAAACAAAAATATCAGCGTCATCTATCCTCAATTAAATCCGGATGGACCCAAAAAAATTGATTTTCCAAAAGCGAAGGAAATCAGGAGGTAGTTTCAGCATGTAGAATGAATGACGCAGTTACAGGAAGAAAACCAAATGGGGTATTTTCAGTTGGAAAGGAATTTTTTGATAACTATTATATTGATATTTTTTATAACTAATTTTTAAATAATTTTTTGGAGATAAAGATGAAAGTTTAAACTATGCAACTTTAAATGTTCATAAAGGACCCCCATTCAGATTTCGAACATGCGATCTCTCGTACCGAGGGTATTGCCTATGCCACTAAACCAAATACTGATTCTTAAAATAATTTTTAAATAATTTAAAAATAATTTTTAAAAAATTTCAAAAAATATTTAAAAATTTATTACCAAAATAATAATTTGGATCCCCTTTCTTTTCATTTATCATTTTCATCCTTTTGTTTTGTGTGTGTGTGTGTGGGGTGGGGGGGGGGGGGGGGGGGAGAGGAGAAGAGAAAAGGAGCTATTGTACCTAGTAATCTTTTGCGTTGCATTATTTTATTCCCGGGACCAATGAGAGTCCAATAGGTTGAGAGGAGACAAACAAGCAAGAAATAAATAAATACATAAAATCCCCACTCAAAATTTTCCGAGCTCTATAAATCCGGGCCCAACAAAAGCCGATCTGACATCATTACGTGTCCACATTTGTATGGCTCTCGTACCCCCAAACGGATATGTGATGGGTCCGACACCGATTGACATGTGGGCCCCACATATAATTCGGCCCAATAACGTGCCAGCGTCACGAGCTCAGGCCCCGGACGCGACCGATCCGATGCCACCAAATTTCGTCGCGATTTGATAAAGAGCTCCCGTTCACGGAGCACCGAAATTTAACACGGAGATCTCGCTCGTGCGTGGTGGCGATGCGGATGCTTGTGAAAGGGGGAATGAACGGTCGAGATATTTGGGGGAAATTTTGTGTTGTGAAAATTGTGTCGCGGAAACATGGTCAAATAATTGTCCCCTTCATGTCAGGACGGTGCTATATCTGAAGGGTGATTTACATGTCACATCTAGAGTCATGCTTTTTAACTTTTGTTTTTTTTTTTCTTTTTTTTTTTGTTTTTGTTCCCTTGGGGACTTATAATTTATTAAGTTTCCGTAATTTAATCCTTCAAAAAAAAAAATTTCCGTAATTTATCCCACAAAACCTTTGAGAGGTCAGGAAAAAAATAAATTAGTACAAAGTTAGATGAAATATAAATTTATAATTGTTTTATAACACAAGCAAACTTTCATAATTTATATTTTAAAATAATATAGTACTAAAAATTATGATTTTGTTAACTTTTAGTATGGAGGGTAGAGTGCCTCCATCACATTAGGGGCGGATTTATTAAGAAGCAAACACTGATAAGTGTCTTTTTTAATTTTAAATATCATTAAAAATTATTAGATTTTTTTCATAAAAATTAAATAAATTAGATATACTAATATTAAATTGTCTATACTTAATGTCTAATAAAAAAATGATACGTATATATTTTTATTTTATATTCATATTTATCGGACTCTCTGAATCCGTCACTGATCACACTATTAATTTTATCAAAAGAGTAAGATTTTTTTTATCTTTAATGTCCAAATTATAAGTAGAATGAGAGTCCATTATACTCGTGCATGACTCCATCACACATTCACACTATTAAGCAACCTCAAAAGATAAAACATGCATCTCTTTGCTACCACTTAATAATCTCTCTCAATAATGATATACTTTGATAAATTTTCTATTTAAGATCTCTAATTGCTGTATATTGTGCTCATTGTTTTTCCTATTTTTTTTCATCCAAAGTTGTGTATGATATTTTGGTCAATATACTCCAAACAATCATCCTTCTTGTCATTTTCAATTATTCACATTAGCATTTTTTCTTTTGGGTAACAAAAGTATATTTTTTTCAAAAAGAAAAACAGTAATTATTCTTTCCAAATTAAACAGCTAGCAATTTGACAAATTGTCAAATGCAATCCGGCCATTGCTTTAATCCTTTTGATCCTATTTGGTAATGAAAAATAACTGAAGAATAGAATACAGTTATCATCACATCTAACAAAAAATAACTTTATCTCTTAGTTATCTTCTTCATCAGGAACTCAAAGCAACAGCTCTCCCTTGCTGTTGCTGTTGCTTTTTTGAGAGAGGTGATTGCATTATTATTCTATGATCCCCCCCCCCCCCCCCCCCCCCCCCCCACCCACCCAAAATACTAGAGGAGATGAATGGTAGCATAAAAGGAAAATCCCAAGTTCTGATACTGAACACTATGTCATGATGGGAACATGACAACCTGCCTCTTTGAAAATGAAATCACCTACAAATGTTGAGATCTTGGGACCTGAGAAGGGCCCAATTAAGATCTCTTGCAAAATGAAAATCTTTTAGTGTGATCTAAAGCTTGTGGTCGGTGGTTTTTGGATTCTGTTTTTTTTTTAGTTGTTTAATGATATCAAAAGGGAATACGAAGAATACTTACTGTGCAAGGATTGAAAATTTGTGCACAAAAAAAAATAGTATGAAATTTTTTTGAGTTAGAAAATGTTTCTGAACTTATGAATAACATCTGTGAACCAGGAAAAAAAATAATTTGCATCATTCAATACAAATTTTATTTTTATATGTTCTACTTACATAACTTTTCATTTTTATTTTACAGTATAATAAAATATTTATTGGAACTAAATATTTTTAGAAAATAAAAAGATCTTATAATAATTCAATTTTTGAGTAATTAGTCTAGAAAATAATAAGGTCTTAAAATGTTTTGTTTGAAGAACATTTATTTTAAGTATTTTGGATTTTGGGACAACTAGAGCTGAAATCTTGTATTGCTAGATCCAACTCATTGATTTAGTCATTTCATATTTATTTAGTTATTCTATGACTGTATTTTTTTTATGGTTGGAGACTTGAAATATATTTTAATACTTAGCATAATAAAGTTGTTATATATATTAGCCCAACGTTGATTTTTTTTTATATTTTTAGTTAAAACAAAATAATACCACCCATATATATTCTATAAAATTTAGTATACCAAGTCACCGAATTTTGCTGATATTTCATTCAAATAAATAATAAAATGTCGCTTTAAATTGTATATTAAATTAGTCGTTTTCTGTTATCCTTACTGATCATGACGAAATAGAATTATGGAACGGAGCAACTTATAGGCAATAATATATATGAGCAATTTCTCCTTGGACCAAAGTATGTACATCAGAATATGCTTCTCAAATCATATTGTTAATACAAAATATATATATATATATATATATATATATATATATTTTACTTAAACGTAGAAATAAAATTTTTGCATCACGGCTCAAGATCATTTTGTGCCTATATATTTTTCTTAGAGAAGTGATAACTGAACCCCTTATTTATATCCGAAATATTTAAATGTATTCAATATATTTTCTAACTTCAATTTTAAAATATATATATTTAAAAAAAATTATATTTAATATTAGATATAGATAAGCAATGCAGAACTTAAAGTGCAAAAATATTCTTTTCTAAATAGTAAGAGAGTGAAAATGCGTTACACAATTTGCATAGTATATAAAATAGTAGGATTAGTTTAACAACTGCAAATGTTTGTATGTAATTTAATTGAAGCTCATTAATAAAATCTGTAATCTGAAAAAGATGAAATATTTTTAATTAGCCTACAATTGCACCAATGATGATGATGTAGCAGCAGCACTGACATACAATATTACATTATTTTACACAAATTATCATCAAAATTAAATCTACAAGACACTATTAATTAATTAAGAACCAAAAATAATTAATTCTCTTTGTTAAATCTTTCTAATTACCATTTATCAATTTTCATGGTTTACAATGAGAAATGGATATTATAATTTTTTTTTTCTCAGATCATTGCAAACCATCCCTTTCAACCGAAAGTTTTAGTGACCAAAGAATTTAAAAATTGGGGGACAAATATGTCAGCAATATCTTTAATTTATTCCCTTTTCCTATTATATAATTTATTTACACAATGCTTTTATTATTCGATTTAAGCGAGTTATTATTCAGATTAGTGGTATTTGAGTTGAATAATATAATACTATACAAAATAAATTACATAATAAAGTCATTAATATGAATAATAACTCATTTTACATGAATAATAAAATTTATATCGATGATGATATCTCTCAAACATTTTTCATATACAAATACTACATTGACAATTATAGCAACATTTGATCTCTGTAAGATCTAGTGTCCACTTTCTAAATCCTTTAACGTGCTAGGATAAGGATTTAATTTTTGATGGATTATCAATAATTTTTGAATTTTTGAATTTTTTTTAAATCTTCAAAGCATGTTAATAATTCATAGCAACTTCATTTCACTTTGTGAAGCAATTGTAAATGCTGATATAAAAAGTACAATTTTAGTTACAAAAATGTAAAGCATGTTATGTTACAATAATGATTGCAAGAATTGTGAAATTATAAAATTAATAAATAACTGAAATTGTAGAAATGAAGATGAGATGAATTTTATAGAGGATAATTGATAAAACTGTTTATGAGTTAAAAAAAATTATCTTTAGTAACTTTAGGAGTAAATATATATCCTTTTAGCAAAAATATTTAGCTTGATACAATTAAAATGGATTAAAACAATTAAGCATGTAAACGGGCTATATATATTTTTTCATTGGACTCACAAAAAACGTACAGAATTAATTTATAATCCTTTCTAATTTTCCACTCTTTTCTATATATGCGAGGATGGACCCCAAAATTTAAAATTAAAGAAAGAAGAATAACAAATATAATATAAATTTAATATTAATTATGAATGGGGACAAAGAGTTTTCATATTTGAAAAGGTTATATTGTTTAGCATTGTTTTACAATATTAAATAGGGCTGTTCATAGAAGTGGAGAGTAATAGTCTTTTTTGACATAAAGATGAGAATCAAACTATTTAATCTTAAATTTTCGTAAAAAATCTTCATTCGGATTTTAAATTTGCGATCTCTTATACGAAGAATATTGTCTTTATTACTGAATCAAGAATATTATCTTTATTACTGAATCAAAAGGCCGATTCTCAAAAAAAATAGTCTTAATTATGATTATTCAATGAAGTGCAACATTTTTGAAATAGGATAATGGAAAGAGTTTGGCACAAGTCTAGTGATTTTCTTAATTGGTAGAGCCATTAGCACTACCAATTAAGAAATTAAAAAACAAGAGAAAGAGGAGGCCACTCACATTGTCATTATCCATTAAATCCAACGCAAATATTATAATGTATCATGATGTCAGCACAGAGGCAGAAGGAGAAATTGTTTTTAGTAAGATCAGCAATAAAAAAAAATTGAGTTAGTGGGAAAATTATTTATTTTTATAAAATTGTATGATATGAAAGTTTCAGCGGAAGTATGTGATCTCACTGCCTTTAAAACAATATTTATTTTTAATGTTGCTCCATCATTAGGAACACATAACCTTTGGATTAATGAAGGGGTGTGATTAATATAATATAGTACAGTATGATATAATATATGAGTAAAGTTACTGAATGTCTTCAAATTTTTTATTTATGATAAGTTTATGTACTTTTAATTTTGGTCAAATCTTGAACTTTATATATTCCATGAAAATGATCCGTCAAGAACTAATTTTAAAAACAAAGCAACCAAAATAGTGTCAGATGCTTTTTAATTTGTAGAAAGTGTTGTTTTTTTAATAATGTAGATATTTGAATTACATATTCATAATAAATGAAAATTTTGATGTCTTATTTTTATATACACATAAAATAACAAATAATATTAAATAATTAATAAAACATTATAGTTCTAAATTGATATTGAAAATAAGGTATTAAAAATTATATTAGTATATGAATAATCATAAATTGATAAGAAAATATTATGATTATTATATTCGGAAAAAATAATATGGTTATGTTAGATTAATAGTTGGGAGTTAATTATTATGTTATGTTTTATGTAGTTCTAAGATCTTGTCACAAACTGAAAGTTTGACTAATTTCGGTGATATTACCGCTATAATCAACGCTTCAGGTGTATTATATTTTTTTGAAGATAGAGATGCAGGTCAAGTTATATAATTATAAGTGTCTATAGAAAATCTTTTTTATTTAAAAATCGATTTTGCAATATTTTATATGAAAAATATTATCATTAGATGAAAAACTTATTTTCATTTCAGATGTATTACTATTTTTGCCACGTTTTTAATACCTTGATATGTAACAAGCTACGCAATCCAAATTGGAACCATCACTTTTAAATGAACAGTCTAATCACTGTTTCATGAATTGTTCATATTAATATTTCACACTCAAATTAACTAAAAACGCAACACGATGATGATAGATTTTATCTGTCTATATCGATCGATTGGATATATATTTTATATTTAAATGGCAACTAAGACCTGCTATGTTGGGTTGAATAACGGCAGATATGAATCTACCTGAGGATTCTAAGAAAAGGCTTTGCTTATTTGTTTGTTTATTTAGTACGGAGTTAATATATAGATAATTTTATAAATATTATTTTTATTATTTATATTAGATGAGTTATTATTTAATTTTATTATATAATTTATTTGTACACTATTTTTATTATTCAATTTAAATGAACTATTAGTCAGATTATTGATATTTCAATTGAATAATGAAGGCTTAATTTCTTAAGTACCCTTTAACTATTTCTCAATTTCTTATTTCTCTCTCAGCTCATGAATATATTAAATTTACCATCCAACTCTTCTAGTCCTTTCTTATTTGTCCATGAAATTACAAGAAAAAACTTAACTTTTATTTAAAAATATTTAACCCGTGATTTATGTTTAGTTAAAACAATTGACGATTACATCCTTAAAACTGCTTTCAACTCAACTCTTAACACTTCCTCTCTCTTTCCTCTGTCTCTCTCAAGGTGCTGTTGCTTTTTTTTTTCTTTGCATGAAAAGTTCTTCAAGTTTTTTCCACTTTGAAATGGTATAACCTAAGCATTAAACATGTGTAGTGAATATCGGTAAAATATTGTCTTACTACTAGGATCATGTTTAGAACGAGGATAAATAAGAGATAAAATCATTATTTTTTTTATAGGAGATAATTTTATCTTCTAATTATTCGTAAATTATCTTGATATTAAATAAGACTTAGTTGTGCAACTATGGCCCAAATTAAGAGCCTAAAATTTGCCCACAAATAAGAAGCAAAATTTAACGTTGGTCGAAAAGAAGAATCTAGCCAATACCAGTACAATTTAATGAATATATAAAACTACAACTTGACGGAAAAATCGACAATAGCATTGTACTTCAGGGAAAAAAAATGGGTTCATGAGCACTGAGGTTAAACTTAAAAGAGAGAGATTTTCCAATTTCACACTTGGTTGTGAAAACTTGGGAAGAAGCTTCCTTCATTTCTTTTGCATAGAGGCATTAGCTCAATGAAAAACACAAGAAATCAGAAGAAGGGGAGAGAGGGAGAGCAGTAAGCTCTTTTCCTTTTTAAGGATATTTTCGTCATTTCCTTTTAAACCAAATCTAAATCAGGAATTAAGTATTTTCTAATCAGAGTTTTTTTAAATAAAAGCTCTCATTAATCCTGACATTTATTTATTTTCAAAATTTTTTTGCAGGACTTGAATATGCGTCTCTTCGTAGAGACGAAGTATGTCACTATTATGTTGTGCTTGCGGTTCTATAAATTTTATGGTCACTATAGTTAATCTTTCTTTTATTATTTTATGGTCAAATTAATAAGAAAGAGTTAGAAAAGTTGAATAGTAAATTTGATCTATCCATGAGCTGAGGGAGAAATAAAAAATTGAGAAAGAGTTCAAAGGTACACAAGAAATTAATCCACTAAAAAAACATTATACAAAATAAATTGTATAATAACGTCATTAAGATGAATAACAAAATCAATATTAATGATAGTATCAATGATGATATATCCCAAATATTTCCCTATTTATTTTGTTTTCTATTCTGTTTTGTTCTTCAATGCAGAGAAATTGAAGAAATAGCTACTTCACTTCCAAAAAATAAAAGATACTTATATGTGAAATAAAACTAAGTAAAGCCTGTATATGCAATTGTGGAAAATTTGACTAGTTTTTTTTTTGGTTGGGCAGTGTTCTTTTATTTATTTATTTATTTATTTATTTATCATATTACTTTAAAATAGACTTTTTTGTTGGGCAGTGCTCTTTTATTTGTTTATTACATTTTCTTAATATTAAGATAACGTTAAAATTTTCAACTTTAAATATTTATAAAAGATTTTCAACTAGATTTTAAACTTTTGACCATTCAGACACAAGATATTATCTTAGTCATCAAAATAAAAATCAGTTCAAATTTAGGATTTAGAATTTAGCAATGTTTAGTAAATAATATTTTGTGCAGAAAAAAAAAGTAACTCCAAACAAAGTGAGTAGCGTTAACTGTTTGCCTCTATTTGAAGTTCTTAATTAAATAATTAACATGCATAAGTGCATATTCAGATTTTTCCTTGCATTCATGATAAACAGTTGACAAATTCCCTTGCACTCATTTAATAAAAAATATTAGAATATTACCATGCCATGAACTGGAATTTGCTTCCTTACAAAACTTCTTAATAGAAAAAAAAATATTAGAATTAAATTTGGTTGTTTCATTAACTAAAAAAATTATTTTACATAAAAAACTTTATGTTAATTTTTTTTATTTTTCACAACTTGTTCATCAAATTAGATTTTGATATTGATAGCTTTTTTTTTTTATAAACAGACAAAGCTGCCGTTTTCCATTTTTTTTCCTCGGAAAATTTGACATTGATAGCTAGACATGAATATATTTCCACGGGAACCTAGCTAAAGAGCATAACCGAAGTATATTCGCTCAATTAATTATAATGATTAAAAATACTTAATTCCTAATTTAATTACAACTGTCCAATTAAACCAATTACTAGCTCGTGTACTGAAACATCACCAGTATATATCTATCTAGCTGTTTTAGGTGCCTTTTTTTTTCTAAGTAGAAATATGCTCTTTCCTGTCCACCAAAGCAAGAGGCATATATATACTAACAACAACAACACCGTTAATTAATTAATTAATGTTCCATATATATTCCTTCTCCATTTCCTTTTGGTATACAGGAGATGTCGCTTGTTAAAGCACTATACATCAGAAAGAAGAAAGAAACAATAAGAAAAAAAAGAAAAGAAAAGGTTGATTAAGACAAAGAGACACCACTACTTGAAGCGTCAATTTCTCCAATGCTTTCTTCTGGTCTCCCACAAAACCAAAATCCGGCACGCAATTTCCATTGATATATATGTAATTATGTATGTATATATATGTTCCTCCAATTTTGACCTATATTTTTCTCGTGGTGCGACTAATTAAATAGTGCGATTATATTGCATCATCGATCGATCGGATCCTTCTCCTTTACATTATTGCAAAAGGTTTTTGCTTTTGAAGGCAATCCATAGACAGATCCATCTACACCTTTTCTTTTCTTCTTTTTTCATTTTTTCTAAGTGGTACTATTAGGACAGCCTAACTGGTACCAGTTAAGCTCATCCTCTGCTGTATACTTACTTTCGAATCTAATTATACAACCTAAACTTTAAACACTGTCTGAAACACACAGCCATATTTGCATATGTTGCAGAGTATATATAAATTAGATATAATTTATGGACACTATCAAATGGTGAAGGGGACATTTTAAATTTTTACCACAGTTTATTATAATTCATTTTGGGTACTTGAATCCAAATTAATATGTACTGGTAAACAAAACATTTCTTTCTTTACCATATTAATTGGTGGTGTAAGTAAGGTTATATATATAGCTGTGTTCGACTAATGATCAAAACTTTGATCACTAAAGTTATAGTTTAATTTATGTATTTCAGGTATGATACTTATAACATAAGCTGGTGTCATGATGCATTAATTAAGATACATGAAATCCCATTAGAGAACTTTAAGCATGCCATTGCTGGCCTGATTAATTGGGTAAGGTCAAAGGAGGCAAACGCAAGTGGAAAGAACAAAGCGATACTTAATTTCTTTCTTTCAATTATTTTATAGCTAGCACCATTCCTCTCTACTTTCTAAGCTTAAAGGCTGATGACAAAAAATCTACAATTTGACCATACATATGTTTGTTCTTTCATAATTCATATCATAAAACATAAATATATTTTTTGGGCAGTTGGTGCTTGGTGCGCCCATTTAATTCCAAGTTGTTTTAGTGTTGTCTTGCACTAATTTTAATGGTGTGTAGAAATGGAGAGAAAAGGCTTTTAACATGTACATGCACTTTAAGCACAAGTGGCATCTGTGTTGGATTAAGCAAACAGCTTAAAAGTGCCTGCAGCTTTATGTGTTATACAAGTGTACAAGCAGTACATATATTTATATATATGCATCCTTAGCCACGAGTTGCAAAATAATATGTGGCCATGCTTTCAGTTCCTATAGTTTTTCTATTTATTGGATAAGAATAACCAGAAAATATTCGTCAATTTTGGATTCATATCCGCTGTCATACTTTTTTCTCTACAGCACGTTGGTGCCATAGTTTTTTTTTTTTTTTTTTTGATGTATGACATGTGGGAAAACTACAATTTAAATAAATAAAAAAAAACACCTCCGACAATTAAATTTGGACCGTTTAAATCAAATTAAACTATTTAAAGTCAATTGCACATTTGATGTCATTGAAAACTATGGCAGCAGGTGCACACCCGTCAATATTCTTGGTATTGTAATTATTCAAATTAATTAGTCCTCTTTTAATTTGAAAACAAATTTACTATTGATGTGTTTGTTTCCTAATGGAGGAATAAAATTTGTTATCACCGAGAAAACGATCAACGGTATTTCCTATGGATGCAACAATTAGTAGGACCGAGTTTGTAGGCCTAATTAATATTGCAATCCAAAATGGGATAGATTTTTTGATGGGCTAAATAGGCCCATAAGTATAATTTTTACTTGGGAAAAAAATATTTTTGGGCCTTTCAGGTTGGCTT
This sequence comes from x Bolboschoenoplectus mariqueter, assembly GCA_037678475.1. Lineage (NCBI taxonomy): Eukaryota > Viridiplantae > Streptophyta > Magnoliopsida > Poales > Cyperaceae > x Bolboschoenoplectus > x Bolboschoenoplectus mariqueter. The sequence continues at coordinate 2,728,619 of CM075282.1, forward strand.
TTGCAAATAGTTCATTTTCTCTATACAACTTTATTTACAGAATTAGTTGTTGAAGTTCTTTTCTCAAATTACAACGCAAATGTACATGTATTAAAAAAAATGATTGCTCATAACAATACATTTAAATAAATTATTGACAAGTTCCCAAATATAAAATTACATAAACAGTAGAAATTGAAAGTTATAATGACAACGACGACGATGATAGTAGCAACAGCAGTAATAAGGATAGGAAGAGAAAACCAGAAAAAGAGAAACGTGAAATTTGCTTAAAAGAACAAGCTTTCAATAAATTGGTATCATGATCTCCATGCCTTCTACAAGTTCTATTGTCATGAAAAAAGATCACGACTCGTCGACTTGAATGATTATCGGCAATTCAACATGTGTGTCATGCAAGCCATCTCACAATTTCAATGCTATAAGAGGGTTCTATTTTTTTGCTACGCAATAGAATGTACAGACAAATGAATTATAAAAAAAATTAGATTTATTTTATACGAATATCAATATAATTAAATACAATACATTATGTTATACGGTGTAATGTAGCAGACGATATAAATCCGTGCAAAAGCCAATCTTCTTTCTGTTTAAGTTGGACAATGGATATGCTTTGCTTCGCTCACAAATATGAGTTATTGATATTGATAGCTAACGTCACAAAAAAGTACATCTAATATTTTAAATGAAAAATATTACAATTGGGGATGTATATCATCATTTCTTTAGGTATGTTGTATATAAAAATTTGAGTAAATTTGAAATTTGATCAGTTATTTATTGTAAAATAATTAAAATTTCATTATTAAAACTTTTTAAACTGTTTAGAAGGGTCAAACATTTTTTAAATCGATTTAAATTTGATATATAACTTATCTAAATAATTAAAAAAATACGTTAACAAATTATTTTTTTAATTAAAATGATATTCGTCAATATATATAAGTATATAACAAAAGTCTAGTATATCATAAAATAAAATGTATTATTCAATTATCCTAAAAGAAGGAAAAGCAATTTGCTGAAGTATAACATCAACTCTCTCTCGCTCTCTAACAGTTTAGGATTATTATATGTGTGCTTTTCTGTGTGCCTTCACCACCAGTCTTCTTTATGCTATGTTTATGCTGGTGGGTCCACTAAAAAGTTCCTCACAGTCTTTCAAATTAAAAAATTTCAACGTCTCTGAACAAGCACACTTATCCTAAGAGGAGCATTTTTGCCTCAGCTCTATTTTATAAATTAATGGTATAACATAATGCTCTAGCTAGCTTAAAAACTTCTAAATTCATTGTACTTAATGATTGGATCAAAGAAGAAGAAGTCAAATGTCCTACGACGCAAATGTCCCCCAAAACGTACCAATAACTAACAGTAACTACTTTATATTTTAAGCAACGATTCAGTTATCACGTATGTATGACGCAACCAAACGAGCAAAGCAAACACCTTGCTCTAAAGAAATTAAAGGCCATATTTGTTAATTAATTTGCCCATAAACTCAGTTAGTCACGGAGCCAATTATCCCTTATTTTCGAGGGGCAATGGCTCCTTGCCTAAGTTAATTATATAATTACATAACTAAGCGTTATGAATATATAAGCTAACTATGAAGTTTGGAAGTTTTAAGTAAATAAAGTTCTTGTTAATTGAACTCCTTGTCTATTTTTTGTGTATTTTTCTTATTACATTGTCGTGTGATTTAACATATGATAATGACTTATAATAAAATTTGCTCATGTTATAAATATTTTTTTTGACTCCGTCACTGAATTAAGTAATACATAAAAAATCACTTCTAACAAAGGAAATCATATTATTTGGAGGGATCCAATGCCCCTATCTTATTACAAAATATCACAATGGACAAAAAAATCATATTATTTAGAGGATCCGATGCTCATTGAATCGGTGTAAATCGATCGGCCACAGATACACTCTAAATAGTTCCAATTACATGATTGCATATAAAAAGAATTATAGAATTTTGAATTCATTCTGATAGTCATTAAGGGAATTGGTTAAATCGACAAAATATTGATATGTTAATTTTATTATCTTTTGATGTATATGACAATAAAATTTAAATATTATAATTTTTATGTGCCCCCATAAAGCAATATGTATAAATATGCAATCAATTAGTTTTGTCATTTAAAGATTTCAAAATAATTATTTAAAATTTAATTTAATTTGACATTAACATAACATTAATAACTGAATTGTGACCACTAATAATTATATACATTAGATTCCTTTATTATCTAAAACAATTTTATTGAACATCAACTAAAATTTTAGGAGGAAAATATTAAAATGTGTATTTACTATTTAATAATTTAAAGCATTTATATTGTTTGGATGAAAAGCAGAGACGGCATTGATGAATGCATTGATTTTAGGGATGTACTACAATCCATTTAATTAATTAAAGCATTGATTTTTCCTTTGTGTGGTCGGTCCCATCTAAAATTAAGAAGGCGTTCATATTATTTCAATTGTTTTTTAAATAAAAATTCTGATAACTTTAATATTTATTCTTTCAAATATTTTTTACGAAATTTAAATATAAATGTTTCCGCAAAGAGACGAAATCGATCGTCATTACTGTATTAAATTCAATTTAAAAAAATGGGAGTAAATATATATAATAAAATGAAAAATTGTGATGGCAAAATAAATAAATAAACAAATAATGATAATGTGAGTTAATTTAACGATTAAAAAAATGGTGCACTCTTGGAAGTACCGGGTACCCTGCATCCACCCTGTCCCGAGAAAGGGGGCTTGGCTTGGATCTGTAAAGGAGCAATAATATAATTGTACACACCAACCGGAAGGCGCCACGTGTACTTGGCCAAAGTATGCTGTTTCCTCTCTCGCCCAATGATCTGGTGACAAAATGGGGCTATCTCTGGGAAGCGCATGTGCCAGAGCGCGCCATTGTAGGAGAAAGACGCTGACATGACTTCAGTGGGGGTGGAATTGGATAGCGATCATCTCACCTCATCTCATCTCATCTCATCTCATGTAGTGCCACCAAACTCTTCATTCCATCCCAAAATAATTGCCTCTCCGTGTATGCATATTCTGACACGCACATATTTGGTTCATGGGACGCAACAGGAATTCACATCGCTTGTCCTCGTTTTCCAATTTTACAGTCTTACTGTCGTAAAATTTTGACATCTCGTCTCGATCGTTTATCACGTATTAATTATGTGTGCATCTCAAAAGACTTTTTAAAAGTCATATTATTTCTTGCAGGGTTGATTTCAATCGGATAGTCCGGATTGTGTATCATACAATTTCTATTATTACAGTTATGATAACGGTTCTTTTTTATTTATTTAGATTTTTTACCTATCTGTGTTTTCTGAACGCATTTTTTCACAACAAAATTTAACGCATCCATACATGTTCTGTTTTCCAATATGGTCCAAGACATGGTCCCGTTAGAAAGTGCCACTAAATAAGACCAACTGAATTATGTCGATAAAATGTTTGCATTTGCTTTCTAATTTTCTATTAAAATTTTAAAATTGTTTGGAATTAATATGTAAATGACATCTTACAAAATTTTGATAATATATATTATGTAAGAGTTAGGTATATTTTATTTAGATAGAGCCTTAGTCTTTAAGAGTTGATCTCTCAACTTTTTTATTATTATCTTGTCATTTTCTTCTTCTAATATTTTGTGTGCCGCTAATAATTATGAAGTGATAGATAACTCCTTGGATGGTTTAATAATTCTGCTACAATTAGGATTGACAATTTTCAATTTGATTCGATCCAATTCGAACCAAGTCGATGACTAAATGGGTTGGATATATATCTAGATTTTTTTTATCACTCTCAAATCAGACCAAGTCAATCCATTTAATTGTATTTTGTGGGATTGAACTTAAAATTTAACATATATGTAGACACCAATTTAAATTAATTATATATTAATTGGAATTAAGTTGTATATAAATTAATACAAAAATGTTAAATACTTAATCAAGATTCACGGGTTGGGTTGAATCGATCCGTAACCTGTTCAGATCAAAGAATTTTGATTCAGGTCAAGTCGAAAAGTACTAGATTAAGAAAAATAATAAAATAATATTGAGCCAACCCTAATCCAACATATAGAAACCCTGAACTACAATTATGATATTTGCTAACTTGTAATAATGCATGAAGGGGATTAAAACTTTTATGTTTTCAGGCATATCACATTATTTTCATTATTCATTCGATTTATTTTTTTTATTTTATATTGATCGGATGACTTAAGTATTATGCACATCTCTCCTCATTAAAACATTAGACGTTGATATATCTAAAATGGAATTTAACTTTTAAATAAAACCAATTATTTTGGTGTTTCTATATATGAAACATGATGCAACTATTAGATTGTTATCATCATATACATCTTTAATTTTCAAAAAAATATTTGTTAAATATGAAGTTTATTTTACAGAATTATATATTTTTTTTAAATTTAGTTTTTTCAATAAATTTTTTTTTTCTCCGGAGCAAAGCAGGGACAACAACCTTAGTTTTAAAGAATAAAGTGACCATCAATGAATTCCAAAGTCATTTCAATTTGCTTTGAAGTCTTTTTGTTTGTATTTCCGAAATTATTATCAACAAATTTGATGAAAGTTGTGTTTTCAAAGTGTCGATCACCCATATTAGTTACTCAATTTTATTTGAGTGATATTTGTTACTTGATGTTTTTTCGAAGCAAATTGAAATTTGAGGATCCATTAATGACTAATTAATTAGATAACTTTTATAATGCTTTTTCAAATCAAGTGAAAGTAATTTTTAAAACTAGAAAAAAAAATATAAATATATTATTTTTCTTACAGATTGATTGTGTATTAACTTTCATATATTTTTTATATCGTTTAATATTATATCAAATGTCACTAAATTAATATAAACGATTGTTACGTGATGAATGATAAAACATACATAAAATTACGTCTTCTCTCCCATACGTGAAATAAGTAAAATGTAAACTTGTCATATTTTAAAAAATACAAACTATTTTTCACAGTTACCAAGATGGTCAAAATATTTCACCCCACGCATCCAATGATGAAATAGAGCTACTCGGATAAAAGACATTAGAAGACAAAATCCAAAAGAACTGAGTGCATGCAGCATTGCAGCCAGCCAGCCAGCCAGCCAGAAATTAGCACCAAAAACAGGAGGCATTTGTACCCGACACAAAAAATATAAAAAGATCTATAAAAGGAAGGAAAATGAAGCAGACGCGTGTGGACACAGGAGGAACAGGAGTAGAAAGGCCGAAGCGCTTGAGACTTGAGAGGCATATATATATATATACGTGTGTGCGCGCGCGCTAACTATTACTTACTTTGTTTGCTGGTATTATATATAAAGAAATTAACGGATAGGGTTGTGTTCTTGTGCGAAACTGTAGTTACAGGCAGAGAAAGAGAGAGGGAGGGAGGGAGAGAGAGATTTATAGAATTAGGGTTTACAGAGTAGGCTTGCAGAGACCCATGCTTTACATTGTACGAACTAGCATCCCACTCTTGACCGGTAATAGTAATTAGGGTAAAGTTAAACAGTTCGATCGTATCTCTCAGTTATATCCCACAACTATCCTTTCAGCTTTAATAATAAGAAGAAGAAGAAAATAGGAGATATAAAATTAAATGTATTTCCCTTTTTTTTATGGTGGTGTCTTCATGAGTGTAATTTTCGTCAAAAATTGATAGATTAATGAAGAAACGAATGTGAGGCCAATCCTCTTTCCGTGCAGAATAAATTCTAGATTTTGGGTGTATTTTTTTTTTGGGGGATTTAGCTGGCTTCAAGTTCGAGATGCACTAATTGATCGGATCTACACGAAAAAATTCCGACACGAGAGATTAATTATCTGAATTCACTTGGAGGTACAATAATGTTTCACTGGGATAGGATGATGAAATCCAAGGATGCAACTAGTTACTAGTTCTGTACACACAATGCTTAATTTGTTACTTGCAATAGAACTCTACTTATAATTGTAATTAAATTCTAGTTGTTTTGATATCATTGTTATGACTTTATTAAGAAAAAGAAAGATTATATTACTGTTACAAGTCTTTTGTACCACAAAAAATTATAACTCTACACTTTTTATTTATATTTTAAAATTTAAACCGCTACTAAAATTAATTGTTTACTAAAGAGTTAAACTATACAGTTATATTAAAAATCTTAGTGTGCCAGTAACAAATTAAACTAAAGCATTACAGCTTTACTAGTCCATTTGACCTAAATTAAATATATATTTTATAAAAAAAATAACTACCGAAAAATTTTGATCAAGAAAATTTATTTGGTATATGGTATTTGATTAATTAATAATTCATTGTTACTGAAAACTCAGTTCTAGAAATGTAAAATTCATATATAGATCAAATAATGATATATGATATTTGATTAAAAATTCTTACAATGGAAATATTTTGATTGACCTTATAATTGAGAGGATGTGTTAAACCAACATAATTTTTACCACTAGAGAAGTCCTTGTCATTATTGCATTGCTCCGGATGAATGATTTAAAGAGCGAATCTATATTGTTCTCATAAAATAAAATTGTGGGCATTACCATAATAAAATTGTGGGCATTACCATAGATAGCGGACACCTATCTAAAACACCAATAAATTGCTTTAACTCCGTGTGTGATTGTGGAAATTAAATGGATATGTCAATCTCGGTCTTATACGATCACTTTAAATTATATTTTGATTTGCCGAAAAAAATGTTATATGAGGAGGGATCACTTTAAATTATATTTGATATTTTATCAAAAATCGTTAAATATGAACTCCTTAAAAATTGCATATATTTTAATATATATTTTTTTGATGGTCTATCAAATTAAATTCAAATTGTATGAAATTTAAAACACTAGTTCAAGAATATTTCTATACAGTTATTTCTATTTTTAAGATTTTTTATTTCTAAAAATTCATTGTCGAGATTTCCAAAATAATTATTGCAGAGTGATCCCTATTCTTTTACTATATATATAATGTTAGTAATAATTTCAAGACATTTATGAGCCAAGGCAACTTCCTAAATTTTATCAGTTGTCGGTGTTTTGTACAATAAAAATTTGAATCTTGATTTAGTAAAATATTAATGGTTGACCTTAGTTTTTTTTTTTAAATTTAGTGCAGGGGCATCTTTTTTTATCTATCGGAGGTTATATATCATTGGTTCCTTCTTCAAATTATACATTAAAATAAAAGAACTTTGATCATAGAATTATTACCTTATTATGTCTCGTATATATGATCTTAACTTGATAAAATAATAATAATAATAATAATAATAATAATAATAATAATAATAATAATAAGAATAAGAATAATAATAATCATCATAATCATAATAATAATAATAATTATTATAATAATAATAATAATAATAATAATAATAAGAATAAGAATAATAATAATCATAATCATAATAATAATAATGATGATGATGGTGGTGATGATGATGATGATGATGATGATGATGATGATGATGATAAATAAATATCAGCCGTCAGATGATTGGAATCCTATAAGAGCTCTGGGGAAACCTTTTTATCCTTTTTTTTTTTTGATAAAAGTGAGGAAACCTACCTGTTTCATTGAAACAGAAAATTTAAGCACAAATTGGATAATAGAAACAAGCAATAGTTTAGCACAAATTGCAGTGAAATCCCAGAAAATTTCCCAAATTAAGAATAAAACCCCAACTAACAATTAACATCTTACTTAACCATCACATTTATCCTATAAAGAAGGGATGAAGATCTACATGAAAAATTAAAGGATACTCTACTTTGGTTATAGTCATCGCACTATATATAGACGAAAAAATAGAAGAAACAACAACAAGACAGCTAATAATCCTCTCTCTCTCTCTCTCTCTCTCTCTCTCTCTAGCTCTAACCTAACAGCTGCCCCTCTCCCTCCTCAATCTCCCTCTCTCTATCTTCCACCTCTTTCTTTTATTGAAACCTTTATTGCTCCAAGCTTTCTTTGGCCTTCTAGCGAAAGTGTGAAGATTGAAGAAAAAGATAAAGGATTGTACCAAAAAAGCAAGAACCGACCAACGTCATTCATTTCTTTAAATTGCATGAAATGAGTTTGTTACTTTTTTAATTTTACTTGGATGTTTGGAATTTTTTTTAATGGGTTGTGTTTTTTTTTATGACATGGAAGGCTAAGTCCATTAATCTAGAGTGTATGAATGTACCATAAATACTTTGAATATGTATGGATAAATTATTAAAATTGTACTTGTATTTAGTTGTTGATTTATTTCGTGTGTTTTATTTGTTAGTGGGATTTTGAAATTGTTTGATTTTCTTGTCGTTGTTGGTAATATGCAATATATGAATATGTTGAATTATTACCAAAGGCAAAAAAAAAATAGCTAAATTAGAATTGTGCTTTCATAAGCATATATTAGATAAGTAATTAAATGATAGTCCTGGAAGACGAAGTTAAATTTCAAACAACATGAAATAAACTTAAATATTTAATATATGGAGTACATTAAATCCTTTGAAGAATTAAGGTTCATTAAGAAAATTAATGGATTTAAGCCGACATGGTATGCTACGAAAGTACAACAAACTGAATTAGAGGAACAAATTGGTATGTTATCAACAATATAAATTATCAACTATAAAATAATATCTTATCAACCATATATATCATTAAATTTAAAAAATAATTAAACATTTATATAATTAATTAAAGTATTAGGATGGAACATTTCATGATACTGTTTGTATTTACAGATGCAACATGAACTCTTAATTAAGGTAGTTTTTAGGATCCAATTAATCTGCTTTTATGGATTCAGAATTCTTTTTTTTTTTTTTGGATCAGGCTATAACGCTCTTGAATCTGGTTGTATTTCTATAATATATGCCGCACTTGAACAGTGTGGTTTACATTATTTGGATTTGCTAGCATTAATTCACCTTAGTTTATTTGATCGGTTTTAATTTATTATTGAAATTCAGTTATCAGTACTTTTCCTTATGGATCAACAATCCATATTGTACTACACGACAGGCTCATACGTTTGCAGCAATTGATTGGTATCTGTACTTGAACTTATTTTGTTAAATTATCCCCAACACATCGTCAACAATCACAGTGATGTTGGTCTTGTTTCACAAAACTACAACTCAAAAATATTAGTGAAAACTGAAAACTGTAGATATATTAACTTCAAATTCAGTGAGAATTAATGGAACTATTGTCGATTCTTTTTCTCCCTCTCCCTCCTGCCCTTTCGCTTTCTCTAAACTGTGGAAAAAATATTCAATATTTCAAGAATATTTTCATTTCATTTTCAAATTAATTTATTTAATTCTATATGTCAATTGCAATTATAAATGTGAAGAATCTTTGCTAGCAAGTCTGACTAAAATGATACATAAATAGTTACAATTCATTTAAAAGTGATATGAGATATGAATTACTTAAGATCATTTTCTCTACCAATTAGAAATTACCACATCAGCGAATTAATAATTGTAGAAAAAAATATATTAAAATCGATAGATAAAAAATTATTTAATTAAATTAACAATTATAGAGTTAAAAATGCTCTAATACGAAGGACAAAAAATAATTTAACAAGTTTTAGAAAAAGAATGCAATGGGATGTACCATAAAACATACATGAAATTTAACAATTATAATTGTGATCTGCAAAACACTTGACCTTCTATGTGCCTTGAGGTGTTGTCCTTGCGGGTTGCAAGGAATTAATACGGTCCCCTTTCTAGCATAGTTTATATTTGTATACCCACATGACGATTTTATAAAAAATGAGAGAAATCAAAACCCCAATGAGGAGGATGAAGGGATAAAGAGTATATAAAATAGATAGAAGACAGCCAAGCTGCCAGGTCAAAGGATTTATTTTTTTATTTTTAATTCTTGCATTTGATCGCTAGAGGGATAAGGGATTGCTTTGCGGTAAAAAAAAATATTAGCATCTTTTATCCTACAATTACTAATTATCACATTATCAATTTAATAATTTTCTATATATAAATTTCATAATATTTCCATCCTGTAATTACTAATTTGTTGACAAGATAATTTTTAATTAATAAAAAAATAATTTTAAATTGTATGCCCTGTTCTGAAAAATTATTAGCGTCCTATTATGGAGAAGGTATTATACTTTTTCATAGAGGTATTTATACTATTGGTCACGAGAGGTATTGTACTTGATAATATGAGGTGTTTATATCTGATCAAAGGGTTTTTATATATGATCGAGGGGGTGTTTGTACTTAATTAGTGTTTATATCTGATAATTAAGGTCTATTATGGACCACAATAAACTATCACGAGCCGCAACGTACTATTACGAACCGCAACACTCAGTTTCAAGATCAAATGTGAAACACTCCCGATATTCATATTGACGCATGTAAGTATTTATATTTAGTTATATGAGTGTTTATATCAAGTCATTGGGGGCATTATCTCTTATCATGAAATGCAAAAATTTATCAAAAATAAAAATATCATTGAAAAAGAAAGTGCAAAGTCAAGAGATTTGCAAGGTGATTTTAGGAGGACTCTAAGAGATCAAAAGATTTTCTCTAAAAAATAATATTATATTCTTAAAGAGGCCCTGATTTGATATCACATAACATCCCCAGAAATATTCAAATTTATCTCGAACTAAATTCATTCATTTATATATTTTATAATTTACTTAATTTGAATTTTTAAATATTTTTACCAAAAATATAATCAATATAAGTCCCCACTAAGAAAATTATTTTGAAATAATTTTCAGCAAAACGACAGACAAGCCGATTTCAATTCTCATGGCAAGCTTCAAATTAAGTAATTACTTATATATATATATATATATTACTAGATTTTGAACATTCAGCACTGTTATTTTCTTCTTTTTTTTCTTGGGTAGAAGTGGATTTGTGTCATCTTCTGTTTTACCCACAAAAGGACGAATCCTACTTTTCATGTGCAAACCATTATCGGACTTGCAACATATATTATATTAAGAGAAAATTCCCCAGATAGTATTATCTTTTTATTTGATCCAATCCGTTTGTTTCGGATCAGACAATCGTCTCGACATGCAAACTAGGCATGAATGAACAGAATTGCACATACATACGGATATGGATTGGGTAGAAGTAAAATAAAATTACTTGGAAGAGAGAGAGAGAGAGAGAGAGAGAGAGAGAGGGTTTTGTTTGGTCAAAGCAGTGGAGGGCAGTGTAAAAAAGGAGCCTATGTGTAGCGCAAAAAAATATAATTGTACTGGGAGCACACGCGTAGAGGTGAGATTGCTGTGCAGTCGTACGGCTCTGACATAAATACTGCTCATGCATAGTGACGCGAGAGCGATAACAGGAGAGCCTGAGAGGAGATGCTTTTGTCCAATTCATCCATCCATCCATCAACCCTAATCCTACACATATCATCTCTCTCTCTCTCTCTCTCTCTCTCTCTCTACTCTCTCTCTCTCTTTCACACCCCCCCATATAAGTTGCAAACTCTGTTAGTTACTTTTTTTCCTACAGTAGTAACTCTTTACTATGCATTTTCAGATCATGGCATGTGGCCCATCAGAAAGTGGTGGGCCTCTAACGGCCGAATAACTAATTAGTATTAATTAAGATTTGACTTGCAAAACACCAAACACTTCACAAAATTTGCAAGTACTAGCTGGGTCCTCTGTGACTCCATACAATGTATCAGTATCACGCATTGAAACTCAGTTTCAATTAATATATTTCTTTCTCAAATGCTGATCTCATTAATTATTACCAGGTACGTACTCTCCACATAATAATTAATTGTCCTTTCTTAAAATGGAAGAAAAAAACTAGGCACCAAGATAATTAAGAGGGACATGTGGGACATCAAATAATTAAGAAATTTAAGCATATGCATGTAATCTCATTTTCATATACAAATAATAATTAACTTGCCTAGCTAACTAGCTACAAAGGATCAAGGAAGCATACGTAATCTCATTTGTATAAACCAAACAAGTTTTTTTTTTTTAATACCCAAAATTACTATGTAGTAATTAGCTTCCTATTACCTAATAAATACACACCAGAAGAGGATGCAGCCCCCATTGTACAAGCTAGTTATTAGCTCTGCAGACCTCCCTCCCCCCCCCCCCCCCCCCTCCCTCCTCTCCTCTCTCTTTCGCCCTCTTTTCTCTCTAAAGTTCACCAAATCCTCATCATCCCCCTCCTCCTTCTTCCTCCTCCTCCTCTCCATACCCCAGTAATTATTTTCGATCTCGACTCCCATTTCCATATGGATTTCTCTTGATTTGTTAGAGAAAATTCTCTCATCAGCATCACAGAAAAAGCAATATGCACATACATACCATTACTTTCTTCAAAAAAGAGATTGTATTCCATGTTATCTAGCTAGTTATAAACTGCTTTAGAAGAGCTAGCTGCTTCATGCGATTCTCTCTCTCTCTCTCTCTCTCTCTCTCTCTCTCTCTCTCTCTCTCTCTCATGTAGCTAGGAATATCATGGTTGGTCATATTCTCTAGACTTCAACCATACATCCCCTCTAAAGGGCAAACAAACAAACCCCATCCAAACCAAAAGGGAGATGTTACCTTTACCAGACTCTCTCTTGGAGAGATCTTTCTATTCGCAGCTTGAAATCAACTCTCCTTCCTCTTCAAATCCAACAGCGCAACAACCTGATTTCCCCTTCTCTTATCCTTCCCCTACATTTCTCTTGGAGGGTTTCCATCCACCACCACCTGGCCCGCCAATTAACAGTCGGATGAATACTGTCAATTTGGAGTCAATCCAGAGAAACCTTAACACCAAGAACACTAACACTAAGAGAGTGGCGAGAAAAGACCGACACAGCAAGATAAACACAGCAGCGGGGTTACGAGACCGGCGGATGAGGCTCTCTCTTGATGTGGCGCGGAAGTTCTTCGATCTGCAAGACACGTTAGGCTTTGATAAAGCAAGCAAGACAGTTCAATGGCTTCTGACCAAGTCGAAAACTGCCATAAAAGAAATTACTGGAGGATCAAAAAGCACAAACTCTGACAATAGAAATGCTAGTCAAGACAACACCGAGTGGCCAGAATCTGATTGTGAAGATACCTCGACTGTTTCAGATTACAAGCAGAAGGTGGTGAGCGAAGAAAAGAAGCAAAAGGTAAAAAAATCAAGTGTTAAAGCACCAAGAAAGACTAATGTGCATCAAGCTGTTGACAAGGAGGCAAGGGCTAAAGCAAGGGAGAGAGCAAGAGAGAGGACCAAAGAGAAAAATAGGCTCCGTTGGGTCACCATAGCTTCATCGATTGCAGTTGAAAGACTGGGAGAGGGATCAGGATCGCATGACCACACCAATTATACATCAAGCAATTTGATTAATGAAATAGAAGAGGGATCTTCTTCGTCAGTTCATCGACACAAACAAGCAGTCAATGAACAACCAAATGATCAATTCCCAATTGGAAACGAGTCGACTAACATGCCTATCTTTGATTATACCGGACATGAATTTGAAGGTAACTACCATAACATCTCTATGTACCAAGGGCAGTGGGATATGGAGGGAGTGCATTATTTTTCTGGCATGCAATACCACTCAAGGCCATGGTAATATTGAAATTAAATTATGCTGCTTCATAATTAATTACGTTGCTTATGTTTTCTATTTCACTTTATGAATTTGGTCATGAAGTTGGAACCGTCAGTTATGTTTGTTTTTTGGCTTTCAGTTTGGTAATTTAGTTGTTGGTCTAATGTAATGTTTGTAATGAGAATTTTCTGGTTTCACTGCTTCATTAACCTGATTTATTTTGGTAATATCAAATGATAATAGTATGATTATCAATTAAGTATTTGTTTTAAAAAAAAATTTTGACCTGCCCCTTAATTATGAAAAATTAAGTATTTGTTTAAAGTAGTAATTGAAATAGTAGGTTACATAGAAAAGTATTGACCTACCCCTTAATTATGAAATGAGAGCTTTTTAATGTATTGCTGGAATATATTTTCATGCAAGCCCGTTGGATTTAAACATATTTTGTTTATACTTTTTAGTGATGAAGAATTGATATTGATTGATATCCAAACTAAGAGCTAATTATATAAAAGAATTCATAGTTAATGTATGACATGGATTACAATAGAAGATCTTGGAGTTTCTACAATTAAATTAATTAAATTAGGATGCATATATTACAAATAGATTTTATATTTTGGTAGGACATAATTAGTCATTATTTTATCTTAGATTTCTCCCCGACATAAGAGAAATTGGTACAAGGTATAGTGTACACGAGGAGGGTGTAAGATAGGAAATTATTAAAGAAAATTGTATGATAAGAGGGAGCGGTTGAATAGAATAAAAATATCATAATTGTGTAGTAAATACATTTTGACTGATACATATATTTGCAAAGAACATTGTCCATTATATTGCTCTTAATTGTAATTAGTAGATTTTATGCATATTTCAATTACTAGTCTACTATTTTTCTTTTTAGCCAATATAAAAGAGTTTTAAATATGGATTATAATTCTTTAAATAATTTATCTTGACAACCTTAACAGTGATTTCTAAAATCATGTTAAAAATAAAAAAAATATATAGCTATGGTGTTTTCTTTATAAATTGGATGTGTATAAATTTTCATATACTTCAAATATTATTTGATATTTCATCAATGTTGTTAGATATGGATCATTGTAAATTTTACATCATTTTTCATGTATGAATTGAACATGAAGTATAACTTACATTTTATTAGTCATATTTTAAAATTATAAGCTATTTTTAATAATTATTAAGATTGTCAAACTAATTCATTGTTAATGGATCCCTCACTATTTACATGTAGGAATTTACCAGATAATAGGCAATTGTTGTACTCATCTCCCCCATAACACTAGGGCTTATACTAATTAATTTTTATGAAAAATATAGTGAAATTCACGTATAATTTTGAATACTGATTATCGTCGAGTACATCATAAGATAGCTTCAATTACTAGATACATCATATTTTGAGAGGAGTTGTCTATATCTACCAACTTATTATGGAGAGAGTCTAGATCTAGAACAAAAGTAATAAAGAGCCGCAATGGAACATTATAAAATTAAATATAGTCACATAATAAACTGACACAAATCAATCGTTATTTTAATGAAATAAAACATGACTTATACATTGGTTAAGGTAAGTTTGATGCATTGGTTGAGTAGGTTGAGGATGGTTAATTAGCTTTTAGGTATATGTAGTTTTAGTTTGTTTTTTTTCTTCTTCTTTTTTTACATTGTATTTGGTTTCTATATATAATGGAAATAGCTGGGCTATGACACTTCTTTCAAAAAAAAATATGACTTTTCATAACATAAATTGATGATAGGTGACATGTGTGCTTGATCGTGCACATTCTTTGGTGGGTTAGCGTCATTTTTTTGTGTGCCAAAATGTGGGCAATTTTTTTTTAATCACAAGATAACTGTCAAATTTTTAAAATAATATTTAATGTTAATTATGCATATAATTACAAATATATGACCTTACAAATAAAGTAATATTTTTTAAAATGTTGTAGACATGCTTCTCATGTGGGTGTAGGTTTTGGTTGTTCGTTGACAATATTGCCATTGATTAATCATTGAATAGGGATAAAGATAGAGATAAAGTTGATTTCAATTGTCATATATGTGTAATATTGTTATACTATATTTCTTTAAATTCTTAGAATAAAGTTTGGGGTGAATCTAGGATAATAATTTGGACCGTCCAATAAATTTCATATAGTTCAAGGTTTGCTCTTTTGCTCGTTCCAAAAAGAAATAAATCATGTACATTAAAGAAATAAAATGTGAATCCTACCCAATTTTTAAGGCAACAAAATATTACATTAGATAAAATCTATATAAAATTTACTAAAAAGCAGTTAGACCCCTCTAAAGTTTATATAATGATACATTTTTTAAATAAAAATGGATATCAAACCATCTTATTTTAAATATTCACAAAAAATTTTAACTGAATTTAAAACATATGACCTCCCATACGAAAGACATTATTTTTGTCACTAAATCAAAGAAATTTTATATAAATACATTGAATGATACCTAATGTTTTGGACAAACAAAATAAGCAAGTGGAAGTGTGTGTGTATACATATATATATATATATATATATATATATATATATATATATATATATATATATGAGTTAGAAGTTAAGAAGAACTATGGATATATAGTATTTGAGCTATTATAAATGGATATATTAAAAGGTTCCTTTGAAGTTGATGAATTGATGATTTCCTCCATTCAGTGCATGTACTTGGTAAACAATTAAAAGATAGCCATAGCTAAAGATGTTCTCTGAAAAGTTTTCAAAGCTCTTTTGTTCTTTACTTTCAATCCACTTTTTTCGGTGCAGAAATTATGGTATATGCAAACTAAAAGATATTTCTCTGAATTTTTTTCTTTTCAAGCTCCTCACATATTTAATAATTAAATGCAATACACAACAAAAGGGTACGCACAATAAGCAGCACTTTTTTGGTGTTAGCTACATAATTACTTTTATATTGCTGGGATGCACGCTCAGCACACCAAAGTTGACATTCTGCGACATGTTACAGAAAGAAAGAGTGCATGACAAATTAAATTATCCATGACACTTTTTTTTTCTCTTTTGAGAAAATGCCATTAGGCAAATCATCAGTTACTCAGAAAGCTGTTCTCTATTACCCATGGAGTATATGATCTGGTATTCTGCACACTGCACTATAATACCACATAGCTAAGCATTTAATCAGATGTCATGATAATGGGTATCACTATACCTCTCCCTTTCTTGCACCTCCCTTTTTCTGGTTTGCTGGAACTATCTATTAATATATAATCGTTTTGTCTTCATATACATACATATGCTTTATCTAAAATTCGAACTGCTAGCTCTCCATCTTTCCAGTACTTCCATTAATTTAAATGTATTAGTTTTGCATAGCATAAATGTTTGTTATTGTGTTTTTAGGAACAGATAAACTTTACCTGAAAAGATTCCGGAATTGGATGAAAATGAATTTACGACTCAACCGATCGATATCCAAAAAGCTTCAGCTCAATATATAAGGACCTTAATCAATCAATAGCGATCACTATCTACAATTGAAATTTTGCGTTGAAAGAAAAATATAAACTGCAGTTATCTTTAGAATCTGCATGTAGTGATAAATGACGTTAGCATCTATAGTCTACACACAAATTGAAGAGGACTCATAGTTGACTTGAGCTATATATATAATTATATACATACGTTCACACACTAAAAGCAGGTCTAGGTGCTAAGCATAGTAAATAGCCCATAATTTAACTCCGCTTTACATATTTAAAGACCAATCAAGGTAGCTCTATGTGATATATCCAAACAAGCCAAGTTACCAAATTTTTTTGTTTTTTACTACTTTATCGGACGAAGAAAAAATGATGCTTTGAACTGTCATTGAATACTTCAGCCATCCAGTTTAATAATGACCATCTCATTTTTCTTTTCTTTTTTTGAAACATAGTGATCCCTAGGTTTACACCTTCGTATTAAAAAAATAGAAACGGTGTTTTAACCATTAACACAATCTATATTAGCTATGAATCTAATTTGGAAAAAGTGGACTGTCCTAATATATTAGCATTGGATCTGTCCTCATACTACATTAACTGAAAATTTTCACAAAACTCTTTTCAGCTTTTGGTCATAATTTACATTTTTAATCTATTTAAGTTTCTGTGAGATATAATCTTGGAAGAACTGAATTGATTGATCTTATAAATGTGCCAGTACTCTTAACATGTACCAGCCAACATAAGATTATTTTTTCATTTTTTTTGGATCATTTAGCAAAACCACACTTGAAGGTCCATTTTGCAGATTATGTTTTAATTGGGGCTAAAGTTTATCTCACCAGCAGTGGTTAACATTGTCTTAGATATAAAAAAAAAACTAACAGTCACAACATATGTACAAGCAAACAAAACAAAAATAGAATTAAAGAATTTCCGGTTTAAAAAAATATATAAGAAGCTGTGATTTTTCTATATATCTTTGGAATATACTCGTATAATATAGTACAAAGAGAGTTGGAAGCAATTTCATTCCATTTCAAAAATCTGTAGTTTTCAATAACAGATGCTAGACTTAAGTTCGCTCCTGTCAGAACTGGCCATGAACTGGTCAAAGAAAAGGGGTCTTATACTGATCTCACAGTAACACATTTATTTTTCTTTTCTTTTCTGCGTTGCTTTAGTATTTCCGTTCGCTTGGTCAACGAATCAATTGGTGTCAGGTGACAGGATCACAGTACTAAATTTCAAAGAAAGGGGATAAGACTCATGCGGTAATGCCTAACAAGTGCCAGTTCACCATGTAGCGTTACCAGCTACAGGGTCATTAGCTGGTACCAACACAAACAAACCTTACAAATACTTACTGTTAATCATGGAACGATCAAAGTGCATGAATTTATGTTTTACTAGATAATAGCAACATAATGAATAATAGCCCATTAGTAGTTTCAGGGAGAAAAGAGATGATGAACCAGAAAATATGACGACTAAGGTTGGTGAACTTGGAAAAGACAGAGTGTGGCTGTGGTAGAATTTGATAAACTTCTGAATATAGTTTTCATCCTTTTGGAAAAATATAATAATTTGGTTTTTATTTTTTTTTCAAATTTCAAACATTGATTCTGAATTTTCATATGAAAAAGGAAAGGAGAAGGATAAAGTTTGAATAACATAATTCATTATAATATATTTTGTGAATGATACGGAAGGAAAAGAGAAGAGGAGGGCAGGACAAGAATAAAGTTTTATAAATCCATAAGAATATGTTTAATAGAAACTTCAAAGGAAGGATGTTTTGTATCAACTTTTTGTAGAGCAGCTGAACAAGAGCACTTTGTAAAAATTTCCTCCTTTTTCTTATATTTGAAGGTTTACTAATATGGAATTCTATATTTCTACTATAAAAAAGTACATGTTTTTGTTCTCTGGTAACTAATGTCATTCAATATGTTTTTGTGTGTATCCAACTGGAGTGTTCATTTCATTGTAAGAAAGGTGCAGAAAATCGTACAGAACCTGTATAGTTCTCATGCACAAAGTTTCATGTTTATACAAATTTGAATGTTCTCTAATTTATTTAAATTTGGTTAGCCTTTTATTATTTGATATTGCCAGAACAAATTTCAAATAATCAAGTTATGGATGAGAAGTATTAACCAGAGTTTTTTTCTTCTTTTTTGTTTTTTGAAATAGTTTTCACCTGATTGCTAACCACCACTCTATCGCATACACTCTCATCTATTGCTTATGGCTTTACGATATCTAGTGTTTTGCTTTCATTCCATATAGTAACAAGTTTACATGTGCGACTGGATATACCTCAAAGGGCAACAGGCCATATCAAAACATACTAACCAAACCGAGAATCCTAATTAAGATTTACTTCATAACTACAAGGGAAGGGAATGAGATAAAAACATGCAAAAGAGAGATCAGATAGGCAAAATTAGACTTACCCTCCAAAATTAGGAGTCTCAAGAATCCTCCTTTACCTTCTTCCTTTCTTTTTTCTTTAATTTTCAGAATGTCAAACAATGAATATGAGCTCCGGCAAAACATTCAGCCTCGTCAACTCTTCCATTTCCTTCACTACTGCCAACCCGACAACACCTGACTGAAGAGAAAATGAGTTACAACACGAAATAGCTTTTAACAGATTTTTGTGAAGTTTTAACTTGAGTTAAGCTGCCTCAATTCAAGTAATGAGGTACTTCTGATTTTAAAAAATTCCCATGTTCAATATATGTAACAATGTCAATTACTGTATGTTTTCTTCTCCTTAATTAAAAGAAAAAGGAGGCTGCGTAATGATTAGGAAAATGGTGACTCACCTTTCTCTCCTTCCACCACTAATTGAATGTCTCTCTGTTCCCTAGTTTTGCAATTATTTGATGCAGCTGTAAAAAGAAGCAAAAAGAAAAACGTGATGAAATTCACCTCTGCTGAAGATATGAGACAAACTCTTCAGAGGTACAGTCAATCAGAATCCCTACATGGAGAAGAACGGCTGAATCAATGTCTTTTTCTTAAAAGGAACTTATCAGTGATTCAAACCCTGCAATATTGATTAGAAAAAGTATAAAGTCAACAAAAAAAATAATTCATATAGCAGATAACCAACTAAAAATGATTCTCTTGATCAGAGCTCCTTTCAACACCACTTTAATTTAACCCAATTCGGTCCCTATTGTTATATATTACTCAAATCATTTTATGATTTCATAATTTCAAAATAAAATGGATTTCAAAGTACTCAAATTTAAATATTCACAAGAAATCCCCATTTCAATTTTATAACATACAACCACCTACACAAAAATTATTGTTGTTGCAGCTAAATCAATGATTCTTTCAATCATTTCAAAACTATTACATCTTTTAAGATTATATTTATACAATTTGCATTTTCTTTTTTCTCATACTTATTTTTGTATTACAAGGGACTCTAGAGTAATAATCTTGACAATAAAAGCCATTCCGTCCTCTAAAAGTTGTTTATGTCACTAATTTTCTCTCCCTTGAAATTATACTAAACTAATACCAAATCCAACTAAGTTACGTTGTTGCTGCTGGTATTTTATCATTCCCGCTCTTTCCTCTATTGCAGCACCAAAACTATGCATTCCGCCAGGATCGATCGTTTCTATGATAATGAACCATACATAGACTAAATAGATTTCATGATCCTTTTTCCCTCATCTTCACAAACACCGAGAGCAGAGGGTGTGTGCTTCGCTGCTTCATGGCCACTCCAATATCATCTCTCTTTGTTTCGTTCTGATGTCAATGCACAAAGATCTGCAATTTCTCTGATCCACACGATACAGTATTGCACCAGAGCCCGTCATTTTTAAGGCAACTTTAAGGGATTGGACTTTAGTGCAGAAGGATGTGTGAATTCATATTTAGATAACCTTAGTTTCTAAAATTATTGGGCTTAAGATGAGTCATTGTTTGGAAATAAATTCAGTATTACAATTTTTTCCTAAAGAAACTTCTGATAGACTACTCTACTTCTACTTCAGGCCATTTTTGTAATTAAAGGCACATTAACTCCAACAAATATTTTAATTCATGTATGTATCTTGTAGAAATTGAGTATACACTTTCCCTAAAGAAGCCGGGTCCAGTATATATATTATCCATACTATAGACTTAAGATTCACTTTGAGGGATAATTTATTTTAGATCGTCTCATTTTTAGTTCAAATCATGTTCCAAATCAAATGTCTATAGACTTTCTATACAAGAGCATCCATGTGGCTAAAATTAAAAAAATTAAATATAAGGTGCCCCAAGTTCTGTCCTTTGATTCATTGATGAGTTGGGCATTTATATCTTCATATGGAAAAATGTGTTGACTGAAATTTCATTTTATTTTAACTGTTGGCTGCCCAAGGATCATGTGTTTACCCGTTTTTGTGCTGAGATATATTGCTACCAAATAAGATTAAAAGTATGAATGTATGTTTGATTTTTAGTGATGATAAGTCTTTGACGGTATTAATTACTGCCTTGCAATTATTTACCACTTCATTTGAAAAAAAATTGTTATGTTTGTCTTAACGTTGTTCCATTATCTTTAATTATTCTTAACATTAATTTTCTTGTTAATGAGTTGTAATACTTGATTGTATTTTTTTTTGAGAAAAATACTTAGTTGTATCTTAATTAATTTAATTTTTCTATTTGAGTTAATGATGTTAATGTTATATAATAATTTATAATCCTTGATTATTGTTGATACAACAATTAAGTTATTGATTATTATTGATTAATAATGTTATTACAATAATTTCAAACCATGATCATTTTAACCATAAGAATCTATAACATTAAAAATCTGGTAATTAATTATTATTGTTGAATATTGTTCTACAATAAGATTAAAACTCTGGTGATTTTCTTATTAGTTAATATCTGGAATCATAAGAACACAGCAAATGTCCATTTTGCTCTTAGGTAAAACTGTAAAAGGAATGATCCAAATCACCTTTAGAGGATCATTTATATATATTCAAGGGTGACACTAATTTATTTCTGTTCAATATTTTTTCTTTGGTTTCTTTGGTTTATATTAGTGCCGTACACGCCGTTAAATTAATACATACGGTCATTTAATTATCTCCAAATTCCAATATATATATATATATATATAGATTATATATATATATAGATTATATATATAGGTTTTGAAAGAAGGACATGTTGTTATGTCGTTGAATATAGAAGTCTCGCTGTCACTTCTAATAACTATACTACAGTAGTAGTGCACAGTGTACAGTGTACAGTGAAGCTAATTTAGCTAACTCTGCTCTGCCATGGATCGAGATGCATTCCGTACTGGAATTGATTCAGTAGGTAGGGGTGCGGCTACTACATTCACCCCTCTCTTCTAATCTAATCTTCTTTCAACCCATAAATAAAACAATTTCACTCCGGATCCTCTGTGACCACTTCACAACCCTGCAAAACCTGCGCAGTTCCTGACATCCGTACAACATGCAATAACAACACTACACAATAAATACATTACGGAGGATTTTCTTGCAAGAAAGTAGAGGGAGGTTGGTCTGTCTCTCTTCATTTTTTTTTGCATTCGTTAGCATCAATCGGTTTATTTTAAAAGGCCGTGATTAGTACACAAACTTTAGATTATTAGGAGCATGGCACTCTTGGTACTTTCACATCACTACAACTGTATGTGCGAGATGTGGTATATTGTTGTAAGTACCATAATAGCTACCTTCTATCATATCACTTTGTCATGATGTTACTATATATATATATATATATATATATATATATATATATTCAAGATCTGTAGTAGGAGATTAATTCAAAACTGTCATAAAATTTCTTCAATTTTCTTTCTAATTAGTGTTCTACGTACGTTGATCTGCATTTTTAATTTCTCATTACTATTGGAGTATTTATATATTTATCCTTTTAACCTTTAGAGGAATCACTTGACAATATTTATTTTGACAATTTTAAAAAAATTAAAAAAATTATAAATATATTCTTAAATTTATAGATTAATTGTATTTCAAATTTATATGATTTGAATTTTATTTTATAATCAATCAAAGACTATTACAATTTATTTAATGGTCTTTAATTAAATATTAAATTTAATTTGAATTATATAAAATTTGAAATATAATCAATCTATAAATTTAAAAATGTATTTATAACTTTTTTTATTTTTGAATTTTTTTAAATTTATTTAAATCTCATTATGAGAATTGTCAAAATAGTTATTGTCATTGTCAAGTGAGCTCTTCTCTTTAACTTTTATTTGAAGTTTGTTAGTTATGATTACAACTTGTATTATTCAGAGGCGGATTTATATGGAGCAAATGAGGGTCAACTGACCCCATATTTTTTTAAAAATTGCTAATTTGTATTGATTTTTTTAATTACAATTTGAGAATTTTTGTTAAATATAGCTAATTTGATACCCATATTTTGTGTTAAAATTTTCAACTTTGACCCCCATACTTATAAAATAATGAACAATATCAAATTAATAACTATACAATTTTAATTAGTAAATATTTGACCCCCACTAGAAAAGATTCTGCATCCGTCCCTGGTACTATTATTGCAATATTTTTTAACTGAACACGGAGCCCTCTCACTATATATATAGTACACTCTATTTTTTTTTTTACGAACTTAACTTTCCACAGTAAGGTCTGCACTAACCTAAGAAATTGAAGAAAGTAAATACTCAACCAAAAATTTTGTACTGAAGACTATCTAATTTTCATGAGGGAAATGGATTTTAAAACAACTTAAAGTATGTAGGCCGAACAAACTAAGAAGCTGACAGAATGATTAATTATAAATTAATTAACATGCAAGGTTCAGTTAGTTAATATATGTAATAAGCATACTTAGCTGATTAATTTGGTCACTTCAAATCATGTAGTACACTCTATTTTTTTTTTACGAACTTAACTTTCCACAGTAAGGTCTGCACTAACCTAAGAAATTGAAGAAAGTAAATACTCAACCAAAAATTTTGTACTGAAGACTATCTAATTTTCATGAGGGAAATGGATTTTAAAACAACTTAAAAGTATGTAGGCCGAACAAACTAAGAAGCTGACAGAATGATTAATAATAAATTAATTGACATGCAAGGTTCAGTTAGTTAATATATGTAATAAGCATACTTAGCTGATTAATTTGGTCACTTAAAATCATATAATATATCATGTGATATAACAAAAGGTACAAAACTAATGGTCTTAAATCAACATATTCTGATGTATATTAGTTTTAATTTCTGAAAACTTAACATTAATGTCATATGATATTGAATATTTTTCTTGTTTGATACCTTGAATTAAGGTACTCAAATCTACATAGATAATTTGCAAGGTTGAAAACTTCCTTGAAAGAGTCAACGTCACTAAAAGCTAAAGTTTACATAATCTCATTCAGAGCTCAGATTTTCCTCAAACAGAAAGCACAAGAAATTAGACTTGAGAGAAACTGAAAGAAAAACCACTCAGAAATAAACTAACGCCTAATCATGCACAGTTGTAAGAATAATAAAACATGGATGAAAGGGTACATTACATAAGAGAAGAATTAGATTCTAAAAGGCGATGAGACAAAAGAAGAAGACATACCTTACCCCTTTGCAACCGAATAAGATGCTTGTTGCCAAATAAAGCCAAAGATGTCACACAAGCCCCATAATCTAAAAGAAGCATATATAGTGCGACAAAGCCAACATCTCCACTACCAAAGAGGTGTAGGTACATCATCATCATATATATAACTTGGAGCCAGACCAAGCTTTCTCAGAGAAAGGAAGGAAAAAGAAAAAAGAAAAGTAGTAGTAGTGTATAGTTTAGGAGGTTGGCATGAAGAAGAAAGTACGGTTAGTATTCCTACATTCTTTGTTGGAAGAGAGCATGTATGATGGTCCGTATACAGCAACAGAAGCTTTATTTGAACTCTTTTAAGGAGGAGGTGAATGGAGATTTGAGTTACCTGATTAATTGCTTGTACAGTGAGGAAAAATAAAAAAGGACAGCCTGCCACGTTCATGTGAACATACAAATGCAAAACAGAGAGAGAGAGAGAGAGAAGTAGGACCTATCTTCCTAGGTTTCTGACTTTATACATTGAACAGGGTATTTTTTGGATAAACGTGATATTCTCTGTGGCTCTAACGTCTAAACTTGGGGAATCTAATCCAATCCCTACAACACCACAAGGCCGAGAATTGCGAAGAGGATTTCAGAAACTTTTTTTCTTTTTAGTTTATAGTCGTTACGTACGCCAGCCCAATTGATGTGAAATCGTGAATTGTGATTGACACGACGCTGGCTCTGCATAGAATGAAACAAAAGACCGAGCTTGCATCAAACAATAGTAATAATAATAGTAATTGTTGATGAACTTACAAGACCCAACATTCGTAGGTCCTCTCTGGTTCAAGATGATTTTCTGGCATATTCTCTAACAGGAAGGAGCACAAAATAGCGTGACCAGTAAGAAAAGAAATGTGCAGCTCCTCCCCATTTTCTCTTTTCCTCTCGCATCCCCCGCTTCTCCGTTCCCACCCATTATGTCTTAATCCCTGTTTATCCATTTTCTACATATCTGCTATCAATTTATAGGCCGAACCAAGCGTTTTGAGTATTAGAAACATCCGAAAGCACAAACGCTACAAGTGTTAATTAAGAGGAGAATCGAAGCGACAACCTTCCTTTGTTGATAACCAAAACCACAAACATTTGTTTTTTTTTCTTACTAAGCACCCTCTATCATGTTGACCTTTTTCATAAAAACAGAAAATGTTCACCTGGAGGAAAATTAACTATCCCTAAGCACTAAGCACGCTCTCTAGAACTCGTCAACCAATGCAACACACATTGCAAATTGGGAACTAATTACAAATATTTCATGTTGGTTTTAATATATATATATATACATGACGATACAAAAGCAACACATAGCAGCTGCATTGCTAGACTAGAAGACCTGTCCAGCACCACAACTTTTCTTTTCTCTTTTTATCCTTTGTATTTTCTTGTTTGGCACCAATTAGAGTTAGAAAAGACAGTTTATACATCAAAGACGGGCATCCGCTCCTCAATTGGGACCCGGCATATTGGGCATTTCTTGCACTTCTCTGCACATGACCTATCAACAAATATGAAAAAATATTAATGAAGATGCACTTGAAAGAATAACATTTAAAATAAAGCGAAACCAAAAAGTTTTAAGGGAGCAATACTTGCAAAGAGTGCGATGGCGACAAGGGAGGAGCACCATGCATATCTCTCCTTCATAGCATATTCTACATAATACCTTCTCCTGATATAAACCAAAATTATGATGTTATATTCTACATAATACCTTCTCCTGATATAAACCAAAATTATTGGATGTTATAAGACTAGGCACCCAGAAAAGAAAAATTGATTTAGAAGTGAAATTGGTAAGCGTACATTTTGAAGCCTTTCGTACTCTTGCTTGGTATATTTTGTAATTTCAGTTTGCTCTCCTAAAGCTGCTTGTAGCCTCCAAACCTAAGATCATGTCATCATTATACTCCTTTTCTGATATTTAATAAAATTATCTTTCCATCAGATAAAAGGTAAGAAAAGGCCAATAATTTACCTCTTCAGAAAGATCCTTCTTGGGCATTTTCTTCACAATCTCAGGAGGATAGCCACAGAAAGTGTTATATCTTTTTATTGAAAAACCACCATTAATTTTCAGAGTATGCTTCGAATAATACATAAAAAAAAATAGAGGACTACATAAATTACAGCATACCCAACTGACTCGGCTTGAAATATTCGGGCCTGCTCCTCCTTGCTTCCTTCATCAATTGACCACCAGCCTAGCAACCTGACATATCCAGACAAAACATGACCAATTGAACAAAAACAGCACCTTGCAGAAGCAACACTTAACACTGCTTTAGCATTATTTATGAAAAAGAAAGAGTAAATTACACAAATGGTCCCTACAGTATCATTCCTTTATCATTTTGGTCCTTAAAATTTCAAAGTATCAATTTGGTCCTTAAAGTATCACTTATTTTGATCCTTAAAGTTTTAAAGAGACCAATTTAGTCCTTAAACTATTACTAATTTATCATTTTAGGTCCTCAAATTTTTTTGTTTATAATACTTCAGTTCTATCATTATTATTAGTCAAAAAACTAAATGAAGATTTATGTTCACATGCATATCATCACGATATATTTGTTATATTTATGAAAAAAAATATATGTAAATTTTATTTTAATTATTTTATGATGGCAAAATTCAAATGTTAGTATCAATTTAATTGATATTTGATGCCGTGAATAATTACATTTATTTTCATATTATTTGTATTGTTTTAGTTATGTCTAAACTAGTCTTAATGCTAAAAAAAATACAATGATAGATATAATTATTATTTTTTGTTCAATGGATATTAAATCTAGGACCAATTTGGTAAAAATTAAAAATTTTGAGGACCAAAATGGCAGTCAAGTGATACTTTTAAGGACCAAATTGATAAATTTAGAATTTTAAGGACCAAATGATATAGGAGTGATACTTTAGAGACCATTTATGTAATTTCCTCAAAAAGAAAATAAAGATGCAATGATGATATGTAAATTAGAAGGACAAAAAGAAAACATACTAACACAAGCACTAACTAAATATAATAAAAAGATAAACAAACATAACATGACCGCTTTACCCTTTTCCCACCATATCTCCCCTTTGTGAATTAACTAGCCTAAACAAACCCCAGAAGATTAAAGAATTGACAAAAAGAAACAGCAGCATTGCAGAAGCACACTAATGGGTAGTTATTTTGTATTTGCCTACAAACAAAAGAAACCGGCTGAGGATATGTAATATTTGAACACCATAACATGAGCACTTGAATGCTGAGGGGAAGGGGGGGCACTAAATTGCCCTTACTGTAACAGTCTGAACATATTTATGACTGATGTAAACCCGGATTGGATAAAACAGAACTCTCTAATTGAGTCCTAATTTCTTTCCTTGTTTTTGTATTATCTTTTTGGAACCCTAAGGCTAACTACCATGTTCTGGTGAAAAGAAAGTAATACAACAACGAGAGAAACAAAATAGTCCATTTAAACTGATTATTTACCAAAACTGGTATGTGCTCTCTGCAAAAAATGGTAACAAAGAACAAAAGTTGTACATAAATATGATTATTATTTATACCTTGAACCATGATGAAGGAATGCAAAAAAATCCCGCACTTTACATGAGAAAGCCATGTAGCTCGCACCGATAGGCTCAGTTCTCAGTAGAAGAACAAGCTTCTCAACCAATCTGGAGATAGCAGATAGCACACCAGCTCCTTGCAACAGAAACAGTGGCAAGAAAAGGACAAGCACTGGTATATGTCTAGCACTGGACGGAGTGCCCTAAAATAGACAATGGAAATAAATAAATAATTGGTCAAATTTTATACTAGCCAGTTAGCTATTATTAGACTAAAGTTGCCCGTTATCATACCCAAAAGAATTTCTACTGATGCTGGTCCTCACCAATGCTAAGTACCAACTAACGCAGTTTTCATTTGAAAAACTTCAATAATAATAAAGGACTATGTTCTAGATGCCAGTTAGCATCTGCTAGTACTGCTGCTGGGCATGTATTTTCCAGTGTTAAAGCTACAGTATATGTTTGGTTCACTGACAACATTGGCCAAAATATGCTACGGCTCTCTTAAGTCAGCCATAAAGTGCCAAGACATGTTATGGCTCTGAGTCAGCCAAACAGCCCAATATATACATGAAAAGAGAGAAACAGACAGAAAAAAAAAATGAGAGACCCAAGTACAGGTCAAGTACCAACTACCAGATCTATCATATATTGTGACCCTATACCTCTAGCTTCATGCAGAGTAAGATTTGAAATGCGACCAGAGGTATTTTCATGACATGTCCACCGATGTCTTGGAGCCCACAAAGAATGCTGGGCTCCTGCTCCTCAATAGAAGGAAGCACGAGGCCACTTTCCCAGTCCCTATACCGAATTGCACTAGAAGAGCATGGGTCTCCTGAACTGGGCCCCACCTTGTGAATCATCGGATTTAACCACTTAGTGCATACCAGAAAGGCAAAGCACTCAGCAATTCTGTATATTGTATGAAGGAAGACAGATGTTAAATGCATGATAAATGGTGCTTGTTTAATGGATTTTTTTTTGTAAGTTTATCTTTACCCGAAATTGATGAATAGGTCCCACCAGCCCAGAGCGCCTACATCGCCTGAAAGGTTTAGAACTTTGTTGTTAGTACAATGGAAAAAAAAGATTGCGACAACAAACTTTGTACATTTTCCAGGTTGCACTGGCACATTTACATCATATAAATTTATTGTTTTTTTCTGGCCACCTCAGCCCACTAATCAGTAATAAACAAACAAGGGACAACGCTTGACTGGTAAACGCCACTTCTACCAAGGAATGGTAAAAGGTTTTCAAAACATCACGTCTGGAATACTATCAGAATAAAGGAAAATAACATATAATTAAACAAATGAAGCTAATTATTCTGACATACCGCATAGCTTGAGAAGAGTGAAGGTCGTCGCAGCAATTAGGAATACCATAGAAATTGCAACCCAGAAGTGCTAGACAATCAAACAGATTAAATCTTTCAAAATACTACTAAAAAAATTAACAAATCAATAAGTTAAAAAAAAGTGCCGTCTGCAGAATTGCACTGACATTTTATGGTTCTAGCAGACAACCAGCTAACGAATTTCATTTTTACAATTACTAACACCCAACTTTTCGATATGTCCCCAAAAGGTGCTAATGCAAGAATATTGTGTGGGAAAAGGTACATTCCACCAAAAGTTTGAGAAGACAATTATTTGGTTCTCAGTTTGTACAACAGTTATGAAGAAATGTGGCAATGATGAGAAGGTCAAAGGGCATTTAGTCATTTTGAATCAACTCAACATTTGTCATCATGGTTGGGTGTATGTTGCAAAGTATGAAAAATATGAGAGATATTTACATGATGGAAGAATTTCGAATGAAAAATGTGAAAATAAAGTTTAGACTTACTGGTAGAGTCTCCCAAATAGCTTCATCACTCATGGTCTCTTCGTCTCCTGGCATCAGAGCTCTACACATTCTGAATGAAATAGAATTTCAATCAATTCCAGAACTTGATTAGGAGAATCAAGAAATTGATAATATGCAAGCAACATCTTGGGTACTTCTATGAAGTTTTCTTTAAAACTCTATCCAATAGGAAATTCTATTAAGAAAAGATGACAGATTTAGGCAAGGTTTTTGAAAGATCTTCAAACTTTTTCCTTCACTCTTCCAAAAAAAAGCTAGTTATAAACTGCAAGTAGCTAAAATTTTAGATTGTCATTATATCAATTAAATACCAAAACCTGAAATAATTAGAAAGAGGCCCCAATAGTAGGATGATAGATTGGCATAATGACAGCAATACCTGAAATTATCAATAAGGATCAGTACTTCAAAGGCGAGTAGAGGTAGGAAAACAATCTTCAAGTTAACTGCTGGAATACCATAATCTACAAGCATAATAATGATTAAAAAAAAATTCTTGAGAACTAGGAAAACAACAAGTATTTACTGTAAATAATGATGATGATCACCAAAATGCATAATAGGATTAGGAGGGCATACCACTAAGTGTCTGAAGATATATACAGAGAAGAAGCTCAAAGGAAATGAGAAGTGGAACAGCAACAATAGCATGACATGGGGCCCACTAAACAGTACAAAAAATAATTAGCACCACTAAGCTTGTATAAAGAGGAAAATGAAGTAAACTTATTAAGTTACAATGATAGAGAAATACATGACGGCCATGGGGCAAAGCTGGAGCTGGCAAGGAAAACCTGCCTCTGGCAACCACTGAATGGAATAGCCACAATGGTACAAAAATTATCCTGAAATAAAATAAATTTATAATAATGATAGTTAGACAAAAAAATGAAAGAACAACGAAGAAATGACAATGGATAATTTGAGGTTCGGGCCATAACATTATATTATGTGATTCATAGATTAATTTTGGAGACGGCATCCTACTTTTCTTACCATGTAAGCATGGAAAGTAAATTTATAAAATAAGGGTTATAACCTCACAAACCAGATGCATTGAAGAAAATTCTTCGTTTCTAATATCATTTGAGATTACCATTGAGAGTTATTACGATCCTATCTTTTTAATTGGCAAACATTGTAGCTATCATCTAACCTCAGGAAAAACAAATGCTTCTAATTTCAACATATGATGGTCCCCTTATTCTGAGGAGAAATAGGAAATTTCACTGAAGTTCCTTCCCCGAATTACCCCAAAATCAACAAGAGAATGCCAAATTCTTGTATCCTATTTATTTCACCAACTAAGAACACACAACTCGTCCTAATCAATAAATTAATGAAACCTAAATTTTCATCAACAGCTCCTCCAACTATTATAGTCACTAAGGGTGTGCTCCAGAGTTGGGTAGAGGAGGTGAATGGGGTGGAGGGGAAGAGAGAGAGGAGAAAGAAGAACCTTCACTTGGTCCCAAGTTTAAATTAAAGGAGGTGAGAAGCGGTGAGAGGATGTGAATGGGGAGAATCCTCTATTCATTTCTTGAAGATTTATTCACCTCCAAATCGGAGGGTTAAAAACTTAACCCCCTCCCTTATTCTCTTCCCTTCCCATAAAGAACCACTCATACAAAACAAAATTACCAGCATAAGTTTTCTCAGTTGAGCTGACTGATAAAATCAGCTCTTACACAAAGATCTACTCAAATCCCTCTTAAAAGAGTTGAATAATTTCTTAACACTATGCATACTAAACTACATTGGCAGGCATGTGACATGATAACTAAGCTAATCAAATAACAAATCTGTCAAAAATATCAAATTAATTCTACAGTACACCAAGAACTCTTGCGCCGATTAAAGAAAGGGGATTATCAGCATAAAGGAGAAGAGACCGTACCACCACGATAGAGAGATTCTTCGATCGATCTTGAGAGCGAGAATGATAGTAAAACAAAAGAGGAGAAGGTGAGCCACAGCTCCTTGCGCCGTCTTCCCAATCCCAGTCCACGTCATCGGTCGTCGCCTCTGGTGCATGATTTCCCACTCAGCTCTTCTCCCCCCCTCTCCTACGACGAGAATAAGGTCAACTGATACCTATTCCAGTTCCGATTGCCACTGGTGTTACCCTTCCTTCCTTCCTTCCTCTCTCTCCGCTTTACCTTAACCTCTGGTTGAAACAGTGAAAGCTGTTTCGGATTCGAGATAAGAACTGGAATTCGAGAAGAGGAATACTCCAAAGAGATCTTCAATCGTGTATCCCGCTCCCTCTCTCCCTCTCTCTCTCTCTCTCTCTCTGTACCTAGCTCTCTTTTTGTGCGGGAAGAGGGAATCGGAGACAACTACAGCGGAGGTAAAACATATTTCTGCGATTTTTTGTACAAAATATCGTATATGTCTCTTTCCTTTTCTATATTTTATATTTTACGTTTGCTTCTGACACAGAGATATTATTATTAATATTTTTATTAATATCGATTTTATTATTTAGATTAAAGGAGTTATTATTTATATTAACGATTTAATTATGTAATTTATTTATGTATTATTTTTATTATTTATTTAAGTGAGATATTATTCAGATTAATGATATTTGAGTTGAATAATAAAATATTATATAAGTAAATTGTATAATAAAGCCATTAATATGAATAATAATTTATTTTGTATGAATAATAAAATCAGTATCGATAGTGATATTAATAATGGTATCTCCTAAACATTTTCAAGTGTCATCTGTGCTCATATTCTAATTTGATTACCATTTTAATATACTTTTTTTCTCGTAATAGTGTTGTATTGGTGTTGTTATAATAATTTAATTTTTATAATAAATAGTGAATTATTTTTTTTAACTAGTATGTATTTCAAAAATGCAATTAATAATATTTACACTAGTTTGAGTTATACAAAATTAATTATATTTTTTGTATTGTTTGAATTGGCATTAGTCTTGCATCATTTTTTGCATTATTTTTTTAATGATCTAAAAGCATATAAAGATGCAATTATGTGTTTGCCCTTTCAAATATTAACATATCACATGCACATCTGAAATAAAGACAATACGATGATCTTGTTTCCGTTTGTCAAATGTCATAAATGTGATACAAAGTATTATCTTATTCATAATACTTTATTATTTTAATAAAGTCACTTTTTCCACTTGATTTCAAATCATAGTACAATGTATCTTTTTTTCTACTTTTCTAAATAAATGATTATGAATGGCAAAAAAAATTGATAAGTTTCTTGACTATAGTTTTCATATCCTCATCCTCAAAAAAAAAAAAGCTTAGATAGATAACAATCTAGAAGTTATTGAGACATAAAAAAAAATTTGTTTGTACTCTGAATACATAACAACTAAATGAATAAATTAATAAAGCCAAAAGAAATTCATACAAAAATACAGCAAAAATCATTCAATGTCTCTGGATACTAAAATTTAATTGAAATCCAAAACTTGTATTTATTAAACATTTTTCCTTTATTTTTTTTTGATAGGAGAAAAAACATTAATTTTGAAAATTCTAAATCATACACTACAATTAAAAATACAAAATTAAAAAACTAAAAAATTTGTTTATACCAACATTTTATATGTGTATTGTATATCAAAGTGAAATATGGTACCTGTCATTAACAGGACTAGGAGAGCATGTTTATTATTTGAAATATACAAGTGGTCCTACAAAAATGTGTAATAAACTCAAACCTCGAGGGGTTGAAAGTAAACTTTGCGGAAACTAAACTGTAAGTTTTGCTCTGCACATTTACGTCCTTATCCACAAATTATAATTATTTATTCAAAATCGCTTTCGGCTTGGCTTTCACGCAAAAGGAACAAACAGGAACTTTTGGATGGACACGGTGTTTGTTTGAAACTATGAAAGAGATCATAATTGCTCTCACCACCTCAAATTTTTGTTCAAAATAGACATAAAATAATTATGGAGCAACGTAATATAAATTATAAAAAAATATATATATATTCTTGACAAAAGATCTATATGCCATTTTTTTCGTTATTAATGTACTCTAATATTCTGATATGGAATGTTATATTATTCATGACAATCTAATTAATGCTCCTACATATTATAAATTATTTTTATTTGAAAATATTTAACAAAGTAATTTTTAATTTTATTGCCGAACTTAGCTTTTAGTAGTTTAAAATAGTAGAAAATTAGGTAGAAGTATTGTCAACCTTATTATCTGCCATATCTTAATTTACCTCGGTATTTAACAAAAAATATATTTGTTTTTTGAATTAAGTGTTTTTCGTTAATCATGATATCTATTTTCGAAAATGTCACCTGTGTGTGAATTCAACATGTATCATTTCGTAAAGAAAATGAAGATGAAATATATCCGAGTTGCGGTAGGCTAATCACAGAAAATTATGAAATTTTTTGCTTTATATGTTGACAATGTATACATATTAATCTACTATTTTAATCAAGATGAGTGATAACTGTATCCCTTAATTGCATATTCGTATTCCTTGCACTTCAGATGTGTTCATATTTCTTTCGGAAAGTATCTACATCTAATGATAAAAGTAGTTATATCTTATATTACCGGCATTATAAGTTTTGCAAACTGTATTTTTATTTGTACAGTAAAATTTTTAACTTAAATTTTTCTATAATCATTCATGAAAAAAGTGATGAATATTTTTTATACTAACTATAAATATTTTCAAACTTAGATATAATTAAATTAACTATTTAGTATAAACACTTTCGGTGTACATATAAGGGACAGAACATGAGGTGCAGAGATAATTTATCTTTAATCAAATAGTTTTTGATATAAGAACCAAATCTCACTCTCAGCCAGGTATCAATTATTTGTTCAGAATTATTTTTCATAATTAACAATAATATATCCAATTGAAACTAATCAACTATTGTGGAACCTAGCTTGTTGTCCTTCTGAGTTGAGAAAAATGCTTATACATGGAAAAAATAATACAAGAGATTGAGTGCTATTAGCAATTCTAATCTAATAATTATCTATTATATATATACTCTTACTACTTTATAACTCCAATCACCTAATGATGGTTACCTAATCCATTTGGCAATCACTTGCTTGATCAGAGAAAAGTGTAACAATATGTCTGGCCTCAGATGTAAAACCTTTTTACTTTTTCTTGGAGAGTTTATCCAGACAATAATATGTGATTTTATTTTCTGTAATTTCATGTTCAAGACCTTAAATCTCCTTTTATGAAAAGGAGATAACTCAATTTATTAGAAAACTCGCACCGTATTTTGTCAAAAAATAATAAAATGCAGTTCTTACTGGGCTTATAACATTCGCCAATTTCCATATTAAAACACACGAAAATATATCCAAAGAAGAATGCGTGATGATAAATCTGAAAAGGAAGAAGTAACAAGTTGGTTTGGTACCTAAACCTCTTTCTTATTTTCGTTTTGCCTCATGATTGTTTACTCCTTTTTTGTATTTATATACGATTTTTAATTAATTTGATCTTATTTTTAATTATAATATCGTTAATATATATATTTTATCTATTAGATATATTTATTTAATATTTATGTATGTTTTGAGAGATAAACTAAAGAGATACGATCTATATTTTGCTTATAATTGTAGTTGACAACTATTATCTTGATAATTCTGACAACTAATTTTGAAATAATTTTGAAATAATTTTGAGAAATTCTCAAAAATAGAAAAAAAATGACAACCATATTTTTTAACTTATAGATTGATTGTGTTTCAAATTTCATACAATTTAAGGGTCATTTGATATTTCATTAAAGACTGTTAAATACAGACGGTTGTAAATATCATATAATTTTGATGGTTTTTGATGGAGTATTGAATAATACTTAAATTGTATGAAAATTAAAACACAATCGATCTATAAGTTAAAGAATATGTTTATAATTTTTTTTCTATTTTTAAGAATTTTTTTAGAATTATTTGAAAATTAGTTGTCAAGATTATCAAAATAATAATTGTCAAGATATCCCCACCCGTATTTGTATTAGAATGCATTTTAAACATATTTGGACATGTTTATATAAGTTTTCAATCAATTTGGTCTCATTTCTAATTGAAATACCATCATAATTCACTAATAAGTTGCCGGATATGTTTATTTACTATTTATATGTATTTTTAAAGCTAAATTGATTAGTTATGATCTATATTTCACCTCAAAAATGTATTAAAACCCATTTAAGATGCTTTTGAACATGTTTATATACGTTTTTAATCAATATGACCTCATTTCTGATTGAAATATCATCAACATTCAAAGATAAAAAGTCGGATATGTTTATTTCTTGATTATATGTGTTTTTGGATCAAGATTGAACAATTATAACTTATATTTCAGCTCAATTTATCTTAAAAATGCATTTAAAATATTTTTGAACATGTTTAAATATGTTTTCAATCAATTTGTCCTATTTTCTAATTAAAATATCATAAAATTCACATAAAAGCTTCTTGATATATTTATTTATTTTTTATACGTGTATCTGGAGTTAAATTGATTAGTTATGACATATATTTCTCCCCAAATTGAATAAAAATGTATTTAAAACTCTTTTAAAGATGTTTGTACACGTTTTAATCAATTTGTTCTCATTTCTGATTGAAATGTTATTAAAATTTATACATACTGTTGTATTATGAGAAGGATTCCAACATAATAATTTTTTTGTGTCACAAGATGTACACACTTTTTAATTTATATTTTAAAATTTAATACTAAAATTTCAAATCGAAACCATTGATCTTATTAATTTTCATGAAAAATATATGCATGTAAAAAAATATTATTTTTAGAGTTCAGGTTATACTAAATTCAACGGTCATAAAATAAATACATTAAAATTAATCAATCACACTTAATTAAATCCGTTCATTCTTGTGACGACTTCATCTATGAACTCTAAAAACCACAATTGGACAGATCCGGGGCAGTCGATATGCATCATGATCATGATTCCATGTAGATCAACGGCCTTAGATCAGTACAACGTGTATCTCGACTCTCTACTCTCTACTCCAAACCAAAGAATTCAGACAGGTCAAGTTCTGTTCCTTCTACCTGGAGTGGAGACAATCCGGTCGCTATTCCCTCCCTCGCGACTCGCGATTTTCAATCTTTTTTCACGTTTGCATTTTACGCGGTATAGGAAACACAGACACTACCCCCAGTCACTCAGTGCCTCTTCCAATTATTAATCTCCGTGTGCTCATTGATTTTTTAGCTTTCACTTTCTCACGCTAACCACAATAAATGATTTAATCTTACCTCTTCTGCTAAAGAGAAAATTCAAAGCGAAAGATCAGAAAGAAAGAAAGAAAGAAAGAAAGAATCCAAAGGAGAAAGAGATTGGATGAACAAAAATGCTTGCGTTAAGTTCGTTCTCAGCCTCGCCTCAGATCGTTCACTCTCCTCTGTCTCGATTTAATCACCTCAGTTCCAGCAAGATCAGGGTTAGACGATTGATCACGGTTTGTTCCTTGGATGAGGAGCCGCCTCCGTCAACAGCTCGTGTTGTCTCTGATTATTTGGAGATTTATCGCAAGGCTGAGGTCGAGATCAAGAGGGAATTGAAGCGCAAGAGAGAGGAGATCGAACTAGGATTCGGATCGCGTTTGAAATTCATCTTACGGCGTCGTCCGCTTTGGAGAAGGATCTTTTTTGCTTCGAGGAAAGTCAGAAGCCTTATAATTCTTAATGTTTTAACTGTTATTTATGGTACACCCACCCGCTCTTCTATCTTACTTTTCTTTGATTGGTGAAATGTTTGCATTTTGAAATGTTCTGGCTTCTTAGGTTGACACTTGGACACTTGGTTATTAGTCTTTTGGGCTTTTCATCGAACACCTGGTGTGCACCTTAGGCCTTTCCTTGTAATTAATTAATTACTGTCCACTTGTCCAGTTTGTCTAACCTCATTCATCTCAATTTGTAACTGCAAAAGGGAGCTGATAATACGGTTGTTAATACTTAAATGAGTTATTATGTATATTGATGACTTTATTAGGCAAACTCATTTTGTATAGCAATGTCATTATTCAACTTAAATGAGTTATTATGCATATTAGTGGTATCTAAGATGAATAATAGAAGTACTGTATAAAATAAAGTTGTTAACATGCATAATAACTCACTTAACGTGTATAATAAAGTCCATACCAATGACGGTATCAATAATGGTATTTTCATCACATTTTCCATTGCAAAATCCCAAATATACAGAGGCGGAAATTCGAGAGAGCATAAATAAATGGTTTCTCATTGGTACCAGTACTATGTCAGTACCCCACAACTGGCACACCAATGCTGAGTACTGGCCCGCTGCCTGGTAAAGAAATTTTATAATTGTCTTAAGGAATTTCTGAGTTTTTTACTCTCTTTTTTTCCCTTCATTTTTAGCAAGTGACATACCGGTCCTAAAAGAGGTAGAGGCTATAACAGAACCAGCGTTTTTCAACATGGTGCGATTCACCCTCTGTGCCATACCATTTATACCGCTTTTAATCAAATCGAGTGGGGATTTCAAAACCAGATCTGCAGGGATAGAATTGGGGCTTTGGGTAAGCTTAGGTTACCTCTCTCAAGCCCTCGGCATGCTTACCTCTGATGCGGGCCGAGCCTCTTTTATTTCAGCCTTTACAGTAAGTCTCTCTATGAAATTCTCCATCCTTGGGTTACCTGCAAGTTATAACTAACATCCTCTGTGCTATACCTTTCATCCTTCGGGGATAATGCATATATCACCACTTAAAATGTTTAAAATTTAAACAAGTTTCAATTATTTTGGCCCGATTATCAATAAACATTATTTCAAAGGAAATTTCTGAGAATTGCATGTAGGAGATTATTTTATTATAAACAGGGGCAGTAATATGCTTTATGTCACTGACATTGTTATGTTTAGATCAAATGGGACTGCAAGGAAGAGAGTGATGAAGGGAGATAGAGATAGAGAGAGCGGAAAAGGGAATGCAATCAATACATCTATCATAATTTGTTTGCTGTATTACCATGGGAAAGATAACGCAAACTCATAATTACAAAGTTGTATTGGTGCCACGAGTTTTGTTAACTGACAGAATGATTTAATGGAACACGATCTGAAAAGCTCAGGGGTTCAATTGAGCCAAAGAAAAGTTTTTGGGGCTCACTCAACCAAGCACTACATCTCATCATTATTAATTGTTTTTAAGGGAAAATGCCTGGTGGGAGGGGCACACTTAGCAATTATCTGCAAACAAAACCAAGAACAGTCATAGTTGCAACTTGTAGATAACATATAATATGTTTTGGGTTATTTCTAACAGCAAACACTGTTGGCACTTAAATCCAGGGTTAAGTCAATTGAAAAATGATTAAATTGCCATTGGCCTTTTTGTTTATGTCAGCCATATCACCATCAAACTGGTTGTATAAACTTAGTTTATTTTTGTCTTAAGATTTAAAGAACCATTCATAGATCAGGGCAAAATGCCGTAATCTAACCAAATGCATGCTTTCCATTACACTAACCTATAGATTATTCATATAAGATGTTGATTGTCAGTTGTGGATTGATCAACTTCAGCAAAAAAAATTTGTGGCATTTATAAAAATAAGGTAAGAAAGAAGTAATAAAAAGAAAAAAAGAACCTTAAAATAATGGCAATTTAAAGCATTGGTTTGAAAAGAGGTTGCTTATTTGAATGTTGTAAATAGGTCATAGTGGTACCATTGATAGATGGTCTAACTGGTGCACTGATTCCACCTCTAACTTGGTTTGGTGCAATTGCTTCTCTTTTTGGTGTGGGTTTCTTGGAATCCAGCGGCTCACCTCCTTGTGTATGTTCTCAAGTGACCCTCCTCCTTTTTTTTTTTTCCTTTTGTCGGTCTTTTACCTTTTTTATGTGCTTGAGTCTCTGTTTAAGTAGATTGGTAGGTTCTTGATCCAAACAGAAACTCCAACAGACTTGAACTGTTAGGTGCCTTACAGGTTTTATTGCACCTACCGAATATGTTAAGCTTGATATTGCTACAAACTGCCTGGTACCATGGTTAGAACCATCTAAAATCGCAAAGGCGTGTTTTGTTCATGATAGCAATGTCCAAACATTTATAGCTAAAAAAGTAAATAAAGAGAAAACTACAGTCTTTTCATCCAAATTTGACTATTGTATGTGTTCTATTTGCTACTGAGTTCCAACCATGTTACAGGTTGGAGATGTTTTGAATTTGTTGAGTGCGCTATTTTTCGGCATTCACATGCTCAGGACAGAACAAATTTCAAGAAGAACAAGCAAGAAGAATTTCCTGCCAATCCTTAGCTTTGAGGTAATCTGATACTGTATAAATACCTTTTCTGTATGATCCTTCCATGATGCTTTGGGGATAGAACAAAGTAACAAACCAATCAAATTCACAAAAAGTGAAACACATGATCATGGTGCAAGTTCGCACTATTCTCAAGTTGGTTTGATTTATATTATCCAGCCGTTCTTTTAAGGTGGCCCCTGAAAATCTGTGTATGTAATGCACCTTAAAAATGAGAAGTATCATGCATACTCCTCTAATACATAGTGTATGCCACTTACAACCGTACTCTTTTTTCTCGTTTTGTATGAAAAGTTTCACATGCCGCCTATTTCCCTTCCATTGTTAAAAATTTTCAATCCAACCCTTGTAGGGAACTTGTCCCAAATGGACAATTAGTCTATTTAGGCAACTCATTTGCTAAAAAGGAAAAAAAATTAATCAACTCTTCTACCTATCGGTGTCCTTGTTCCCATACCAGAATCTCTAACTCCTTTCTGGACCCTCCAGATCAGAGCCATCTAGTTCCTGGCATCTTGCTTCCTCATCTCTGAGCCTCAAATCTCCCAAGTCCATCTAATATGCATATGGACTGTGCTGTCTGTCTCAGTCTCTGATTTTATCCAGCAGAAAATGATAGACAGAATAAAGGTAAACTTTGTAGCATCATTTTTCTTTGAGTCACCCTCAAAACATATTTGAATTCTTAATTTCAGAAAAGCCCAATAATAGGAAAAGTGTAAACCCCAAAATTGAATTCCCTGTTTCCTCATTCCTTTTTTTTTTTAAAAAAAAGAAGACTTTTTGGCAACCCCAGCATTGTTTCAACAATTTATCCTTTTCTTTGTAAGTCTTACTAGAATTTAGGGAGACAAACACTCAAAACTTTTGAAAGAACGATCTTCTCTGATCTTATTAGAATGTGTCCTAGTCATCATAGTTATTCCTCATAGCTTTCATGTTTCATGCCTCAATTATGTGCGGACATGGGGATAGTGTGGCTATCTTTTCTACTAAACAGAGAGGGGTGGAACCATGAATTATTATTATTTTTTTAACACTGTGTAGGTTTAAGCATGACCTTCTTATGATTCATAGGAGCATGCATCATATATCTCTTTTGCAGGGGTTTACATGTTATTTTCATCTTCTGCGCGGTTATAAATGAAATTATCCGGAGTATTGTTTTTTGTTTACTATGTTTGTAGCTCAGAAAAAAATACGCTTGTATGTGTAGGTTGTAGTGGTAGCCTTGTCATCTGTGCTTTGGTTTGTCATCAGAGATAACTCAACTGCTTCACCTCAATTTAACATTTCCTCATTCGAATTGACGGCCTTTTGGGATTCTTTTAACTCATTTCCTTGGATACCGGCTTTGTACACGGGTCTCTTCTCTACAGTTTTGTGCCTGTGGGCTGAGGTAGAGCTGCATTTTCTTAATGATTAGTTTATTGGTGTTGCTTTTACAGATACAATAAAATTATCAGTAGGCAGAATTTCATCGAACAAGTATTGGGCTGTCTGCAATCTTTTCATGACTATTAGTCTAGTACACAAACTTAAAACCAAATGTAATTAATCTGTTGACTTCATTCAATTTTGTGGGTAAATTATTTATTTAAAATGGATATGACACAATTAAAGATAATATTCGTTCTATTTGTAAATTTTTAAACTCCTGTTTGTGATTTTTAAAAACAATAGTAATACAATAATGTCACTATGAGTGTTTGTTCAGTTTTTAAATTTCACATATCTTTATGTAGATGTATGCTATGACTGACACATCAGCAACAGAAGCTGCTATTGTTTACGGGTTGGAACCTGTTTGGGGTGCTGCCTTCGCATGGTTTCTCTTAGGTGAAAGATGGAATTCTACTGCTTGGTTTGGTGCTGTTTTGATTCTCTGTATGTACTTCTCTCTCTATCTCTCTCTCTCTCTCTCTCTCTATATATATATATATATATAGAGTAAAGCTAGCGTGCTCCTAGGAGCACGGGGCTCTTCGGTGCTCCTAACTCAAAAACCTATCAAATTGACTTCAAACGAAAAATCTAATTTGTGCAATAAATTCTTCATATTAAAATCTTGTAGGATACTAATTTTTCTATTTTGGAGTTTTTTAACTATTTATTTCATTTTTTTTAGAATGGACTATTTTAAATGCAAAAACTCATTATTTTATTATTATTATTATTAGAGTCATCTTAAAAGTCTGAAATAAATAGTTAGAAAACCCTCAAAATAGAAAATTTCTGTATCCT
The DNA here is from genome assembly GCA_037678475.1 of x Bolboschoenoplectus mariqueter. Lineage (NCBI taxonomy): Eukaryota > Viridiplantae > Streptophyta > Magnoliopsida > Poales > Cyperaceae > x Bolboschoenoplectus > x Bolboschoenoplectus mariqueter. The sequence goes on from CM075282.1 coordinate 2,771,525, forward strand.
ACAAGATTTTGATACGAAGAATATATTGAGCAACTTGGATTTTTCGTTTGAGATCGATTTGATAGGTTTTTGAGTTAGAAGCACCGACGGGCTTCGTGTGTGTGTAAATCTCTCTGAAAATGCTGACTTCAGAAGTGCCTTTTGTTATGACCTGTTAATTAAACCTTCTCCTGATCGGAAGGAATTAAAAGGAAATAAACTAAAATTGAAGCACTAAAAAGAAATTAGAGAAGGAACAATAAAGAAGAATTTAAAAGAGAGAAACATTCATTCATTCAATTTCTGAATTGTGGTAATGAGTGGGTAATTTGGGGATCAAAAAATGGTTTTTGTGATAAAAACTGAGTAGAAATAGGATAGTGGTTACTTTATTGTTGGAACTGGATTATTTGCATAAGCTTGCATTATTGGTTCAGTCATCAGTACTTGTATTGATCTCATAAGTCATGGATGTGTAGTTGTAAGGAATTTGGGCATGGTCAAATTAATTTTGAGGTGGTGGATAATGATTAGAGACATATGAGTTTCGTACTGATTCAAGTAGTTTCTGTTTGAGTTGACAGAATTATCCCTATGTTCCAAGGATGAGATAGGTTCTGCCTCCAATTTCTTGAAGTTTCTGAACTTAAATTGTCCCCTCAGAATTGAACTGTAGCAGTTTCGAAAACAGCAAGCTCCTCCATCAACAACTGGCGGTGGTGGACGCCGGAATCGTCGCTCTGATTTCAACTGTCATGAACCGAAAAGTTCATCACTGAAATAAGTTTACAATTACTTCTAATTTGAAGAATTAAAGTAAAATAAACTAAAAGATGTATGGTAAGAAACGATTAAACTAGAGACATAAAGAAATAGATTCATCCATTCGTTGCTTTATAGAGTGCATAGAATCTAAATCAGTCACATTAACAATGCTTGTAAGTTGCAACTGATACATGTGCAACTTAGTTGTTTTGTGATGTCGAGAGATGTATGGAATGGAGTGATGGTGCGGTACTTGGGTATACATTTTCTGGTACAGGTCACATCATGTGGCTTGATACTACAATCAGTTTGGTTACCGCATGAATAGGTATGCTTCATACTTTGAAAAACATCTTCTGTTGATTGGAAGAAACAATTATCTGATTTGGTGCTATAAATGGCAGAATTTGAGTTTGAATTGACCTATAGTTGCTAGTGTCAGATTGGAGTTGTACCAGTTCATGTCTGATTTGAGAAAATTTGAGTACTTGATTCGTTTTCAGGGTGGGACTTATGTGCCATTTGAGGATGTTGAGGTGGAGGGGTGCATGTATCATATAGAGGTGGAGGGTAGTGATCGGGAATGTAACTGGTGCAATTAAAATGATCTGGAGTAGCTGATAAACTGTTGGTTTGAATAGAAAAGGTTTCAGATTTACTGGTATCCATGACATGATTAGGGTTTCTCATAATGTGCTGCCCTTTTCTGATTTGTTTATTACTATCTCGTGGCTGCTGGTGCATCAAATTGAGATTAGGGTGAATGTAATGAGTGGCATTGGTGTGCAAGTCATGAATTCGGGTTTTGGTCATGGCTCCTTATCCCAGACTCACTCACCAACAAGGAATGCTAAATGGCGAAGTCACCAGATCAGTAACAACGGGAACTTGAACAGGTGTACTAGGCACCTGTAAACTCTGATTCTGTTATTGGCACTGATGACTTGAACTAACAGCCACATTGCAATGATGCAACAGGAATTTGGGTTTCTTTGCATTGATTGGTTAAGGTTTCATCATCTAGGTTAAAAAGGTGCACAATTCACATGAGTGCTCCCCATCTCTAATCAGCTAGAATTACCATCCTTCATTACTACCCCTTTCTCTTTCAAATAACATCTCTTCCAACTTGCTGTTTATTGCTCCTCCATCCTTTCTACTTGACCCTTTAGATATTCAGTGTATCTACTCGATCTATCTATCACTTCATTTAATCTGCTACTAGACTTTGCTTATTCCTCTTGTATTTGATATCTTGAGGTTTGTGCCATTGCCAACTCAAGTACTCTGATCACAGTGGCGGAGGCAGTCACCGGGAAAGACCAGCTCTGGCACCAACTGTCATGACCATTAAGGCCATGACTGAAATTTAAAATACTTCTACTCCTAAAATTAATACTAAATTCAAAATTCAGACTAAAATAGAAGGAAAATTAAAGAAGTAAAAATGTTAAAAGAGATAAAAAGAACTTTTCATTCACTGCATTTCTGGATCATATGAGAAGAGAACTTATCGCTCTATCTTGGAGAAACACTACTTAACTGTCTGTCCAGTTATTTCATGTTCATTCTCTTTATTTCATAATACAAAGCAAAAGCCCAAAAATAAAGAAAAATGAAAAACAAATCAATGATAGCCCAATTAGCTTTAAGCCCAAACAAATGCTCTTAACTCAGATTGTTACTACAGCTATGCAAGAAAGCTCATGACCTTATCTGAAATTATCTTCAAACATGACATTTTGTGTATTTTACAAAGAGGCATTTAAGTATGGCCAAAGTAAGCACCGACTCAAACCTACAGTCTGTCATGTTTGTGATCAATGAAAGGCATGATCATAAGTTTTCTGAAGTTATGCCCTTCGTCGAATGGAGCTTAGAGGTTTTAGGTGGCTACATTGGAACTGTTTGAGAATGGTCTTTGGTAAAAATAAATGTAAAATTGCTCTCATTTGAATATAATTGTTGGTCAAAAATTACTTCGGTAAGATTTTGACATTATATTGCTTTACATGGTTAACTGGTCTTTTTTCTTTTCAGGTGGAAGCTTAACGGTTCAACTGCTTGGAACAGACCCTGAAGAAACCAAAACATTAGAGGGAAACCATACAAAGACCACAAAATCCTCACAAAAGGATTATTTGTCTTTCTCCACTGTGGTTGTTGATACTAGAAAGAACGTCCCTAATACGCAGATCAAGAGGTACTTTACATTTCATCATTGTACCTCACTTGCTCAGTTTTTTCTCATATAAGCTGCAAATGGTTCCTATTTTTTTTAACCTTAATTTGCTTCACCTTCATTAACCTGAGCCCTCTATAAATCCCTTCTGAAACAGGCAGGATAAATTGTGAGGGTACCAATCTCAATGCAAGGATTACATGAGAAAATACTAGAGGATGCCTTTGCATAGATACCTGACTGTTGACTAAAGTATACACAGCTTAGAGCTCTCGTATCAGTACTCTTTTACTTGGTAAGTTCATGCAAAAATAATAAAAATGAAGTGCTTCTTTTGTAGAAATGAGTTGAATGCTTAGTTTAAAATCTATTTAACGGTCAAATGCAGTGCTACATACTGGGATTTGATATATCTCTAGAATCCGTCGAATTGGCAAATGAAGTTTCAGACTTTAGTTGTATATATGCTTATTAATTAGTTGTCAAGTAGCGTTTGTATATATAGATATCATCTGTTTTGTATTGTATAAAGATAGATAGTAGCTGCCAATTTAATGCAGAAAGTGTACTGTTGCCTTGATTCTTAATACAAATTTTAGCATTTTCTTAATTGTGCAATTTGACAAAAAGTAAAAAATAACAATATATGCATGCTTGGTAGTTGGTAATGTAACCCAGAAAATCAATCCATTCACGGTTCTATAATTTTCCTTGGCTTTTTATCTTGAACTGCTCTGAAATTTACTTAATTTAGAGTTAAAAAATAACCAAAAAGAGGAGGACAGTTGGTCAAAGTTAGGCTGGAAAACTCATGTACCTCAATATAAATGTGCTATTGAACAATATCTATGCGACAAATAATAAATGTTCCCTGTATATCTTGGCCCAGTAATTAAACAATGTTGGTGAACCAGTAAAACATGGTATAAATGTGGTACTGTTCTATCGTTCTATTTTGCAATCGTGTCGAACCAGTCGTACCACTGCAGTTATAGGGATGCTCATGTTCTCTTCCCCTTTTTTTTAGGTAGCTTTTGTGTACCTATCAAATCTAAAGTTGTGGCATCAGATCCAGTTTTGAGGTTATCATCTCTTGTTTTATATATATATATATATTTTCTTTGAGAGAGTTTTTGGTGTGTGTGTGTGTGTTTGGGGGGGGGGGGGGGGGGGTCCAATTCTATTTTTCTTATGATTATTGAAGTAGGAGCCTGGTGACACATGAATATTCTATTATGAGTTATCATAATATTTGTGCGAGCATGCGTGTATAGACAATTAAACTGTACAATAAAATACTAACAATTCTTCTGACACTCAGTGATACTGATGCAGATTTTAAAAAAAAAAAAGTGGCTTCCAGGAAACTTGCTTTTATTATATTTTACAAATTCTACATCTGGGGAGCTCCTTAAAAACAACAATTCCATGTGCCTTCTTCTCCCGTGTACTAGCATTTTTTTTTTAAATGTTGGAATAATAATATATGGTGAATATTTATTTCTGCCTACTCGTACTAATGTTTTGACTGACTTCCATGATTAGTTTTTCAAAACTAAAATTCGGGTCAAAAAAGGAAATAACATTTAATTTAGTTGTTAGCTATTACAAATTGCAAACTCAAGAAAGCGACCGAGTTGATCTGATCTAATTAAGTCATAGCTTAAATTTCGGCTGTAACAGTCACCATCATCAATTCAACAGCCTTAAATGTTCTTATGCTTTTCTCAAAAAAAAAAAAAAGGAAAAATCTTCTCATGCTATTTTGGATAAGGTCCATTTTTTCTCTACATATTTATTATCTATTCAACAAAAAATTTCAGGTGCATCCCCCACCCCCCCACCTTTAAAAAAGAAAGAAAGAAAGAAAGATATTAGTATAAACCGTTGTGGGTTGGTAAAAAAATGGCATGGTACTGCCTTATTATTTGTTAATGCAATGGATGTTTGTAATAATTAATTAATGTGTAATTTTGCTTTGGTACAACTAAAACTACAACTTTGTTTGTTGGTATCTTTAGCCAACATGATAAGTCTGCTGATGACACATCATTTTTGGTTAAGATGGAAAAGCTAGCATAATTAATTTATTTCATTAACAATGTAATGGTACCCACACATGCATGATGGAGGGTACTACAGCCTGACAATTTAAACCTAAAAATTCTTTTTGGCAGTCCAACATGTGGTTTCACATATTTCAGTCTCTGCCAGTCTCTCTCTCTCTCTCTCTTTCTAGATTTGAGGTTGAATCTTTCCTTTTTTTTTACTTTATTTTTCAAATAATTAAGCAGGTAAAATGGTCTACTTACAGAATTTCATTAACTGATTAAAAAGAGTTCACAAAATAGTGAAAAATATACAGAGATGTTGAGGCTCTTTGTAACTTTAATTTTTTTTTTTTGATATAAGAGCTCCATTGAGTCTGATATTTATCTATTTTTAATTGTTTTTTGCGGGACTTAAACCTGCGTCTCTCAATAAAGAAACGAAGCGTATCACCATTGTACTAAAGTTGCAGATCCTTTGTAATTTTAATTAACAAATGTGATCAATGATACGCTCTCATTAGCCTTTAATTTTTGAAGGGGTGAATTGAATAAAGCTTGTAAGGTGAATTGAATAAATTATGTTTTGATTAAAGAGGTATTTGATTGTCATAAGATTATACAAAATGAAATTTCATGTGGAAATAATTATTAACAATCAATTCATGAGAATTCATACTTATTATAATGCACTGGAATGATAATATATGGAAACAATTGTTTGGATGTACAATGGAAACTATTGTGCAAATATTATTTTTTTTTGTTTAATTGAAATGCTTGATATCATTGTTAAATTTACTAGTACCTTATTAATAATTTAATATTGATCAAATGAAATTACTTTTCTTCATTAAAAATTAAAATATTTAGAATTTTTGTGAAATTGTAATGAACATAAAAGAAAAAAAGTGAAAAATAACTAAAGAATTTCATGAAGAAAAATAATCATTTATGAAAATTTTATGAAGAAAAAATAAATATAAAATAATGATAAAAAAAAAGAGACAAAAACATCATTAAAATTCCTATAATTACGAAAATACAATTTCCAATCGAACAATAAACTCATATACCAAATACAAAAGAAATTGAATTTTATTACGTATTTTTCATTAACTTTTCAACTAAACTAATGTAACAATGTTCTTGTTTTCAATGATAAATTAATTTTAATTTGACAGAAGAGGGACAAAGCTGTGTAACTTTAGCAAATATATTTATGTGCATATCTCTATCAATGAGCAAAATGGAACCCACTTTAGTTTAGTTTAGTTTAGTTTAGTTTAAAGTAATGACCTGATTAAGAGTTTTTAAACACAATTGATAGATAAGTTTGAGATCTTCATTTTTTGTGACGGAGGTTTTTAATTGAGTTAGGTGGAACAAATCCGCCATCAAACGATAACTGAGTTTCAGTGAAATTTCTTTTAGAGATGATGTTAAATTAGTCTTGAAAAATCATTTCTTCTCTAACTATGCAATCAGTGAAAATACTTTCTAATTTATTATTTATTCGACAAATATTTATGAAACGAATAAAGTTTTTATAGTTATTTTAGAACTTAAGTATGTTCACTCGCGCCGTTTGGATGACATTAAAATAAATTCGCCGTTGTCAACTTTTGTATTTTTTTTTAATTATATAGTTACTTATGATGAATTTTATTTATCATCCATTCTTCATAAAATTAAATAAATAAATTTGCCTAATTGCAAAATGAGAGCTTGAAACTAGTTAATTAAACCTCATCATACTCCACTTGCGCGTAGATATTGAATTCAAACCGTTGCAAAAAGTAATCTCCATTGACTTCAAAATGTATGAAAAAAGTACAAAAATATGAGTAGAGCTAACGTGAAATTAAATTCATCAATATTTTTAGTGAGTTTAATTCAAAAATCTATCAAATCGACTTTAAATAATAAATCTAATTTTCTCAATGAATTCTTTATATCAAAATCTTATAGGATACAAAATTTTTCTATTTTTAGAATTTTTTAAATCTTTGTTTTGAATTTTTTTTTGAAATGACATATTATAATATTCAAATATTCATTATTTTATTATTATTTTAGAACAATTTTAAAAAATATTAAATAAATAGTTACAAAACTCTAAAAAATAGAAATTTTTTGTATCCTATAAGATTTTAATATAAATAATTTATTGAACAAATTGGATTTTAAAATTTAAGCCGATTCGATGGATATTTTTAAGTTAAATTCACCAATCTCTTGATGAGTTTAAACTCACGCTAGCTTACTCTAAAAATATATATATTAAAGGCAAGCTGACTTTAAAATATGAATTGTAATGTTGCTTGCAAGAACAGATTGCATAAATAATCCAGTTTTCATAGCAACCACTTTCTATTAATTAAAATATAGATGACATATATATGGCCTAACATAACCTAAAACAATGTCCATCAATTTTCAAAATCCAATTATTTTTTTTTTTTGCGTATACGTATGTCAAGTGTTGATTGACGCACCTAGTGATTTATAAATGTGTTATGCCTGTACGTATCAAGTATATATGTGCCAGCAAGACGTGTTATGTTATATAGACACGTATAAAAATTAATATACGTGTCATGCCATATTGTATTTTTTTATAAGAGTGCTGACAACGTTATTTTTAATGACACGACACGTCTCGGCATATCGTGCATGTACGTGTTTACACATATTTTAACATTTTTTGTTTTAAATTTCTGGTTTTAATTGTTAACAATATTTAAAATTCAAAAAAATCAACAAAAATCAGAAAAAAAAATAGGGAAAATTTTATAAATATATCTAGACATGTTACATATCAATTAAACACTTGAATATAATACAATGCCATGTCAAAAACACTTATTATATAATATAACATTTATAAAAATATAACACATCCAAACATAAATATCATATTTTAACCGTATCTTAATATATACAATCCATGCTGTGTTTATATATCATGTGTTTTTTTGTTAATACATTGGATGCATCCAAGAACAATCAATGGTTGTACTTTTTTCATCTATGATCCCTTAATTCCGTGGGAATTACAAATAAGTACATAAAGCAAACACATGTTACAATATTATATAATATCTACATATATATACACACATATATTGTGTAGTCGCAACTCACATATTATTTTTTATAACAAGATGCAGATGGTGGCGGTCAACTAACGTGGCTTGCTTTTCTTCCTTCCTTATGATGGTTACATAATTTCATTTATTTATTAGAAGGAAGAAATTTTACAAAAGCCCATGTCATTTTTCAAAATATAAAATGAGAGGGCCTCTAGTACACCACATTTTTATGGGAACAAATTTAGTAATTATATTTTGATCATTTTAATAGACAAAAATAAGTAGGGATGATGTTTTCTTAATTTGCAATTAAGACTAGTTTCTAATTTTCTAGCAAGGAAATATTCATTGATAAAAGTAGGATAGTAAAATTACTTTTAGATCCTTATTCTTAGATTAGATGACAATATAGCATAATTATTTTTTATCAAATAAATATGAACTAACCAACAAAAACTTGTCTGTATCAAATCACTTTTCATATAAAATTAATATAAATCTCTGACAATTATTTTTTTATTTTTTTCAAATTCATGATAAACTTGTGTGGTTATTATCAATATTTATAATAGTGAAGGCATCACATGCAAAATTTATTTTTGCATCTTATTTCTACATGAGGGTGTTATTGCTTATTTTTTTTTCTCTCTTTTGATATAATTTAAATTTTTGTTGAATAACATTTGGCCCGGATGATGTTTTCTATATAAAGAAAACTTTCCATGGATTTTTTTTTCAAAAAAAAAAGACAAAAAAAATCAGCTATGCAGAACATATTTTCAACTTGCAATCATCAAAGTTTTGGGACCAACAATAATTTTATTTTTATGGTCTCCTTCTCTCTTCTCTAATAAAATTTTAAATACTAAAATTCCAACTCAGATTGAAAATATTTGGAGCTTAGAATGTTTCATATATTGGGTTGGATACACATTAAAAAATTTATGCACTTTTTTCTTGAAATAATGAACAAATCCGTTACACCATTAGTTACATTATTAAATTAAGAATAAAATAATCAATATATGATTTAGTAGTAAATACGATGTTCAGTGATGAAATTAATAATTACCTAATTAGGTACAATTGACCCCGCTTACTTGATAAAAAAAATGGGTAATTTTATGATTTGCTCTTCCCTCATAAAAAATGTAACAAATACTTTTCCTACCAAATTCTTTTCCAAATTGCATTTTTAGACTCCTCATTTACTCTACCTTTTTTTTCTTTATGTTAATTCTAATTAACTCTTTCTTTTAAGTATTAAACAGATTTTTTTTACAAACTATTTTGTTCTTCTATTTTTATTTTTTTAAATAATTTTATCAAAAACTTAATTAAAAAAAATACTTTGTTCATTCAAAAAATTTGAGGTGCAAAGATAACAAATAAATGATAGCTATTAATGTTATCATAATAAAAACTTCAATATAATACAGCTCAATTTCAAAAGATAGTAAATAAATGATGTAACAATATTAAAAAAAAACCCAACAAGTTAACATGACATTTAGAAGCACAATTGGAGTCATTAATTTTATAAAAATACCATGCATAAACAAACCCTGAATTTGTTAAAAGAAATGTTCAAAGTACATGTAACTGTTAATTTGTATAACTATATATGTGACTTTTGTTACAGAATAACAAGTGTTGAATTCAATTCTTGTATATCTTTTTTCAATAAGATAACAAGAAATTGATGATGCTATGCTAGATAATTGTCATGATAGTTTACTTTTTTTTGAACTTTTTAATATTGTTATATTATTTATTTATTATGTTTTGAAACAAGGCATATTATATTAGAAATTTTATTACAATATCATTAGCAAATTTGATGCAATTTTTTTATAATAACATTAGCATATTGGATTCAATTTTTATTATCATAACATTAACAATAATTTATTTGTAATGTGAACATCAAATTTGTAGAATGAAAAAAAATATTTTTAATAAATTGATACACTTGAGTTTCTATAGATGTTTTAGAGATGTTATAAATTTCTTTAAAGCTGACACCACTATTAATCAATATTACCTTCATCATTAATAATATTTTTTAGGTGAGAAATCACATATTCAAAATTAAAATTAAAAATCTTTCATAAATATTTAAAATTAAAATGTGATCACATCTTTATCAATTCAATATAATAATACAAGACAAAACCAATAACCTCTGTGAAAATATGAGAGTTCATAAAAACCCTTAAGCATCATTTATACAATATTACAAATTAATTGCAATATCATGTGCCACTTCTTCCTCTACATTTTATAAAACCTCCTCTATTGGTACTAATCAGGCCTCCTCTTGTACCTATAATAACAAATTTTTCACATGGTTTGAAAGAGGTAACTGTAACTTCAAGGGAAAATAAAAATAAAAAAATACACTTGGATTTACGTCAATAACAAACCAAGCAACATTATATTAGTTCTTAAAAAAAATTCTAAATTTACTCCCTTGAAAACAAGTTTATTGGTTTTTTTTTTCAAAATAACCCATAATTACTGTCTCTTTAAAAAATCGGTCTTTAATTTAATGATAAAAATAATATTCTCCGTATAAAAAGTTACATATATTCAAAATCTAAATGAAACATCTCATATCAATATTTAAATTTAAATAACTCGATCCCGACTCAAAAAAAAAAAACCTATTATCCCTTTAAAGCAATTCTACTATCTTGGACTCATTTAATCATTTTAGGGGAATAAAATAATCAACCGCAAATCTTATATTGTACAGGGACTAAAAAGGAAATTAATAAAATTATCCATCCATCCACTACCAAATAACTTTAACCATAGTATATGTAACAAACAAATGATCCTCATCTAATTAAATTATCTTTACTTTTTAGTCAACCAATTAATGAAAAGCCTTAATTTTTAAGGGTATAAACGTACTTTACGTTAAAGCAAAATTTTTATCTTTTAACCCCCAGTTATAACATAAATTAACATAAAAAAAATTCATGCTCTTTTTAGTCCATCTTCAATTAATTATTCTTTCTTAATTAATAGGGTAGTAGCTTGAGGATTTTTGTGAGAAATGGAATAATTGTTGTCGTAATTTTCTTCATTCTTCTTGTAAATATCCACATAATTATTCTAAAGAATTCTCGAACTAAATCTACAAAAAAACTCAGCTACAACAAAATATATTCACCATTTTCTACATGACTATTAGGTCCTAATAATTTCATTCTCTTTGATAATTCCCTTCCAAGAAGGGAAAATAATTCAAACAATACATCTCCTACCATATTTTCTTAAAGAGTTAATATATAGATATTATCATCGGTATTGACTTTATCATTCAGATAAAATAAATTTTGTTTAAAACTAGTGATTTTATTATTCAATTTATTTATAAACTACTCCATTACTCACTTTAAATGAGTTATTATTCATATTAGTAATATTTAAGTTGATTTACAAAGTACAATACGAAATAAGTTGAATAATAAAATCATTAACTTAAAATAATATTTATTTAACATGAATAATAAAATCAGTATAGATGATAAATATCTCCCTGAATTTTTTTTTTCTTTCTAAAATAATGTTCTTTCTACTTAAATCTCTATCACCACTTAACCAATACTTCTTCATTTATTATTGCCGAATGTAGAACACATAACTCCTCTTGAATTTTGTTTCTTCCACAAACTTCCTTCCAACTTAAAAGAGCATATTTTTTTTTCTTCACTCAATCTCCTTCATACTATAAAAAAACCTTTTTCTTAACTCATCTTGCATCATTAATTATTACATTGCTAAGTGACCTTAAAATAGATGAGAAATATAATGGTATAGTTGAAAGCAGTTCTGATTTAAACAATGTAATTTTGCCATCTAATAGAAATAATTTATCCTTTCACCTTTGTAATTTCTTTTCAATTAGGTACTATAGTGATGTTTCAGAGGAGTTGATATACAGGCACTGTCATTAATACCGTTGTCGATATTGACTTTATTATTAAGATTAAATAAGTTATTATTCATGTTAACGACTTTATTATACAACTTATTTATACATTACTTTTATTATTCAAATTAAGTGAGTTATTATTCAAATTAATGGTATTTGAATTGAATAAAAAAGACTGTATAAAATAAATTGTATAATACAATCATTAACACGAATAATAAAATCGATATCGGTATCAATAACGGTATCTCCCAAACATTTTCCTTGTTCCAATTATCAATTAATACAGTTTTCCAACACAAAAGAATGTCAAAGTAAATAGTATGAAGTTTACTCAATTTACACCCTAATATGTTCAACTAATGTAATTAAAATAATCTTCAAATTCTTGATTAAATTGATTCATATTTTCATTTGGCAGTTTGCAAAACTTACAGATTTACACATATATACCTAGAATTAAACATTGTTCTTATATATGTTTCTTGAAGTGATAAGTTAGCTAGTGTGACTTGATATTTAATTTTATATATTGGATGAAGCAACATTTGTTCACATAGTCAAATTTCCATCATCATCCTTATCTCTTTGGCACCGCTTTCAAAATTAACACTGTCTGTCAATACAAATATTAATTTATTTCTCAATAGAAATCCCTTTCAAATCTGATATTATAACCAAAAGTACTTGAACACTGCATGCTTTGTTCTATTTTTTTTATTTTTTGTTTTTACAAAAGAAGGCTTGAAAGTCTTACAAATTTTTGTGTTCCCACCTTCACATCTGGCTACTAATCCAGAATGCATAAAAATAATATCATAAATTCATTCTTTAGTCATATAATTTAATATCATTATAACGACTATCAAAAAATTATTGACAGTATTGTAAATAATATTCTCTCTTTAAAATTTATGTCAATAATTATATTGCAGTGTAGCAAGCCGAATAATTAAGAAAAGAATTTCATGTGCAATAATTAGATTACACTGATCATGATTTGGACTATATCCAGCTAATAATATTGGGACAAGGTCATTATTTCAATTTCAGTTTATCTGAGGGGTACTTCCATAAAATGGCATTTCATCTACAATCTCCAATCTACAATATGACTATGTCCAATGATTGCAGCCATACCAAAAAACTCTTTTCAAAGGACACAAAAGCAAAACATTGGTTTTAGGTCCAATCATAATAAAAATATGTTTCTATGGCTCACATTGCAATGTGGGAAAGAAATAACATCACATTCCACTAGCTAGCACAATTTTGGATCCTCTGCAATAAGTGCGTGTGATAGTCCATATATATATATAAATAATTTCAATTAAGAAAATAAAGAAGAATATCATTCCATTAAAACGACACTATATACCCACGAATAAACACTACGTTACAATAAGTAAAATTGAGTCAATTTGGCTGGCTATTACTTCATTTTAATTTCAGACATAAAATTGTACAAGATCAATCACCACAACCTTTTGCCGACATGATTCGCCACATTACTATGGATACAGAGAATCAGGACATTCAAATGAAGCGAGAGAAAGGAGAAGAAGAACCGGGGATATTTTTCTTCCAGAGTTTTATTTATCTCCATTAAAGACTAAACTGGAGAGATCCTCCCCCTCTAATCACGAGTGTTAACATCGCAACGGATTGTAGTACTGGAGAGGATTCAAATCCAATTCCCGAGAGGCCGTTAGGGCTTCCGTCAGCTGCACCGTAATGTAGTGGCGCCACCAATCCAACGACGTTAGACTGTGACCCATATTTTACTTTACTTTACTTTACTTTACTCCCCTTATTGTAACATCTGACGTGTACAACAAAAAGAAAAAAGTAAACTAATCGTACGGAACATTGGTGTATCTAATGCTCACACCAGAGAACCTTTTTCATCCTAAATTTACCTTTTCCTTTTCCTTTTCCTTTTTATCAGATTATGAAGTTAATGAGAATTAATTAATTAATTGAGAAATTTATGCTTGTATATATATATAGTAGTTATTGATTATGCTTTTAAAAATACTTGGGAGCTATTCGGATAATACAACAAGTCAACTATTGATTGCATTCCAACCTAGCCTAAACACTTTCTAGCATTGTTTAAATAATATTAAATTGTATTCATTTTAATTAAAATATTGGTGTGCCAAAATTGAGAATAAAACCAAACATCCTGATTTCATTCAAACATTAAAAGTAATTCTCTTTTCGTACTTAAAAGTTCATTTTAATTTGTTGAAACATATAAGACAATGATGCTATAAAAATCCGTAGCACTTGTATATGTAATTTGAACACGACACATTTGTTCAAAATCCGTTTATCATAAATACAAGTTCCGAGATAATATGAACGAATATTTATATTAGACCACCTACCCTCATAATAAACACACCAATTATATCTTGGACATGAAATATTTCTTTGTTGTAATACCAAAAAAAAATGGAACCAAAAGTATTGGAAATGTAAATACAGAGAAGCAATTTGTTGTGGACCCTCTAGCTCACGTTTTTCTTATCCTATTTTTCTAAAAGAATGTAACGAACCAAGTATTTTGACGTTGCTTTCAGATATTAGTGTAGATCAGATCTCAGCTGGTTCTGGGATTTAATGCTGAACCAGACAGAGCAAACTCGAGCAGATCTCAATTGGTTCTGGCATTTAATGCTGAACCAGGGAGAACTCGAGCCCAACTCTCCTGAGCTAATCAATCTCCAACCGGTCAGGTCAGACATGAGGTTGTGGGCTGGTGGGGCATACGGGAGGTGCTGGTGGGGAACGGGACCCACAACAAATATAAAAGATAAAATTCGCTAAATAATGATCGGCAAATGTGGGGCCCAACCCACGTGTGTGGGTACAGGTATGGGCCCCTCTGCCGTCCATCGGCTTCGCTTCAGCCACTGTTGTTCTTGCATCTCGCTGTCTCCCATTTGGTATAAACAATCATCGTCTGTACCTGGTTTACGGGTGAGCCGAACTGTTTAATGGGTCACGGCGAGCGTAGACCTACGGTTTTAATGCTGGGTGTATTTCGTACGGCGCTGGTCCCGGTTTTGAAATGGAAAAAATAGAGCGTTGGTATGGTACGCTCACGCACAACACACACTCCGAAAAGTTACTGGGCGAGGGAGCAAGAGATAACGATTGGTGGACACGTGTCGCCACCGAGAGAGTTGGCGATAAGGATTCGTAGCCCTCGTGAACCTGTGGTTTTGTTGGCCAGACCACCTCTCTTACACAAATCCTTACATGGACGCCTTCCACTATAGTTATAAACACATCCCTCCCTCTGACAACAGTACCCCATCCTTCACGTGACATACCTGCTCTAGGAGACCGCGTCTACGGAACAAATTGATAGGAATATCAGGGCATGTGCGAGATAATTGACGCACAGGTGGGGCCCGGATGCAGAGAACTGTGCTAATCACAGCTGAGACGTCTGGGTTAGTGTCATTTCGTAAAAACAGTAACAAGCAGGGGCAAAAGCGGGATAAATAATTTTGATAAAACTGTCGAAGGCAGTAGTAGTACGGCTTCCAGCAAAGATTCCTGATCTTCTGCCTGTTCAGATATAGTGTACCTCCCTGTGGCTGTGGCTGTGGCCTTCTCAAATAAAATAGCATCTTTTTTTAATTATTTTAGCCTCTGATTTATTTTAGTTCAAAGGCTATTTACTTAAAATAGGGAATATCTTGATAATTAATATTTTGATAATTATTTTTTAAATAACTTTAAAGTGAATTTTCAGAATAAAAAAGTTTATAGACGTAATTATTGAAATTATGAATTGATTGTGTTTTCAATTTTATTTAATTTAAGCGTTATTTACTGCTCTATAAAAAACAATCAAAATTATATTAAACTTTCAACGGTCTAAAATTTAATAATTTATGATGAAATGTCAAATGACCCTTAAATTACATGAAAATTGAAACACAATCAATCTGTAAATTACAAAATATTTTTGTAATTTTCTTATTTTTAAGAATTTTTTAGATTTATTTTGAAATTATTTAAAAGATAATTATTAAAGTTGTCAAAAAATATTAGTGTGAATGGATCCTCTTCCTTTAAAATAAATTCAATTCTTTTTTTTTTATTTTGAACTGTGTCTAATGATTACCTGTGTGATGATTTGTAAAATTGAAATATACTCAACAATCAAATTTTGTGCAAAAAATAGTAATTCGGTCGAACTTTTTAATTTTAATTCCACTTTTCTTCCAACTTAATATGTAGAAAATATTGACAACTTTTATGTGAAATATTTGTTGCAAAAATAACTCAGCCAATATTTATTTTTGTAAAGACCACAGAGAAAAGTCACGAGAGGATCGCTCGCTAAGAGGTTATGAATTCTAAACAGTGGGGTTTAACATTTAGGAAAATGTCTGGTAAATATTAAAATCGATCCGACTTTATTATTTATATTAACTATTTTATTTATGTAATTTATTTTTAACAATATTTTTATTATTAAATTTAAATATCATTAATAATTTATTTAAATTGAATAACAAAATTATTGTATAAATAAATTGTATAATAAAATCGTTAATATGAATAAATAACTCATTTAATTTTAATAATAAAATCGGTATCAATTTTGATATTTGAATATCAGCTCCTGAAAAAGAAAATATTATGTAAATATCATTATTGATATCGTTATCGTCGATACGGATTTTAAGTTGAATAATAAGAATATTGTGTACAACAACTTTATATAATAAAATTATTAATAAATTATCAATATTAAAAAAATAATTGCACTTTCCATAAACTGCAAAATAGAAAACGAATCAATCACACTGTCAAGTCTCAAGAGAGGAGAAGAGACTAGAGAGCGTAAAAATACAAATACAAATAGAGAAAACAGAGAGAGAATTACAAACACACTCCAAGAGAGAGAGAGAGATGCTCCTCTTGTTATTATTATTGCCTTTTGCTTCTTCTCCTTCTCCCACAATTATCTCGCGGCAACAGAGAGAGAAAAAAAAGCAAGAAGAAATTGAGACAAAGTAGGCTGAGAAATAATTAAGAGATCAATAATGAAGAGAGATTATCCGGACAGCACCGCCGCTTCCTCTGGCGAGGCGGCGGCGGCGGCGGCGGCAAAGGGCAAGATCCCTTGTACGGCGCCATCGCCGGAGGAAGATGTGGATGAGCTTCTGGCAGCGCTAGGTTACAAAGTCCGATCGTCCGACATGGCTGACGTGGCTCAGAAACTGGAGCAGCTCGAGATGGCCATGGGCATGGGTGCTGCCGCCACGTCGACAGCTCAGGTCAGCGATGACATGGGGTTCTTCCCTGAAACCGTGCACTACAACCCTTCAGATCTGTCCACGTGGCTTGATTCCATGCTCTCTGAGCTCAATACCCCGCCTCCGCCTCTCCCTCCTCCTCCAATGCCCCCGCCTCCTCCATCCGTCCCTTCTTTCGACCCTGCCGAATCCTCTACTGTTACCTTTGACCCCAGCCCGGTCTCACAAACAGATCCGACCCGGGAAAGAAAGCGGATGCGCACTGGTTCTGGATCAGGCTCGTGCTCTTCGTCTTCCTCTTCATCTCTTGGCCGGGGAGGAGCTGTGACCACAGTAGGTTCTGAATCCATTAACCCTGCGCCGGTTACAGCCCCCGGTCTTCAAGTTGTTGTGGTGGATCCACAAGAAGCCGGTGTACGCTTGGTTCATGCCCTGATGGCATGTGCCGAGGCTGTGCAACAAGATAATCTCAAAGCAGCTGATGCGTTGATTAAGCAGATATCGGTCCTCGCTTCGTCCCAAGGCGGGGCGATGCGCAAAGTCGCAACCTACTTCAGTGAAGCCCTAGCCCGGCGGATCTACCGGCTTAGACCTCCTGTTGGACCCATATCTGACCCATCTACTTTCGACTCCTTTGCCGATCTGCTCCACATGCACTTCTATGAAACCTGTCCCTATCTCAAATTTGCACACTTCACAGCTAATCAGGCGATATTGGAGGCCTTTGCGGGTTGCAAAAGGGTCCATGTGGTGGACTTCGGTATCAAACAGGGTATGCAGTGGCCTGCTTTGATCCAAGCCCTTGCTTTCCGGCCTGGAGGCCCGCCTTCCTTTCGGTTAACAGGCGTGGGGCCACCACAACCTGATAACTCTGATGCTCTTCAACAGGTTGGTCTGAAGCTTGCGCAATTTGCACAAACCATTCGGGTCGATTTCAAGTATCGTGGCTTGGTTGCCAGTTCGCTAGCTGATGTTGAACCGTATATGTTAGAGGATGAGAGCAGGGACGGTGAGCCTGAGGCAGTGGCGATTAATTCTGTTTGCGAGCTACACGGGTTGCTGGCCCGGCCCGGTGAGCTCGACAAGGTGCTTGACACGGTGCGAAAGGTAAAACCGAAGATCTTTACTGTGGTTGAACAAGAGGCGAACCATAACTCTGGTTCGTTTTTAGACCGGTTTACTGAGGCGTTGCACTATTATTCGACCATGTTTGATTCGCTTGAGGGTTCGAATAATTCCCCAGCTGAACCCCGGGATCCAGGCCAGCCTGATCATGTCATGTCGGAGTTGTATTTGGGCCGTCAGATCTTTAACATTGTAGCTTGTGAGGGTTCTGATCGGACTGAGAGGCATGAGAACCTGGCGCAATGGCGTGGCCGGTTTAACCTGGCTGGGTTTGAGCCGGTTCATCTTGGGTCAAACGCTTTCAAACAGGCTAGTACTCTGCTTGCGCTATTTGCCGGTGGGGATGGGTACCGGGTTGAGGAGAAAGATGGGAGCTTGACCCTTGGCTGGCACACCCGATCGCTTATTGCCACGTCTGCGTGGCGTGTCACGGTGGCTTGAAGGGGGGTGCCCAACCAGAACCTGAGGTTTTTTCCTGTTCCACTGCTAGTGGGACCCAGAGAATTGAACATGAGAGATGGAAGGGGAAATGATTGGAGATTTGGTTAGACCCTGTTTCACTAGACCGGGTTGGGGTTGAACCGAACCGGGCTGGCGGGAGATGCAAGAGGGTGGTCGTTTGTACCGGCTCCTTTTCTTCTTTATTTTTGCTTTTTTTCTTCCCTTCCTTTGTTTCTTTAACCCTTTCCTAAAGGAGGTTCTTTGCAAGTATATTAGAAGTTAGTGCCTTTTTCAATATTAATGTGTATTATTATGGTTAGATCTGGAATGTTAAATAAATCAATGATGAAATGAAGAAGAGGCGATTTTCCTCTTTTGGGTCCAAATTAGATTGTGAAACTATTTAATTAGCTAGCTCATTTTATTTTGAGTATTGTATTTGATCAATCTATTATTATAGAGAGGAGAGGGGGTATATTCTATAGCAAGTCTAGTGAAGAAAGGGGAGGAGGATGTGAGAGGCTCAGCTGATAGAACTTATTTTTATTGTTTAAGAACCCAGTTCCTCTCACTTTGTGTGATCTCTCTTTTGAGTTCACTGTTTCCTTTTTACCATCTAAATCCAGGTGATAGGAGTAATAATTTCATTTTATCCATTGGTAGGTATTGCTTTGGAGTAATAATTTAGGAGTAATGATTCCATTTCATCCATTGGTTGATGATATTGCTTTGGTTAAAAGAGGATAAGAGAGAAATAAAACTTCTTGTTCACTTGACTGGATTATAAATGCCAGATCATGTTAGCTGTTATGAGGGAGCATCGAGGAATTGGTTAAAACAATTATATAGTCTGGTCTGTTCGGAGGCATCCAATAAAATTGGAAGGACAATCATATAGTCTGGATAAAATTCTGCAATGTTTGTGTGGTTTGTTGTGATATAAATGTCGTCCACTTGTTGTCTTCTTTTAAACATGTATATATACTATATATATATATATATATGTATGTATGTATGTTGTATTCAGCTTATTTCATATCTTAAGAGAATTGTAAATAAGTTGTCAGGAAGCAATTATTTCATTATTTGTACGTACATGTAAAATAAAAGTTTTGATTTATAGGAACTTTATTTTATGTCTTAAGAACACTACTGGCATCTAATCAGAAAGAAGTAAAATCTACAATTTCATTACATAAAAGGAAAAAAAAATAAGGGGGATTTGAGTTTTTTAGGTATTCTTCAATTCCAAGTAAAAAGGAAAAATAACAGCAAAACAGTCCCAAGTGGCAAGTGGGAGAATACTAGGAGAGAGAGAGGGAGAGAGAGAGAGAGAGAGAGAGAGAGAGAGAGAGAGAGGAGGTGGTGGGCTAGAAAGCACAGCTGTCCAATCCAGGATCAGGTGGCTGTCAGAGATGTGATTGGGATGTGGGTCCCAGACTCCTTAAGGGAGCAGGGTGGACCCACCACCAAAATCGATGGAATAGATAGAGGGGATGGGTTCGATGGGTGGAATCTGATCTTCTTCTCCGCGCAACATCTCTTCCCTCCGTTCGTATAGCGAGTGAGTTTCGCTGGTCATAAACTCATAACTAACCATCGCCACGAGCGCCGCAGTCACAGAAGATCCGGAGAGGAATCTGTAGAGAGTTCGGTACAGCAAAGGAGATATAGAAAGCACCTCAACAGTAGAAAACTGGAGAGTGGGTCCCACTTGTAGGGGCATAAAGGTCATATCCAGCGAAAGCGACGGGGTCCACCCCTATGCGCCCCCCTTACCGTGTGTACACGCACTCACTCACATGCTCTCTCTATCTCCATCTCTCTATCTCTTCATCTTCATCTCTCCCTTTCTCTCGGATTTGATGGCTCAATCAACAGGGAGGAACCAACAGGGTTAAAAGGGAGAGGAGAAATGGAACCAGAGATGCAATGCAACCTGTCGCTTGGGAGAGTGAGTCTCCAAGGGCTTTCGTGATTGGTTTGGTTGCAACGAAGTAAAACAAATATCAGAAAAATGTTGTGAAATTTAAGTCTCTGGTGATCATGTGTTGTGATTTTTGTGAAGGACTAGAGATTTCGTTCGCCATTTATGATGCGTTTTTGGATTAGTAAAATAAAAAGTAATAATTATTAAATTATTTCAAAATATTGGTTTTGATAATAATAAAGTAAATAAATGAAATAAATATTTAAATCATCTCTACTTCGTTTGGATGTTAGGAAGAGAGCAAAAATCTTTGTCATGATTATCATTCTTATCATTCAGTAAGGCTCACTATTTTTTGTCAAATTTAAATGTCATGATTGGTCTCCTTTTGTTGGAAATTTTTTCAATTTGATTCTAGTCTGCGTTGATTACGTTAACATAAAAATATTAATATTAGTGTTTGTTGAGCGGTCAAAGTTTTGGATTGAATATACAAAAAAATGTTGTTTGTGTAATGTCAATTGTTAGTAATATAATATGAAATTTTAATAAAAAACACACACTATGCTAGATATGATTGACAATTGGTAGATACGAAAAATATTATATGTATATTGTCACTTTCATTTTATTATGAAAATGGTTTGCACCCTCTAATAATTAATAAAATCAAAGACCAACGAACCAATCTTCTCTTCACAAAAAAAAATATAAAAATATTTCCCTAAATACGCCATATATTTTCCGTGTATAAAATGAAAGACACTTATAACATTATTATTGTAAAAAAAGCATGGTGGTTGGGCCTAAAAGAAGAGTGTGATTAATTAAGAAAACCCAAATATGGAAACCTTAAAATAATTCTGAATTCTACACCTAACGCTATGTTGGTGCAATGAATTAATAATTGAATTTTAATACCAAGACCTTATCATAAACAAAATTAATAGTAAATTAATAGTTAATACAACTTTGAGGTTCCCAAGGAATTTAATTTTTTTTTTAATTCTTGTTACTGCCGTTGATTTTAGTTATCCTATTTTTTGAAGTTTTGGATTTGGTTTTGTTTCTTCTTTCCCAAAATTGGATTTGGTAAAAAAAAGGGGGAGGAAGATGGAATCTCTCTTGGGATGCTTAATTAATTTATGACACAATTTTATCATAGAGTTATAGTGTAGAGTGGGGGGTTTCTACAAAATTAATTAATAAAATATTATATAGAAAAAGAGGCCTAGTACATATCCTGATTTCCTTGTCTCCATGATTAAATTCATATCTTATGAATACATTGATTTTGTAATTGCATGTAGCGAGTTGAACGGGTCAAGTACATAACATCACTAAATCATAGTGATAGTTATTATTATGGATGGGAATCATTGACGACTATTTGTTTGATAATTTTGGTAACGAATTTTTAAATAATTTTAAAAAAATTCTTAAAAATAGAAACAAATATATATATATATATATATATATATTTGAACTTATAAATTGATTGTATTTTAAATTTCATGTAATTTAAGTATCATTTGATATTCCAACTAAAATCATCAAAATTGGATGAAATTTTCAACGGTTTATATCTAGCGGTCCTTGATGAAATATCAATTGATACTTAAATCATATGAAATTTGAAACACAATCAAATGATTAAAAATTATTAAAAAAATTATTAAAAAAAATTATTAGAAAATTATTAAAAAAATTATTAGAAAATTATTAATTATCAAAATATCCGCACCATATTAGGCTATTATTCCTACCGCCGTACAAAAAAATTTCGACATTTTTGGCAATAATAGCATCTCTCTCTTTTTGTGTAATGCCTTCTTCTCTCTCCCTCATCGGTTGTACGCGTGTGAAAAAACAAAAACAAAAAAAAGGATTTGAGGTGAATAGTAGTAAATACTGAGCGCACATCTCGAGGTTAAATTGAGCTGTCCGTAGCTCTCTGTGCAGCGCACAGCGCAGTATATACCCCCTCACGTGAATGTCCTCCGACCCTTTTCAAAATTCCAATCTTCCTCGGATTTTATGCGGTCTGGTGGCTACAGGGATGCGTGTAACTAGAACTGAAAGTTCAGGGGTGGAAATGAAATGTTATTACTTTTGAGTTTATTCGGTCGGTCACTCCAAGTTGGCTTAGTTGTTGTAATTCTCAAGTGTGATTTAAATTTTATGTAATTTTAAATCGTTACAAATTTTGATTATACTAATTGACATCATTAAGATGGAATTCTGACTCCGTATTCACTTGATTTATTAGTTATTTTCTGCAAAAACAAAAAAAAAATCCTTCCATAAGTACGATTGCAAATTAAACCACAAACCTAGCATAAAGACGCAGATTCAAATCTCGCAAAAAATATTTGAAAAAAAATAAATACGATTGCAAATTAGCAGAACAAACTATATTACACTGATTTTTATTTATTAATGACTCGCAATTAATAAATAAGTTCAAAGCCCCATGTCACTTCTAATCAAAACATTAGGTTCGAATCTTGTTCAAGTTATCAAATTCTCTCAAACCTCATCTCTGATGATATGATTTAGTGCTGAAGAATTTTGATTCTATTTTAACCTTTGAGGTACTTGTCACTCAGCTTTCAATCTAGATGCCATTGTCCATAAGAATCCTTGATTTGATTACATCTTTGCTCCTTTGATTGGTGCATCTCATCTCCTTTCAAAGACTCATGTAATAAAAAAGATGCTAATAATACATATATACATATATTGTGCATCTCAGCTCATCTCATCTCCTTTCAAAGACTTATATAGTAAAAAAGATGCTAATATTGTATATATATATACATATATTGTGCATCTCAGCTCATCTCATCTCCTTTCAAAGACTTATATAGTAAAAAAGATGCTAATATTGTATATATATATTGTTTGTCCAGGTTTTTACCAGGCATGTAAAGATGAAATGCAATTGATAATATGCTAGCTACGTGTATGAATTGGAATGAAAAGTCAAGGGGTGAAAAGTACCTTTACAAAAACCCTAGAGGCTAGAGAAAGCTATATATACCACAAGTTATTATAAGAGTTTGTAGTGGATACTGAATTTAGTGTGATTTGGAAATAAATTAGTTATTTATCAAGAAATTATTGATCAAATAGTTCAATGTTTTATTGTCTTTTAACTAACAACCAAACAAAAGGTAAAACTTAAACCAATTTGCTTTACAATTTGTCATTATGATAAAGAACATAGTTACATTTTTTTTTTAATTTTATGAATTCTGATGGCAATCTCCTTTTTATAAAATAATTTTGACATATTTATATATTGCAATTATGATTATATTGCATGTGCTCAATGCTTATTAGTTGTTCATTCCAGTTGAATGATAAACTTTAAGATGTATAATTTGACATATAAAATAAAATTTATATTCAAGTAAAGTATTGTTTTCTGTATGAAATGAAAAATTATAAATTCAAAATTCACTGAAAAATTATTTATGTATATTTAAATAAATATTAGAATATTTAATTTCATTTTTATCTAAAAAAACTGTTCTCCAGTAAAATAGTAAATTTTTGTGGAAAAAGAGCTCATAATTGATGGTTATTTTTGGGTCAAACTGTAGTACCACTTATATGCATGATTATCTCCAAATTTGCATTTGCTTGTCCCAAAAAATATGCCAAGTATAAGAAAAATATATATATATAAAGCATGATTGTCAAAATGTTAGGTAAGATGAAACATGATGTAGGGTTGCTATCATTATATCAAGGTAGCAAGTGGGGCAGTCTATATATAATTATATAATTATATATTTATATATTTATACACTTAGGCTATTTAAAAATGTCGCTCTAATAAGCAACTTGTTACAATATTAATTGCTTTGTTTATTTTTTGACGCGTAATTATGTGCCTTCTTCAATGTAGGCCTTTTTTGGGGGAGGTTGCTTAAGGATTCTGTTTGTGAAATTATTGATAATTTTATTTATTTAAGAGCTGAGATAATTGATAAAAATTATTGTTAGGATTAATGAAATGAAAATTGTAAATATGTCTTCTATGGTTTGAATATATTGTGTATCAAATATGATGCAATTGGTTAATTATTTGATCAATGAACAACTTTTGATAAAACTATTTGTTAGCTTTTCAATTTGCTTGATGTATGACTAATTGATTTTGAAAATTATATAAAATTTGATACGCAATTTATCTAAAGTTTAAAAAAAATATCTGTAATTTTAATTTTTATAGTTTTATTTCCAATTGTTTGGTTAGTTATCACGTTGTCATCAAGTTTGTTGTCAATATAAATTACTCCTTTTTTTTAAAATTAATTTAATTAACTTAATTTTGCCCTCAGATTATGGGCTCAAATACATTTTTTTTAAATTTTATTTTAAGTTAATTTGTAACCATATAAGCCGTTATTAATGGTATGAAAAGAGAGATGCACTAAAATAAGTTGGAAACAAGAAAAAGCAAATATGAGCAATTTGATCTGAGGTAATGGATTTGGTGAAGATATATATGTATTCTGGCAATATATGTATTTCTACTATCTAGGTAGAGGTCATATGCCTCAAAATGGAATATTATTTCTTTAGGACTTGATCCTAGATTGTATAAAGAGAAACTAACTTAGAGATGTATTATTTTTTTTTAATTGCTATAGGAAAATATTTGGGAGATATCATATTCGATATCATAATTGATATTGATTTTATTATTTTTATTAACTATTTTACTATGCAATTTATTTTTGATAATATTTTTATTATTCAATTTAAATGCCACTAATATAAATAATAATTCACTTAAATTGAACAATAAAAATGCTGTACAAATAAGTTGTATAATAAAGTCATTAATATGAATGATAATTTATTTGGAAAATGTTTGGGAGATATCAAAATCGATACCGATTTTATTATTCATATTAACTACTTTATTATATAATTTATTTTTAACAGTGTTTTTATTATTCAATTTAAATATAACTAATATAAATAGTAACTCACTTAACTTGAATATCAAAAGTACTGTACAAATAAATTACATAAATAAAATTACTAATATAAATAATAATTCATTTAATATATAATAACAAAATTGATATCGATTATGACATCGATATATCAGCTCGCATTGCTATAATTGAAGGAAGGAAATTAAAACAGAAAGGTGGCTACTGCCTAGTGTGAACATGGAGCATAGGAGAATTTCTAGCTTATCCAATATATATAGTCTTTAATATTCCCCACTTAGCTCTATATACATTTAAATTATTATATCATTTTTTTTCTTGTAAATGTTATCACCTTTTTCTTAATCATTTTCCATTTTTTTTTGGGAATAATGTTCTTCTTCCCTTTCTTAACATTTTTTTTTTCCTAATTTGCAGCCATGCAATTTATTCCGTCAGTTACAAAAATCAGTGAAGAAAACATACTTTGGATTTTAGAATTTAATAATTCATATAGTCAGATTTTGTTCGTTAAAATTACAACGAAGGAAAAATGTCACATCCTTTAGGTCAAATAATTTGGAGCCTACTTGCAATCGTCTATGTATCCATTGTCTATCTTTGACTGGTACGTATTTTTGACGAATGATCATAAATATTGTATAAATAATTTCATCATAATTTGTAAATAATATAAATCATGTCTATAATAATAAGTTTGAAATTTAGATTTTATTTTTCAAATTTTGTTGAAATTATCAGAACACAGAATTGTCCAATGATCTTTCGTCTTTACAATGAATAGAAAAAGTATGTAAGATTCACACAGATGCTAATAATGTTCAAATTCAATTTTATAGATCCTTTGCACTTAACAAAAGAATGTACATGGCTCATATTTTTATATTTAGACTTATATATGATTCAAATTTATGATATGATAGTTCATTGCATCAAAGTTTGTACGAATGCATTAGAAATATTTTGTCCTACTTGCAAATAACTTCTAATTTTGACACAACAATTACAATTTCAATTTTAAGAATATGGAACACTTGCTGATTTAGTAATTTAACAAGTCTTACTAAAGTGTCGCTTAATCTTTTACAAGTCCTTTGTAAGTAATATGATCATTTCTATTCATACATTTACAAAAGATATTTTTCTTTACTAATTAGAAATTATCACATCATGAAATTATAAATCGCAAAGACGAGAACATTCTGAAATTAATATGTTAAAAATTACTAAATTATTAATGTGATACATAAAATCAAATTCTGTAATTGCAAAAATGAAAAAAAAAACTCTTCAGTATATTTTGGTGTGCACATCAATATCTGCACAAGTGAAAAATAAGTAATAAAAACCCACCTAAGCAATGAAAACCTGTCGATAAAAATCATTTCCTTTTTTTCATAGGCCTTGTTGTGTCAACTGTCAAAATAGTTGTCTTAAATTGGAGGCTAAAAATATCATCATGCACAAATTTATCCTCTTCAAAACAAATTTCGTAATTGTGAACACGCAGCCGGCCGATGAAGAAAAAAGAAAAGAAAAGCAAAGAATGTTATTGTCAAAGCTAAAAAAAAATGAAAAATTATTCTATTATGAGAAAGGGATAGAGATACTGCGCCTTGACTTTCTACTCTACATTGACATGTTCTTCGAATATATTAATTAATTTGTAGCCCAAGTTTCTTAGTGCCTTTATAAAATTTTCACATCAATAAGGTGGTCTATTAGCAGGGTGGTCCCACCACCACATTTCACATATCATACCTAAAATAACACTCACATCAAGGAAATATGTAACAATTTGATGTATACAGAACATACTTAATTGAAACATAAGAGAAAAATTGTAGATGCTCCAATTAGAGGCAGCTCAAGATATGATTCCTAAATTACCAAAGTGATATAATTTTGATCCCAATTTGACATTCGCCTTTGCTACAAATTGTATGTCTGTAGTGGGCCCCAGGCCCATTCATGCCCTATGACATTCGATTTCTAAGTAGGAAGAATATTGATAGCCACTTGACATGTCAAATTGGAAATAATATCAGGAATAAATAGGCGTTTCCACTTCTCAGCTAAAGAATAAATTGATTCCAATATCAAAAGTTGAGAAAAAGTTGCTTGATGCCAGTTCATCCCGATTCTGGCTCACAATTTGTTGATTTGGTCTGATTTTAGAAAAAATAAGACAACCAAAGCTAGTTGTGTTGTCAGATCTCAACTGAAATTAGACAATTCAGAAGTTGTAGATCAAAAGTTTTAAGCACTGAAATGAGAGAGGAGTTGTCAAATGGTAAATTTTGATGGCATGGTGGCATAAATCCCAATGCCGAGTGATAGGTTTCTTACTAGCTAGGTATTACTCCACAACCATAAGTCTAGCTAACAACTGTCCCAATCAATAAAAGAAAAGCCGGCACAGAAGCGTCTACCCATCACAGTCCGAGTCGGGACCAGCTGTCG
Source organism: x Bolboschoenoplectus mariqueter (assembly GCA_037678475.1). Lineage (NCBI taxonomy): Eukaryota > Viridiplantae > Streptophyta > Magnoliopsida > Poales > Cyperaceae > x Bolboschoenoplectus > x Bolboschoenoplectus mariqueter. The sequence goes on from CM075282.1 coordinate 2,799,763, forward strand.
ATTTTCAGATGTTCAAGAAAACCCTACTACGATCGCCCACAAAATATCCCCGGTTTGATTTATTTTACCAAACTGCGTTATCAGTACGCCTCTTCCACAAACAAAGACAGCAATATGATAATGTGGGACTGTATGATAGCAACAGGAGAACCACCACAAATAACCACAAACAATAGTTTATGCAGATGAAGTATAATCAGGATAAACTTGCAAATAAAATATGATTATGACGGATAATTATAACAGTGAGAACACACGCATTACTACCGTAGTACCATGTTATTTTCCACCCTTTCCTTTCTTCTCAAAGACTTAATAGCCTCACGTAACTGAAGAAACAAAATCATTTATTCATGCACCCATCACTGTCAATAAATGAGGTACAACCAAGAATCTAGTACATACCGATATTGATTTCCTCTTATGTGCAGTAATGCTCACGGACCGTTCAAAAGATTAAAGATTGGAAAACCATGATGTTATACCTTGAAAAGTACCGTTGTCTGGTAGCATCTTGCTGTCAAGCAGAGGCAGAGCATCACACACGTAACTGTAAACTTGGGATTACAATTTTTCTTAATGTAAAATTAAATATCTATGAAATGAAAACGAAAACAAGTCAACAAGCAATTGAAATGAAGGAAGAGGTATCCTGATGCTCCTAAAAGAATGCCAATGTTGTATGCTAAATGCTGAACACGGTTTGCTATTACAATAATATAGTGATAATGATACAAAAGAACATGGAAAGTTTTATTATTACTAACCAAGAATAAACAAAACTTCGGGAGCTGGGACTACTAATAAACAAGTGAAAACAAAATTCAACCACAATAGGATGCTGCAAAATTGTTGCACAGAAGGATTTGAGGGAACTGAAATTGCATCAGATTTCTTGAGCTATAATTCATCGACAATTTTTCCCATCCTACCTTTCCATAAACCCTTCAATGATTCAAATTGTGTGGAAATCTTACTGAAATATCTTCTTTAGTCTATTAACAGCTAGATTAGCAGTCTTGTTTGTTGGCTCTAGAACAAGTGCATACTGGAAATCTGCACAGATTTAAGATAAAGCACATTCAGCTCACTTATATGAAGATAATTTGAGTGTGGTTATTTTTTTTCTTGTTCACTTTTCCTCTCTACCTTCCATTTCCTTTCATATCTGTGTGCACGCGCGTGTGACCAGGGGTATTTTTTGTTTTGGGGGATGGGGGGCCTCTGATGCCACTTCAGGTTAGCTGGGTGTAAGGAATTGACAAGGGCTATTACTGGTTTTACTGTTTTACGCAACTTAGTTTACACGAGCGAGTTTAACTCATACCGGCACAAGAAAAGAAAAAAAAAGACCAGATACTCAGCTAGTAGGGGACTGAGTTCAATCGTACTGACAAATCAGATCTGACTGTTGATTCATGCATTTTGGTCCAATATTTAGTGCCGCGATTTTTGCTAGGGAAGGACGAAATTGGTAAACGAATCCAGAGGACACAACATAGGGTCAATTGATGCACAATAATATTTCAACTGGACTAGTCGAGTACAGTACGTGCAGTGTGCATGTGGATGGAGAGAGAGAGAGAGATACCATCAATTGCCTCCTTGTAGTAACCAAGCATCTCCCTTGCGGTACCTCTTCTCAGGTAAGCTTTAACATTCTGCTCGAAAACAAGTACGAAAAGAAAATGTCAAGGAATTTGTCATGGATATGCATAAACATGTACCATAACTTGACTAATGATAAAGCCATCCAAAATTCCAATTGAACTTGAGAACAAAGGCTAAAAGAATTTTTGAAAGGTTTCACTAACCTTTGATTCAAGGTTGATCGCACTAGTGCAGTCTGTCTCAGCTTGCCGATAACTGAAAGGATGGGGGAACATACACAAATCAGAACATCCAGTAAATGTGAAGTACCAGAAATCAAATTTCAAAAAAGAAATGAAAATTACCTTCCCAATTCAAGATAAGCAGCTGCTCTGTTGCTATAGTAAGCTGCCTTCTTCCCATTTAATCTAATAGCTTCTGAATATAAACCCACAGCCTTCTGCCATTGCTTTTCTCTATATGCAACATTTCCCTGCCCATTTACAAGAAACATTAATTTTTATGGAACTTATTTTTTCTTTGGAAGACTTTTATGTCCCGTACTATTATATTCGTTTATCGAATTAATCAATATTTTATGTTTTCCCAGGTAGGAGAGATACTTGCCTTCTCTTTTGCGGCCTCAGCAGCTTCCTCATTATTGACTTGTTGGCTTGAGGTTTTGGATTTGACTACTGGTTCTATTTCCTCTTGGAGAATTCCATACAAAGACTGAGTGATATCTAGCAAAAACCGGTCACCACCATGCCTTGCAATAAATGAAACTGAGACAGGACACTTTTCATAAGTTCCCAAGGGTATTGTAACCTACAAAGAAATTGTCAGAATTAAATATGTCAATGAGATCTTATTTTATCTTAATTTTGGAAAGTAAGAGAATGTACCTGACAACAACCAGACATGCTAGCAATAGCCGAGAGAGAGAAGGTATTCAAAATATAATCATCTGATGAAATCTCCCTTGAGTTGAGCTTTGGAGGGAGGCCTGTAACTGTAGGTATTACCAAAATTCCATCATCCTGCAATCAAATTGATAGTAAAACCAACAAGGTACTTTCATCAATAACTATTTACTCCGTTTATTAGCTCAATTTAAACAGATAAAATAATTCACCTTGAGTAGAGAATTAAGTGCTGCTCGCATTTCATGCCTTACGGATTGGTACAGGTCGGATTTGGAATGTTCAGCCATTGATATGCTCCTTTTAATATATGAATCAATAGCTGGTGTAACCGATTCGATCCACATTATATGCTGATCTTTAAATTCAAGGCTGATAAAAAAGAGGGCAGTTTGTAATAATTTTTAAGTAAAGGAACAAAAAACAGCTTGACATATTTTGTTCTTCAACTCACTTTTGAAGCCCACGCATGGCACATCCAAGAGATAGCAATGTAGAATTCTTGGCATTGGCATATCTACTTTCATTTTGAATTTCTTTTAAGCTTGATAATTTACCAGCCAAGTAGTTCCCAAGATTTAGATTACTCAGAACTTGCCCTGAAAAATCAGTAATGTCAAGAAGGAAAATAACACAACCACCGAAAAGTGTATATTGTGGGGAATTGTGTACTATGCAAAACATCAGATCTCCTGAAGCACATGCTTGTTTTTTTCTTTCTTCACAATTTGATTATAATGATCATAACAAAAATAATGATGAGAATGCTGATGAAGACCATGAAAAATAGTAATGATATTAGTTATTATGCGATGTTTTCTTTAAGAAAATTAGAAAAACCCGAAACAGCATACTTAAATAATAGCTTTCAATTGAGAATGAATGGTCTGTAACAGAATATGAGTATTTACTTCTTCACAACTAATCATAGTAACAATAACAGAAAGAAAATGATGACGATAACAATAGCAATGGTACTCAACATAATACCAATTTTCCTTTTGAAACAGTATCCTGCTATACTGCAAACTCTAATTTGTGCTTTGATTAGGGAGAGAGAATTAAAAAAAGTAACAAGAAATATAACAACAAAAATTTGATTATTCTAAGCACTTAAAAAAATAAGCAACAACTACAATATATAAATCAATTTTTTGCACAGACATGATATTGTAATATAACAAGCCAACACAGTACTTGTGCAGATACTACCATTGTGGTAACTTGGCTCTGGCCTCTGCAAGGCAAATGGCCAATTTGGACTGCTCCAATCTGTAACTCTTTGTAACTTAACGAACTTGTCTTAACAGAAGAACTTATGAGGAACTAACATAGTGAAATTCTACCAAGAGGTCTCAATATCTAAAGCATTGGAGGAAATGTGATTTTCAGTTGAAGTTTCCTCATTTAGTAAAATTAACATAGTATCCAATGGACATAGAGGACATACTCCCAAAGAGTCGCTCGACGGATCTAACAACCACCTGAGTGAGTCGGCCAGATTGTATCTTCACCATCTCAAAGCAGTCGTCTGCCATAATAAAATGCCTTGGCTGGTAATTGTTTGTGTATGACAATTGCAACAGCAAATAACCCACCTTGTGCAAGACGCCAGGTTCTTTTGCAAACCATCCTGCAAAAACAAAGTGGCGATGAATCAGCATCTTCTTACCTGACAACAAGTCCACCCAACCTGATACTATTTTAATAGTTATCACTTCGAACTGGGTCATTTCTAAGTCATGATGGCTAGTTGTTCGTACAGGTTAGCAGGACATCGTGCAAACAACGCACCTTACTTCCATACTAAAAGATAGTTTAAAATGAAAGGGTCAAAATCCAATATATCCCAAATTCCCAATGTTTTTATTTCTAGTAGAAAATCTTTAAAAAGAAGCAAACACAAAACAATGCTTAGGCAGTCCATCCAGTCCTGAATCAAACCCGATTTGGTCAAACCAGATTGATTGTAGACCCACTTGAGATTTCTTGACATCATCTCAACCTATACAAGTTTTTAATTGAAAAAAAAATGACTTAACCTGCGATGCTAGTGCTATCATAACAGCTCGGTACCAAGTTAAGGTTAAGTTGCCTACCTACTGTGTCAAGGCTGGGTGAAACGGGAATGACACCAATGTTGGAGACAGCAGAATGAGAAGGCCGAAAACCTAACACTCCGCAGTATGTTCCTGGAATTCTCACCCCACCAACTGTGTCGACACCTACACATTTTTACACAGTAATTTAAATCAATCTAATGCAAATTTGTCAGTAAGCCTGCTTGCAGAACTCAAGTTGCATTGTGTTTGCATCATGTTTCAAAGTTTGCATCATGTTTCAAGTTGCATCATGTTTGCATCAGTTTGCATCATGTTTCAAAGTCTCCAGGTAGAAAGTAATAAATAATGGATATTTGCATCATGTTTCAAAGAAGCCAAGTAAAGGTATTGTAGATGATATTTAATATTTATGCACATCTTCAAAAAACTCAAACTATCATAGGCACCACCATTTAACAAGACTAGTATGCATAACAACATTTAAACAAGAACTGTAAACAACACCTTAACTATAATGAATACCCTTCCTCTACCCATTTCCTTCGAAATATGATGCTTCTCAAGTTGTTACTTATGAAGAAACTATGGCTGGAGCCTTAGAGGCTATATTCATATAAGTTACGGATAGAAGTACAAAACCTCCCTTCAATTTGCATCAAGGGTTCAAGTACCCCTGCATTTTGGACAATCATTCCCTCTACACGTGTAAACAGTTGTAAATACCCTTCTTCCATTTAAAATGGAAGATACCACATCAGCATCACCCATTGCCATGTCAGCCTGACATCAGATGCTCCCTAGCTACTACCTCTAAAATTCCCAGCGCCCCTTGCATCTTGTGGAATTTGAACCTGTTCCCTATGATGAAACAGCGGTGCTACTGACCATATTGCAATAAAGACTTTGCAAACATGACGGAGGATGTTTAATTTAACATCTTTATTTAATTAATGTGAAAATTAGAAAAAAGGGAGAATCTGCAGCTCTTGAAAAATGTAGGATGGCTACTTGTTAATTTTGAAAATGAAGGAAGATATTTGGAACCTCCATATACACACCAAGGATAGCATTTTTACTTTCAAGAAAGGATCTGATGCAAAGGTTTTGGTGCCCAATCAATGTAAAATTTAATCTCAAATGTCTATCCTTAACTCTCAAATGCCAAAATTAATTCATTGAATACTATACACTACATGCACACAAAAAGTTGCATCAGTTCATTTCAATATTTCATTTTTCATTTTGCGTCATTTCAATAGTGCACCAAAATTTGACATTTTTTCATCTCTTTATGCCTATTGAATGAAATTAAAATCCTATAAATTCTTATACACATGCAATTGAGATGATGCAAAACACATCCAGCGGTTTGAATTTGTTAATTTAAGCACAAAATAAGAAGTTGGCATCATCTGACAACAATAGCTATTAGCATCGGATCCCTCTTTTATTTTACCCTAAATTATATGACTAATATTTTGGAGGGCCCAATATCTTCAGTTTTTTTCCAAAAGTAATTTAAAATCCTCACCTAAGGCAAAATCAACAAAGCCGGCAGCAACAGCAACAGCGGAGCCGCTGGAGGACCCGCCAGGAATCCGGTCAAGGGCTACAGGATTTGTTGGCATTCCAAAACTCTTGTTATCTCCATTTATACTACATTTTAAAATTATAGTCAGGTAGACAAGCATCACAAAATTCTTTGTATTTGAAATTTGTTCATAATAAATCATGAGTGCCCTCTGTAAAGCTTCTTTCCCTTGACGTCAGAAATCATATACACTGCTCCTCTCCTAATTTCTTCCATGAATATTCTACTAAGCCCATTTATTCATTGCAGAAATATTGATAAAAGGTGCGGAAACTGCCGTTAAAATATCTTCAGATGGTGCTTGGGTTACATAAGATATCTCCTCCTTCTCAAGTAAAATTTATCAAACACCACTTGAAGGAGTATGGGTAAAATCTTCCATCTTACCAGCATACCTTAAATTATCTCCGTTTCTTCTCCAAACAAATATGAATTGAATATCTCATTCTAGGGATGATATAGCACAAGCCATGAAAGAAACCAACAATACAGGCTATCTTGATATTTTTATTCTATATTTTTAGTATTTCAAATGTATGCCGTAGTTAATTAGAAATGTATTTGGTTGTGCTTGAATGTACTTATCACATCACATCACATCACATAAAAACCAGTACATAAGTTGGCCTAAACAATTTTAGCTCGATCATTTAATTTCCTATACTGAGCCTAGACAATTGTCAGTTTGGCCAGAACTGACTCCAAAATTAACAGCTGGTTCATCTTTAAATCAATTGATATTTACTTTAGTAAGAAACATGGAAAATGCAAACCAGTACATACCCAAAAGCCATATCATCAATGACAGTTTTACCCACACAAGTGGCACCGCCTTCCACCAGGGCTGAGATAACTGGAGAGGTCTGTGCTGCAGGATGGTGTGTCGCTGTCCAGTCGGGGCATCCAAAACTAGCTATGGCCTCGCTTATGTCAAACCTGTTAAATCAAATTTCCAAGAGAGTTACAAGGTATGATGATGCTCAGCAGGAAAAACATACAATTGCTTAAGAGGAAACATGAATTGCCTAAAAGTTTAACTTGATCCTTGAATAAGGTTTGGAAGCGCCTGGTTAGAGGCCAAACAAAAAGATCTTTTACTGGTACCAGAGCTGAGAAACAAGTAGTTCCATAATTATGTTTATTTCATACCAGTTTGTGAATCACACAGGAACACGGGCATAACACAGAGAGAGAGAGAGAGAGAGAGAGAGAGAGAGAGAGAAGAGACAAAGAGGTATTACAAATCAGCAACAGCGAAGGAGAGGCCGGATAGGGGATGAGGAGCCTTGGGAGGAGGAGGAGGTGGCGGAGGGAGCAGCTCGAGGCGCTCCAAGAAGGCGCCGAAGTCCTTCTTGACGACTCGACGGAGGCTGCGCGTGACAAGGAGAACTCCGGCGAGGCCTAAGCCGAGAAGCACCCAGAGATTCGCCGATGGCGATGCCATGGCGAGATAGACGCTGAGGGGAGGAAAGAAGAAGAAGAAGAAGAAGAAGAAGAGGCGTGGATAACACTAGGAAGGAAGGTTTTGGTTTGACGACCTAAATTGCGGTGGTTGTTTTTGTAATTCTGTGTTCCATCTCCTTTACCTCGGATTTTATTTATTTTTTTGGGGTGTATTATATGGAATACGGGCCGTTTTAATGCTTATTAAATTATATTTTAATTTTATAGATGAAATTACCGTTATTAAATTATTAAATTTTGAATTTTTTGTGTAAATTTTAATGTTATTTAATAATTATTTTATTTATCAAATTAAATTTGATTTAATGGACTTTGAAATTCCCCCCATATTCTATTGAATATTTTTTTTACTTAAATTGTACTGTATTTTTAAAATATCTTATTTTTTTAACAAGGAAATTAGAATTGGAGAGAATTGTGGTGTAATGTTAATTTAATGAGGGTAACAAGCATTAGTATTTTTTTAATAATTTTAAGGTTTAAGAAGAAAGTTGAACTTTCTAAATTGTATCGAGTTTAATGCCGGATGACACGTTAAAAATTATAATAACAAAAATTAATTTAATATTAAAAATAGAAATTTTATTTATAATAACAAAAAATTATTAAAAATTAATTAACTTAATATTAAAAACACACAATCATATAGTTATATTTTATTAGTTAAAAGAAACTAATTGTGTTAAAGATGACTAGTTAAATGTTTATATATACAATATGTGCATCTTGAAAGAATTATGTGTTTTGAAAATTAATTAAATTCATATATTTGGTTCATGAGTATGTAATTTAAATATATTATTGTTTAATGAGTTTTAATATATTATATCTTATGAAGTATTTAAGAAGATATTCTTGGTCTTAAATCATAGAACTCATAAGATGACAACGTATAGCTCTAAATATGTTTACAAGTCGAGGTGATTAAAATGAACACTAATCGTCAAGATAAGATTGTCATGTTATTAAAATTACACTAAAGTTCTATAAGTGTTGGATATAAGTTATAATTTAATAACATGAATATGTAGAAATGAGATTCTACATACTGAACAATGATCAAACAGAATAAGACATTATATGAATTATCATTTAATATCATATATGTGCAGATATGTGAATTTCTCACATGAAAATTACATATCGTGATTATCATTTTAAGTTAACTGAATTTAATGAATAGTTGATAATTCATGTGCATGACATGTGCGGAAGAAATTCATATATCAATATTATCATTGTCTCTCAGAAGAGTTATGATATTACCGAGCGCTTTTAGTAAAGTGAGATTATATAATGCACAATATAACTGAGATAATTATATATATAATTCACTTGAGAGACCAAAAAATGAATATAATGTGAAAATGACACTGTCTTATTTCACATAATATTCATAATATCACGAGATAATGACAAACACAAATATTGTGGATCGACGTAGTCATCTATTGTCATTTGGTGACTGTAATGTAGTGATAGAACATATTATAGTTTATGATATAAAATTCATATTATAAAAAAATCAAGATGACGTAAATCCTCATAAAGGTTATACCAACTAAACAGAAAACAACAAGTATTTTAATATTTCATAAGATGTATATTATGAAAATATATGAGATAAAATATCAAAATAAAATAACATTTTATGATATGGTTTAGATATATAATTAATTTATGTAGGTTTGTGATTATTATTTGATATAATGATTGACACCATTATAAGAACAATATTATCACATAATAATATTGTATAATATAATATTATTACGTCATAAATTAATTAATTATGCAAGAGGGTTTGTTTCAGAAATAAGAGAGAAAAAAGACTAATTTTGCAATCGTACAAATTACCATTTAATTTCTTCATATATTATAAATATGAAAAAAAGATGAAGAATCATGAGTTTAATAAATATTATCTCTCTCTCCTTGAGGTTAGTCCAACATAGAAGAATAAGAATTTTTTTCTTCTTCTTCCTCTAATTTCTTATATAATCTTACAATTTTACATTACTAATATCAAAAGGAGCAAGTTTTGATTAAATCTCTCTCCTTGAGGTTAGTCAAACATAGAAGAATAAGAGTTTTTTTCTTCTTCCTCATCTAATTTCTTATATAATTTTGTAATTTTACATTACTAATATTAAAAGGAGCAAGTTTTGATTGAAATTAGATGGTTGTATCTAAGCCTCAAATTTTGAAATTCTTCTATCAAGAGTTTTTAATTTATTGTTTAGGTTCAAGGTGAACCAAGAAACGACGTGTAAGAGAAAAATGCTTGGTAAACAATAAGGATATGAAAAGAGCTTTGAGAGAATAAGATTGATATCCTACAACTTATATAAAGTTAGAATAATATATATATATATATAGCATATAAAGTTATAAAGTTATAAAGTTTGTTGTTTAGGTTCATATTTGTTAAAGGAACAAATGTTTATATTGTTATCAATTAAAAAAAATTATTACTTTCACTGCACAATACGTAAAATAAAACCAACACATCTAAAACATACATAAAAATGTGTTTCATAAAATTGATAGAGAAAAAGAAAAATGATAGAATCTATGAGAGAATTATTGATTTATGGTTTATTTTTGTCCTCTTTTCTACCACTCAGGCAATGAGAATAGTAGGTTAGTATTGTCAAATTTCTTGCATTTTTGCATTCTATGGTTTAAACTATATTAAATCAGCTGTTAATGATCTTCAACATTACTAATGAAGTATAGTTAAGACCTATATACTCACTGGCTGGAATTGATCTACTGTCAAATGATATCTAATGGCACTGATTTAAATAATATATAATTGCTACTAATTGTACTGAAATACTTAAAATGCAATTTCTATCAATATCAGTGAAATCTGAAACTTCTAATTTGCATAGACGAAGAAGTATGGAAATGTTGGGATTATAGTTGTTGAAGGAGATAAATAATATTTGAGAGATAATATGGTGTAAGAGTATATTAGATATTACTATATCAATTTTTTTATATTAGATAATATTTGTTGGGATTGTAGTTGTTTGTTTGTACTAGTTTTCTTTCAGTTTTTTGTGAGTTTCTTTACATTGAATTGATTCTGTTTAGGTGAGGTGGTAAAGGTTGCCCCAAAATTATTTTATTAATTAATTCTTATGTTAATTTTAAAAGAGTTGAAAGTATTTCAAATTAATTTCTTTGTAGTATATTAATTCATAATTTTTTTGTTTATAAATATAGACTTATGTTAGTATATTCTATAATTCATTTACTTCTATTCTAACCATTCAATATTTAAAACTGCCTGCCTTAAATCTTTTCAACAGTAATGTTGAAATCTCTTTTTTGAATCCAAAAAATACAAAAATCACTGCTGTATTTTTTTATTTTTTACTACATCTTTATGCATATAGATCATTTAATTTTTTGTAGAAATTCTCTAACAACAATAACTATATAAGAGATTATTTTGTTTGTGATGGAAAATGGATTTGGTTGACATTATAGAGTTGTGTATCCGTTATTAGATTATTAATATTTTTTTTTTATATCATTGAGATTAGACATTTTCAAAATGTATACATTTGTTTCAATGGTTAGTATTTGTTGTTGAGATTACTTATCTTATTTAATATATAATATATATTTAGTATTTAATACTGCTTATGCTATTTTAGATAGTTGTTTAAGTTTTTCTATTTCCTTTCGCATAATTTTTTTTTGAAATTACCGTTTAATCTCAAATGTATAAAAATGAAATAATGTCATCAGATTTAGTTACAATATATTTCATTCATTATTCTCTTGATTCTCGACTTAAGTTTGACATATTTCATCAAACTATAACCTATAGAGAATAAATATAACTCCGCTGCAAAGACGTGGGTTTTCCGTAGTGAGAAAGAAAGAATGAGAAGGGGACACAAAACATTAGTTAACATATTTTTTAGAATATCTTTGTTTCTATAATTATAAAAATTAATTTTAATTTCATATTAATAGTTTAGTAACTTTTAGCATATTAATTTAAAAGTGCTTCTATTCTTAAATTGTTACTTTGTTGACTTAATAGTTTCTAATTAATAAAGGAACAAAAATGTTACAATTGCAGAGATGAAAATGCTCATTTTATTTGTAAATAATTTATAAATATTGATGTGATATTTTAAAAAAATTTACAAATTTAAAAATATTGCTAAATTAAGAAGCCTTCCACATACTTGACATTGCAATTGTAAGTATTATATCATAATTAATAAATTATTTATAAGTGAGATGAAAATATCCTTCCACCTCGATTTAAAATAATCCATTTGAGAAGTAAACAGAAAATAATAAAAATCTTATCTTTTATCTTCTTCTTTATAATATAAAAATAATGAAATAAATAAGTTTCTTACTTTTTCCTTCCCTCATCTTCATGGAGCAGGATTTGAGGGGAAACCTAAGAAGTGAATTAAAAAAATTTTATGTAAAATATATATATATATATATATATATTGACTATGGTCATATGCCAACATTAACAAAATTATCTTGGAAATTTGTAAGATTGAATAATCTTTTTGTCCACTCTTTTGAATTGTTACTACTGACTCCAATTAATATAATATCTCCCTCCACACTCTCTGATAACATATATATCATCTAGTTGAATGAAAAAAATATATCACAAAAATTCTAACAAATTAATTATTAGGAAGTATGTGCATGTGTTTTGTCACTGTCATACATACATAAATATTGCCAGATAGCCTCGGAGGCATTTCCTAATAACATTAATTAGAGTTCATGTATTGGTACATTAATATCATCACATAAAATTAGATGTATGACATGCAATGATCACTCCTTGCATTCATTTTTTTGTTCCTGAAAATTAATCCAAAAAGTTTATTTCAATCACGGTGTGTCCTCTTGTGTGGTCTCTCTGTATGTATTTGCACAAAATAATATTGATATATAAAATGTAGTGATTTGGTATTAATTAATATATTTTTGTTAAAGATACTTGAGTATTACATATATAATAAAGGGGATTAATCACTTGATAGTTGTTTATATTTTTTTTTTGTCTTCTAAGTTTGGATGACCAGATATAATGTTGAGCATCTGTACTAGAAATATTAGTGAGTTTAACTCAAAAAACTATCGAAATGATTTCAAACGATAAATTCAAATTGCTCAATAAATTCTTTATATCAAAATTCGTAGGATACCGAAATTTTCTATTTTTTAAAGTTTTTTGACTATTTTTTTAGATTTTCTAAGATGACTCTAAAATTAATAATAAAATAAAAAATATTTATATATGAAAATAGATCATTTTCAAAAATATAAAACAAATAGTTAGAAAACTCAAAAAAATAGAAAATTTTCGTATCCTATGAGATTTTAAAATGAAGAATTTATTGAGTAACTTGGATTTGAAAATTTAAGCCGATTTGATGGATTTTTGAGTTAAGCTCATGCTAGCTTTACTTGTTATCCCCTTTTGGTAAGTGGAGTAGAGGTGATTTAAGTATTTTAAGGCGCTTTAATGCACTAAACGGAGATAATTTAAGGTGGAGTAAGTTAAAATACCTGTAAAGATAGAGTAAAATTAAATCACTAAAACTTATAATTTTTAACACTTTTTACCCTCATTACTTCATATATTTACTTAACTACTATCAAATATCAATACTTTTGAATAATTTAATACTTATTTCGTTTTAATTTTACTTTATTTATCAAACGGAGACATTATATATGTAATAGACTTTAACAACCTTGGTATGGCATGCAATTTCTGGGTTTTTTTTTTGTTTTGTAAGCTTTGGTTCCAAAATTTGTTGGATTGATCTGATTTTGTTGCTTCTTTTTGTTACTCTTTGTGGAAAGTAGGAACTGATTTTCTAAATTAATAAAAAAAACTGACATTTTTTTTTTGCTTGCTTGAACAAAAATACTCTCTAATTATATATACAACATTATAACTAAAATTTATTTTTTATTATTAAATTTATTTAAATTGATTTGAGATTTATTTGTCAAAATTATTAAAACAAGCCATTTTAAATTGTCCCTTATATTTAAATATGTATATAGTTTATTATTTTCCTAAAATTTCATCATTTTTTATATAATATACTATGTATACTATATAAATTATACTTTATTTATCAAAAATTTTAAAAATAAATCATTCTTGACGGTTGTAAACTTACAGTCCTTAATGGATTATACCAATATGATATATTTAAGGAAAAAAATCTTTCAAATCTTGGGCCTAATTGGGTCAAAATTAACCAAAATTTTTTGGACCCAACATGGATTAAATTTTTTTTCCCATTACCACCGACAAACAAGAAAATAATAATAGAATAAAACAAGGGTATATATATAAAAAAGCACTAAATTATTATTATTATTATTGTTATTATTATTTTTTGGTAATGAGAACTAATAATTTCCACGTCAGCATACAAAGCGACATGTACCCCATCTATCAATTCGGCGGGTAGCTCTGGAACCATTCCGGTCAATCTCCGTTTTTTCTTTCTTTCTTTCTTTCTTTGTTTTGTTTTGTTTTGTTTTTAAAAGAAATCTGCCCGCGGGCCTCCACCTCCGTTTTTTTCAAACAATAAGCGCATGATGTACTTACAGTTCAAAATTTAATAAAACACAATCTTTAAACGTCTGATCGCATGCGGCCATTACCGGTGTGTTCGTTGTTGTGGCCACATACCTTCCCAATGTGTTCACAAATCACAAGTCACAAGAAATTGGGAATTTTTTTCTTGAATGTTCATGATTAATGTAGGATTTGCACCCTCTTAAGGATATTTACGTGTTTAATTTTCTATGCGTAATTTCTTTTTTTAGGTTTTTATCAATTCGAAGCTCGAATTTTCGATTAAAAGTTTGATAAAATGTAGACGGAGTTTAGTGAGTTGTTTGAATTAAAATATTTTGAATTTGTATATAAATGGAAATCGGGATAACATTTCAACATTCAATCATTGGTGAATCTTTTTCTTTGTTCATAATAAATTATTATCAATGGAATAAAATATTTGCAAGGGAATGGAGAGTGAAGTTTTGAGTTTAAAATGATTTGATAATTTTCATAATGAAAACAAAAACATCAACTTCATCTTATTGCGTGAATAAACATGCGAACTCAACTTTAATCTAAAGTGTTGAAAAATATGTATCTCATTTTATTGATAAAAATATAGCTATGAACATACTTTTAATCAACACATCCTTAACATACTTTGTTTTTACCTTTATAATCAATTTTTAGAGTATTGACACATAATTAATTGCAATCTTGTCTCACATAGAAAATTTATTTCTTTGTTCATAATAGCAAAAGTCGTCTATTTATTTGTGTATAGAAATCAAATATTTATCATCTCAGTAGAAATTGTTAAAAGTATTTAATCATATCATATAAAAATAACTTAAAAAATATAATAATTATCAAAAAACTTATATTATATACGATCAAAATCTTACAAAGAATTAAAAAAAATATTTACATACAAGCAAAAAAAAAAGTTTAATTTACACATTTTTTTCTTTTGATAAAATTAACCCCATCAATAAAAAATTTCTAGCTCCGTCACAGCTGACAAGGCCACAGACAATCCAGGTGCTACAAAACGCGTTCATTCACGAGTCGAATAGGAACAAATTCTCACAGCTACGCATGTGGCCTCTCTCTATCCAAAATCCTTGAATAGACACGGTGTACTTGCAAGTGGCACAGTAATCTCTCATCAACACTTCAATCTATTGTCTTTTTATTCAAGAGATGTTAAATTATTATTATTCTTTTGAAGATATTATATGAAGAAGGGGTCAGATCTCCTCTTTTTTTTTTTAGTATGTGATTGAAAAAATATCTCCTCAATTTTGAAGCTATTATACAAAACCATTATTATCTTAATCAATTGAATTAACTTGATTCTCAATCCATACAAAAAGACTTATTTATTTTCGTACTTTTCTTTTAAAATTTAAAATTTGTATGATTTTAATTATTTTTTGAAATACAATTTCAACGTTAAATTGTGTTATTGTAAGAAAAGTAAAGTTATACAATGGAGTATTACATATGTTTCATATTTTTTATTGTATACTTGAATAATTCAATCATAAGAAAAATTAACAAAAAAAATTGTTGTGCATTGTACACGCTGCACTGTTTCTTGATATGCTTCCTATTTTAAGACTTGTTATTTTGTAGAGATCTAATTAATTGTTTGTGTTTTAAAATGCAAGGTGAGTAAAGAAATTTGTAGAAGTTATAAAAATGTATATAAATGATATTACAATATAACCTATTTCTTTTGACCGTATACTGTTTAATTTTATAAAACCTTTACAGAAAACTAAAATTATATATAAAAAGAGAAAGAAAAAGGGAATACTTATCTTTATAATTTGTGATCTTTATGCATTATTATGAGAGGTAGATGATCATTTGACAATGCTTAAATTTGAACTAAATCCAACATCATATAAATGATATATATTGCTTCTAATAAAATCTATAGAAAATGATGAAATTTGAGATATGTTTCACCATACATAAAATGACATAAAAATTTGATTGTTAGGCTATCAAGTGATTCACCTCTACTTTGAGTTGGCATTCATTGATAATGAATTGAATTAACAATCTTGGTAATTATCAAAGTAACTTTTTAGTTTTAAAATCTGACACTTGGTATAATCTATACTAGATACATCATGCACTGAAAATGATAAAATTTAATGCAATTTTAATTATTCATCAAACAACTTACAATAATATATATTTAACGTTATTTTATAAAAAAAAATCAAATAATACTCAAATCACATAAAATTTAATACACAACAAATTTATAAATTAAAAAGCAACAATACATTTGTAAAACCTTTTCATTTATAAAGTTGTTTATCTTATTTGGGAAAAAAAAAGCAATGTCAAGAACTCAAGATAGCAAACTAAATTATTATCCTTATGATTTTCCAAAAATATTTTACTGAAGACTTGCACACTTAATTGACATGTTACCCAAATAGTCAGCAGATTTAATAAGCAATTAATTGAGATTTGTGTTCCCATGTCAGTGTATATGACTTTACTGACAAAAGACGGTGTCTATTTAAAAACCCATCATGCCATCATGTGATGAGATAACACAAATGGTAGCATTGGTTGGTGGGGGAAACCAATCTCATTTTTCATTCTCTCAGACAAATATTAAAGACATCATCACTTGTTTCCTCTCCGTAGGAAAAATGGGTCGTCAGAGAAGAAGCAAACTCCAAGGCTTGGATTGTACTTTCTCCTTTCTCCTATTTGCATTGCTTGGTTTGTTTCTGTTGTTTACATATCCAGCTCAAGCGCTAAATGTCGGCATTCAGTCGGTGAACCCGGGCGAAAATGGAGTGGTTTGTATTAGTTTCAAAATTTTCTAACTACTTACATGGTAGAGATCTCCTAATTCTGTTTTGTTTTGATATTTCCTCTTCTTTCCTTTTTTGTGCATTTCAGAGCAAGCAAGCGTGTAGCCGCACTTGCGAGTCCGATCACTGCTCAGGTCTATTTTCTTTCTGTCTCTGAATCTGTATCTAACAAAATATATTGTGTTTTCAATAACACTACATTGGACAATAAACCTTGCTACATTTAATTACTTATCAAAACAAGGCATTGATTTGTTTGTTTGATATATGAAAAAAAGTAAAACAAATTTCAGAATTTTCATCTAGATTCTGATCAATTCCTTGCTTCTTTCAATGTTCTCTCTCTGTCATCAGTGGCACCATTCCTAAGGTATGGTAAATATTGCGGGATCTTATACAGCGGGTGCCCGGGCGAGAAACCGTGTGATGCCCTTGATGCTTGTTGTATGCACCACGATGATTGTGTCCAGGCCAAGAACAGTAAGTACATGAAATTCTTATATATGTTCATCATTGAAAGTACTTTAATATTAATCAACACCCCTTGATTAAGGAATAATGCTGCTTTCGGTACCAGAGCACTAAAGGGTACAATCTGGTACTGCACCAGTACATACTGATATCAACTTCCGTTACAAAAGACAATAACAGACTAATACTGAAGTAGCCATAGTATTGATATGCATGCTTAATTACATTTTTTTCGTCATGAATGTAATATGTATAATTTTAAGTTCTATTTCTATTGTTAATTTTGTATTTTTTTCTAACTTA
This sequence comes from x Bolboschoenoplectus mariqueter, assembly GCA_037678475.1. NCBI lineage: Eukaryota > Viridiplantae > Streptophyta > Magnoliopsida > Poales > Cyperaceae > x Bolboschoenoplectus > x Bolboschoenoplectus mariqueter. The sequence goes on from CM075282.1 coordinate 2,817,612, forward strand.
AATTTGTTTTGCTTAGACGACTACTTGAGCACAGAGTGTAACGAGAACTTGCTAAATTGCCTTGCCAAATTGTCCGAAGGTTCGCCAACTTTCGAGGGAAATAAATGCTTGATGACCGAGGTCATTGATGTCATTGCTGTTGTGATTGAAGCCGCGGTACTGGCAGGAAGGGTTCTTCACAAACCCTAAATTTATATTGTCAACTAATCCCTGATTAATTATTTTTCCTTTTAAGTTTCAATTTTTGAAAGTAATTGAGACTTAATTGGTACATATAAATTGTTATAAGATAAGTTGTTTTCTTTTCTTCTCTTTAATTTTGTGCTAAAGACCTATATATGTGAAAGTTTGTCAATGTTTTTGAAAGTGATTTTGGTCCTCTGTATTGCATTCTGTTATTGAATATCTGAAAGTCTGGCGTCTAATTTCTTATATCGAGAACTAGCTTTTGGTCTCGTGACAAAAACAATACTCTTTGTATAAAAGGTTGCAGGTTCAAAATCCGAATGAAAGGTCTTTTATGAATATATAAAATTAAATAACTTAGACTCCATCTTTATCTCAAAAAAAAAAAAGAAATTTCCTATACCAACTTCTCCATTCTCAGTATAAATATAGGTTTGGAACTGTCAATTGTTCTGATCTGAGTCGTATTAATTAGTCTTGTTATATGGTTGTAGTGTAAAACTGGATGTTACGCAAATTGTACATAAACTATATATCATCCTATATATTTCCTGGTCATATCTTTCCCTTAATTAAGCTTAAATGTTGCTTTCAAGTTTTAAATCAGTACTGTTGATCACGAGTTGCCGCTGTCGTCTTTTAGTCAGAAAAGATTGAATGAATATCTTGGTCGTTTATAAAGAAAACTTAAAAATACCACCAAATTAATGACTTTGGAAAGGCATCAAACAGCTTGCTCCTATCATTGGTATTGTATCTGTACACTGCATCTGATTCAAAATGAAAGGGACACCTTGTTTTGGTTTCTGGATCTCAATTTTTGACATGATTTGATCCGAAATGATTCAAGAGAAAATGAGTTAGATATAAGTCAAAAATTTTTGGTCCGTTTCGGATTAGGTCAGATTCGGGTCGGGTCAACTTGAAATGAACCGAATAATTATGCTTTTTAGATTTAATTTTAAAAATTTATACTAATTAGGTCTTTTTATATACTAATTAAAATTAAGTTGGATAAAAATATAAAACATAATTATTAAATACTTAATCAATTTACTCGAGTTGGATTGAGTCGATCCATGACCCGAATGGATTGGATACTGGTCAAATAATTTTAATTCGAGTTAAATTAAATTAAATCGGATAAAAAATAATAATAAATTAATGACGATCTGACCTGAACTATTGACAACCCTACAAAGATGATTGGGGTTTCTGTGTTGTCAAGTATAATTGTCCGAACAAAATGGTTTTTAATTCCTAAGGTCCAGTCTGGCTTAAAAATTTAATACATACATGGCCTTTTACAAAGCCCATAAGTAGCGAAGGTCCTAATTCCTATGAACTAAACGCAGGAATTAGAGATTTCAATTTTGTGGTTTCTAGAGGCCCCATTAATAATAGCCCAGCTCAATGCCCAAAGGCTATGAATCCTGTGAAAAGCCGCCAAAACGGAATGCCTTGTGTTGTTCCTATGAAAAGCGCATTGCTGGCCTAAGCAGAGCCATATTTATATTCCTCTCTTCCTTCCTTCCTTCCTTCCTTCCCTCTGCATAAACTGTTCTCCCGTGGGGCCCACTTACATGTATCAATTGCAACCACATAGCAACTGTCTGTAAGAAGCATTAGCCTAGACGAGGTTTGCAACACCGGGTTATCGTAAGTCCGTAATTATTGACCCGCAATGGAACATCCTGTTTGTATTAAATGAAAGCCGAGTCTATACAACTTATTCCTCCAGCTAGGCGATTTTGCTTGCGTATGCTCTCCAAAAGCTAACATAACGCACAGGTCCTTCTAATTTTTGTTTTTTCTAATGTGCCCATAGCAAGTTAAAAATACTCAAGGTCGCTAATATTTCTTTAGAATCTTAACCGTCATAATTATTTTGTACATAATTAAAAGATTTTAATTAGAGAAGGCAAAAAATGTCACATTATTTTAGCATCTCAATATTACTTGTTGTAAGAAAATCTTGGTTATCATAATTTATTTATACAAAAGTTGTTTTAAAATTTCGACAATAACAATACTCAACAAGACGAGATAATTTCTTTTTGATTTTTCGCATAAATTTTTTTTCTAAGCACAATTCTATCTGAAATACAGATCTTCATCTAACATTAATCTGCATCTAGTTTTATGATTACAATTATTATTTTTTTTGTTTGAAATAAGAAATTTTGTTAGTCCTGATATTTATTTTTTTTAAAATATCTTTTGTGAGATTTCAATCTACGTCTCTTCATAGAAATGTGAAATCTATTATAAATAGTTCTAACAACTATTAATTATATTTTATTTCTTATGAGGGACCTAAATGTAATAACTACAAACCCCTATCAATATACTAATATAATATTCCGATTTGAACGGATTGAATGAATAGCTACTCCCTTCCTATTACATCGCTTGAGAGAAAGAGAGAAAGAGAAAGAGAGAGAGAGAGAGAGAGAGCTCAGAGAAGAATGGGAACTGTGCTCGATTCTCATTTCCTGGCGCTTACCGCCATTGTCACGGTGACTCTCTCGCTCTCTCTCTACCTCTTACTTGTGCTTCTTCCTTACAGATTTCTAATCGTCGCATTACTTTCTGGTATTGATTTTAGGTAGGATACCAGCTGCTATTCTTCGTGATCACAGCGCTTCTCAGATTCGATAAAGTCACTGATTTCGCTGGTAAATAAATTGCGTCTTTCCTCATCAGTTCTTTCAGAAACTGTGTGCAATTATGAAAATTTTGAAGATGAGTTATAGTTTATAGGTTCACATATTTATAATTTATCTCTCTTTTGATGCAGGGAGCACAAATTTTATCATAATTGCTATTCTCACTCTAGTTCTAAAGGGAACATGGCACTTCCGTCAAGTAATTTTCAGAAATTTTATCTCAAAATGATCGATTAAACAAAGCACCTTGAAGTAATATATTCTAGTAATTAAACAAAAAAAAAAAACATTATTTGCAGATCGTATTGACGATACTTGTGGTAATTTGGGGTCTCCGATTGGCTCTGTTTTTATTGATGAGGTAAATTTGTTTAATTGTTAGCTTTAATAATAAAAACAATCTTCAAGTCCGTATGCTCAAATAGTCCGCTTATATAACTGTCTTGAGTATATTCTAGGATTTTGCAATGGGGAGAAGATCGCCGGTTTGATGAAATGCGTGACAATCTGGCCAGGCTGGCAGTTTTCTGGATTTTTCAGGTACACCTGTCAGTTCAGATTTGTATCACTTCTAAAAAGAAAAAAAAAAGAACTTTAGATTTGCATCCCAAAAGGAAAATTAAGGAAAAGTGAGTGCTGACACCCTCATCAAAATAGAAGTCATTGAATGGTAGAATATTGTACATAAAATGAGCAACATTTAATCAGCTACTTGGTCATGTCTTTCACTGTTTAGAAATGTATATACCCTTGGAAATAATTAATAGCGACATGTTGTAGGCTGTGTGGGTGTGGACGGTAAGCTTGCCTCTGACAATAGTGAATGCCAGCGACGATGACCCACCTATCAGACCTCAAGACATAATTGGCTGGATTATGTGGTTAATCGGTGTCCTATCGGAAGCAACCTCTGATCAACAAAAGCTTGGGTTCAAAAATAACCCAGCTAACAGGGGGAAATGGTGCAATGTGGGTCTTTGGAAATACTCTCGCCATCCTAATTACTTTGGAGAGGTTTATTTATTTTTGTTTGTAATTCTGAGTTAACAATATAAGCATCCTAAGGAAGTATTTGAAAATGTTTTTGGACTTGTTAGAAAAATGACTCGCAAAGATCTTTTTTTTAAACTAAGAACACAATACCTGATAACTACCAATATACTTGGAGAGGGGGGGGGGGGGGGGGTGTTGGGGATCAAGAAAGGGTTAAATTGATAACATTAACCTGATTTGTCATCTTTGCTTAACCAAATTGTTTCGTTATTAGTTCCCACAGACAGGGCTCTGAACACATCTCTCTGTTTTTTTTTTCCTTTTGTTTTTGAGTATGAGATTAGTATTAGACCCCTAAATCAGATAACCAGCCAAAACCAATCTAGATACATGCATCTCACAAACAAAGAGCATTGCCTTATACAATTAAGCTAGGAATGGTTCTCCTAAGCTGTAACACCTGTTGGTTTGATATAGTTTAATTCTGATTTGGTGAAAGGATTTATTTGAATGAAGTAGGCAAATTGTTAACATCAAACAAAATTTATATTCTTCAACACATCAATCTTAAGGTTAGGCATCATCTTTCAATGTCTCAATAGAAGTACGATACCAGTCATAAACTTGAAGTCACCAGAAAATTTTAGTGTAATTTATAAAAAAGTAAACGTGAACTTGGTAACAACTAAAAATTATTATCTCATTATACATAATTGTCTTATTCTCATTGATTAATTTGTGATATAGATTCTTCTCTGGTGGGGGATATTTGTGGCATCTACTCCAGTTTTACATGGAGCTGAATGGACAGTGATTGTGGGGCCTGTTTTTCTCACCTTGTTACTTCTCTTCGTCAGTGGCATCCCACTTCTTGAGGTTTGAACCGATCTTATATATTACCTGTTTGAATACATTTCTTTTTCTTGGTTATAATTTATGTAACATTTACTCAAACTGTTCACAACTCAAACCAGGAATCGGCAAATAAAAAGTACAGTGGTTCGGAAGAATATCGCATTTACAAGAGGACAACAAGGTAACAGTTTCCTTTACTGTACCAGCTGGTACTGGTACATAACAGAAATGAGTAATTTGGCAACATTCTATATAATTAATAATCTTCCAAAAATGATCATAAAAGCTTTAACCCTTTATTTTGTAGCCCACTTATACCGCTGCCGCCAGCTATTTACGGAAGTACCCCTGGTTGGATCAAAACAGTTTTCTTGTTTGAGTTCCCACTCTACGACAAAGGTATCTCCCGTGAAGGAATTTTAAACTGAAGCTGTTCTCTATCTAAATGGATATGTATGTAAATTTGACTAAAATATTGTTATAGAGGATGCTGATAGGTGTTGAACCTTTTCTTCCTGTGTATGTTCATATAAGGAATCTATAGTTCTGTTTTTTCCCCTTTTGTTTAGTTACTTGTTACAGTTACTCGATATGAATGTGAATGTTAGCTTGGTTTTGTAGTCATTTGGAATGGAGAATCAAATTAAGTTAAATGTATATCAGACTTTAATTCTCTAAAAACCAGCAATTTGAATTATCATATTAGGAGAGATCTATCATTCAATTCGAGAACTTAATAGAGCCCTTTTAATTGCATAAATTTTCCTTCTTATGGTACATTTCCGTGACTAATTTTGTCATGTTTCAACATGACAGAAATTGGGACAAAGAGGGCATAAGCACAAGCAATTTGATTTATCAACAAAAGGGAACTTAATTTCAGTAGTTCTAGTGAAACAAATTGCTGGGATTGTCTTCTTCTTCTTCTTGTTTGTTTTTTTTTGGGTGTGATTTAATTTTAGCTCTAAACAATGGGCTAGTTGTATAATGTCCTTTTAAAAAAATATGAATTCTCATTTTATTTCTCAAAGAAAAAGATTTAAGTTACTGAATGGATGAAACTTCTATATATTCTTCTCCAATCACATGATCCTAAGCTAAGTACAAAAATGAGAAAGTATTCTTTCAAGTGATCTCAAGAAGGTGCAATTGACACTTTATCAACCTGTACAATATATTCCAACGTGGCACCTGGTGGAATCTGCACCCCTGACCCGAAATCCGCACCGTCATCTCCAAAACCCAGGTTAGGAGAAACAATCACTCTTCTCTTCCCGCCGGCCCGCATCGTCTGAAGCACGCTCTCCACCCCCTCACACATTCCTTTTGTGTAAGGTCTTGAGCCCATTACCAGTGCAAGCGGCCTCCTTCCATCTGCAAAAGTGTCCACAAATGTTTCGCTGCTGCTGTTGGTCCCGACAATTTTGCCTTTTAGGTCTATAACAACCAAGTCACCGCGTCTTGGCATGTCGCCACCTCCGACTTTCATTTCGTAGTATCTAATTTAGAATTACAAAAGAAATTACAATTGATTTATTTTATCAAAAGGCCATATCATTGGTAGAAAACTTCTGGCTTAAAAAAAAAAAAAACTATTCATGTGATTGGTGATAGATGGTTAAAAACTGTAATTGCGGTACACGCATCTCGGATAAAAGACAATTTTAGCCATATAAGATGGACATACAAAGGACCTTGCAGTAATGATAATTAATCTTTGGATAATCAAGAAACAGGTTAAAATTCTGATGGTATCAAATCTGATGAACCTATTAATTTGACAGAAATAAGAAGTAGAATGATTTTATTTCCTTACCTGATGCCATTTGGTAGCACCACCTCCACCTCTTCCTCCACATCCCTAATCATAAAAAAAAAAAACAAAACATATATAAAGTCACAATAAATAAACTATTTGCAAAAAATTGTCATAAAATTTAATCAATCCAGTTTGGTAATCCACCTGGTGTTAGCCTGTTGCTGTGAGACCTCAAACCGGGTTTTAATCTGCTCGGAAACGACTCCGAACGCCAGAAACCCAACCCATGCCAACCCTGCACCAATGCCGAACCGTCTCGTCAGACTCGATGCCACCCAGTCTGTCGAGTCGGCTGTAGTTCTCTTCTTGGGCCTTGGCTGTGTAGATGGTTGAGCTTCTTGTGAGATTTGCAATGGTTGGTTCTGGTTCTGGTTCTGAGGTTGATTGAATGGAGGAGTAGGCGGGGGCGGGGCGGGGGATTGAGAACAGGAGAGGACAAGTGGCTTCTTGGAAAGGAGAGGATGGGGGAGAGTAGATGGAGAGGTTAAGAAGGAAGAAGCCATAGTTGATGCAAGAGAATTAGAGAGAGAGAGAGAGAGAGAGAGAGAGATTTGTTGATCTTTTTTCTTTTTCTTTCTTTCTTTCCTTCTTGTGTATTCAGGGATTTTGAGGTGTTGCCACGTGTAAATAGGCTTATCTGTTTTATTATCTATTTTTTTTTGTTTGGCTCTTTTTTTTTCATTTTCTTTTCTTCTCAAAAATTTTCCAAAAAGTTGTAAAAGTTGTATAATGTATTTCTCAGCTGCTATGTGAAATTAAGGTTGTTAGTTCAGTTTTTTTGTATCTATAATAGTTTAATTCTTTCTTTTGTCCAAGAACTCTTTCATGTTACTGCAGAACAAAAGTCCAATGTTATATATTTTTTTAATTTAAGAAGTTACATTATAGATCAAAATTCTTAATATTTATTATATTTTAATTAATCATCATAATTTTTATTTCAATTTAACTTATTATCTATAATATAAATTTCGATTCATAACAAAATTAACCTCTTCAAATTTTATTGGATTAGAATTGAAGGCCACACAACTTCATATGTAAACCACGGAACCAGGACCTTCTAATGCCAATCGGACCAAAATAGACAAAATCATCGTGAGATCAACAAATCTGATAATTTGCATGATTATTAAAACGTAAGAACGAAATTTTTATGTGAATCTTAATACCATCGAATAATTTTTTTCTCTCTCAGATTAAATTTTGGTCCAAGCGTTGAAACTCCACCGCTTGCTTCAATAAATCACACGATTTTAATAGTAGAGTTTACAAGTTGCAACATTAAGCCCATTAATATCATGGGTTAAAAACTACAGCCTCATCTCAATATTATATTTGAAACTGGGCCTAAATCAGATCCCACCACACAAACTCAAAAATGTTAGATATCAATTTCCTAGTCTTTTAAGTTCTCAAATCTCAATCCATCCGAAACCCAAACACATCTAGAAGCTCCTTTCTTCTTTCTTGTTCTGGCTTTTCTCTTCCCTTCCCTTCCTGCCTTTCCCCAAGCGATTTGACCTAAAACTTTTCGCTCGCCATGAAACCCTCGTCGTCCATGTCGGCTCCGGTTGCTCCCGATTTGAAGCCGAAATTCATTTCCAAGGCTGAGAGGGAGCGCCTTGCTCTCGAGCGACGCCAGGCTCAGGTCGCCGATCAACGCCGCGGTCTCCCTCCCAGACCAGGTAACCCCTCTGCGATCGATTCTGAACTACAACTCGATTCGGACACGGAGAAGGAGGCACCGAGAGAACGCGAAAGAGATCGTGAAAGAGATAGGGATCGGGAGAGAGATAGAGAAAGAGACAGAGATCGAGAGAGAGATAGAGAGAGAGACAGAGACCGAGATAGAGATAGAGATAGGGATAGAGATAGGGATAGAAACAGAGACAGAGATGTTGATAGAGATCGAGAGAGGGACAGAGAGAGAGAACGGGATCGTGATAGGAGAAGGGATCGGGACAGGGACAGGGAGATAGAAGAGCGGGACCGTGAGAAGGATCGGGAGAGGGCTCGATTGGAGAAATTGACTGAGAGGGAGAAGGAAAAAGAGCTAGATGCCATTAAAGAACAATACTTGGGTTCGAAAAAGCCCAAAAAACGAGTCATAAAGCCGAGTGAGAAGTTCCGTTTCTCTTTTGATTGGGAAAACACTGAAGACACTTCCCGGGACATGAATACTTTGTACCAATCACCTCATGAGGCGAGGCTCTTATTTGGCCGAGGGTTTCTAGCTGGGATTGATCGTAGGGAGCAAAAGAAACAAGCAGCACAGCATGAGAAGGAGACGCGGCTGGAGCTGCGTAAGAAAGATGGTCTTCCTATTAAAGAAACACCGGAAGAGGTGGCTTTGCAAAAGAAGAGAGAAGCTGCAGCTGATATGTATGATGCCTTTGACATGCGGGTTGACCGGCACTGGTCAGATAAGGCACTCGAGGATATGACCGAGAGAGATTGGCGCATATTCAGAGAAGATTTCAACATTTCTTACAAGGGATCAAGGATACCAAGGCCAATGCGTAGCTGGATAGAGAGTAAGCTTTCACCTGAGTTGCTCCGAGCAGTTGAGAAAGCAGGTTATAAATCACCTTCGCCTATTCAAATGGCAGCTATACCGCTAGGGTTACAGCAGAGAGATGTTATTGGTGTTGCTGAAACTGGGTCGGGTAAGACTGCTGCCTTTGTCTTACCCATGCTCTCTTACATAACCCGTTTACCTCCAATTAGCGAAGATAATGAGGCTGAGGGACCTTATGCGGTGGTGATGGCACCTACGCGTGAGTTGGCACAACAAATTGAGGACGAAACTGTAAAATTTGCTCACTATTTGGGCATCAAGGTCGTGTCAATTGTAGGCGGTCAATCAATTGAAGAACAAGGGTTCAGAATTAGGCAAGGTTGTGAGGTGGTAATTGCGACCCCAGGTCGGTTGCTGGATTGTTTAGAGAGGCGGTATGCAGTACTGAATCAATGTAACTATGTGGTACTAGATGAAGCCGATCGAATGATTGATATGGGTTTCGAGCCACAAGTTGTGGGGGTACTAGATGCAATGCCTTCTAGCAATTTAAAGCCTGAAAATGAAGATGAAGAGCTAGATGCAAAGAAGATTTACCGTACCACCTATATGTTTAGTGCCACCATGCCTCCTGCTGTGGAGAGGTTGGCGCGCAAGTACTTGCGAAACCCAGTTGTGGTCACAATTGGTACGGCCGGTAAGACAACCGATTTGATTTCTCAACATGTGATTATGCTGAAGGAGTCTGAGAAAATGCCACGTCTAGGGAAGATCTTGATTGAGCTTGGCGACAAAACTGCTATCGTGTTTTGCAATACTAAGAAATCGGCGGATGTGAGGGCAAAAGAGTTGGATAGATTAGGGTTCAGGGTCACGACTTTGCATGGAGGCAAGTCTCAGGAGCAGAGAGAGATAAGCTTGGAGGGGTTCCGCAACAAGAGATTTAATGTGCTTGTGGCCACTGATGTGGCAGGTCGTGGTATTGACATACCTGATGTGGCACATGTGATAAATTATGAGATGCCTTCTTCAATTGACATGTATACACACAGGATAGGTCGTACTGGCCGTGCTGGAAAGACTGGTATAGCCACGACTTTTCTTACCTTGCATGACAGTGACGTGTTTTATGATTTGAAACAGATGCTCATACAGAGTAATAGTCCAGTTCCACCTGAGCTGGCACGACATGAGGCATCCAAGTTTAAACCTGGTACCATACCCGATCGGCCACCTAGGAGGAATGACACTGTTTTTGCACATTAAACAGGGATAATGGAGGTATGTTTTGTCTAGAACATGATTGGATGGCTTATATTTCGCTGGACCTTTTTGAAGTTTGCACTATGATAAGAGATAATGTGATGTGTTGTCGTTTTATTTTGATGATGTATGTTAATTGTACTTGATATCATGCAATTTGTTCTCAGCGCAGTAGACTTCCATCATTAATTTTTATTTTGTTTCTAGTATAATCTTCTGTTTGATGGAATTGTAAGTGAAGTGTCACCTGTAGGTTAGCATTAATATTTGTATTGCAGAAACTGAGTAGAAGAACATTCACTTAAAAGGGAAGGTACAAGGCCCCAAGTTCGAATCCTTATCACTTTTCATTTAGTCCGGAACCAAAACGATTTTGATAGGTTTGTACCTTCTTTTGCTAAACATAAGCCTGGCATGTTAGTTTATATTTTGGTTGTATTCTAGAATCAATTGATTTTGATAAACTTGGAATGACCCTGTTTAAAAGAAATCTTGTGTTATTTTTCTGTGATCATGTTGCTGGATTTGCTTGCCTTTGATGTTGGATGGCATCTGGGAAGGATGATATTAAAGTATTGTATCATGCTATCTTCACATAAATGCATGCCACTACTCGCCGTTAAGTGCTAACAGAAATTTGGACGATTCAGTGTTCTCCCATGGTTGCTAACTGATAGTATGCACCGTCTTCTTTTTACCATCATCTCTTTATCTCTCTCTCTCTCTCTAACCGTTAAACCAAACTGTTTTCTTTACTAAAAGCATATGATGCTCTTCCATTTCCACCACGAGCAATCAACCGGAGAGATGAACTATTTCTAAGAATAAACCCAATTAAAATGTTACTAAGGCACGATTGAGTTCTTGCTGGGCTACGAAGTGAAATGTGTCAAGCCCAATTCATCAAATTAAGATTTGGTTTTGTTGGGCTTAAACCTTTGTAATTTCCCATGGGCTGATGGTTGAAAGTGTACTTCGTCTTGTTGTGAATTCTAAATTATATGCTATGTAGAGCCCATGGCCTAAATCAAGATTTGGGAGATTTGTCTCAACTCCGTTCATTCCACAGCCATGTCAACCGGCATCTGTCATGCAAACAAGAGAAGCGCCGAGTAACAACACATCCTTGCTAGGTGAAAGAAACAAAACCATAAAACACAGAATGATTATAAATAATAGCACCTGAAACCACCTGAAACCAACAAAGATACTGAACTGATTGATCAAATTAATTGGTTGATTCATGATGGAAGGTACAGAAAATGTTCTGGACCTGCATGACAAGATGCGAGCGAGAGGTGTTAACAAGGTTGCGAGGGGCCAGCAGGCCCCGAGGCCGGCTCTTGAAACCGGCGCTGTATCTGATGCGCCTCTGCTGTCGCCTGAGTTGACAGGAATCTGGAAGGGTTGTCGAGTTGAAAACGGCACCACTGGATGAGCGTTTTCCTTTTGCTAACCAGACACTGCACTGCTACACATGATATCCTGAATACCACTGGTATTACTTGTTATTAGGTGTTTCAACTTTGAAGAAAAGCCTGAACTGATCATCCACCATCACCATTTAATTGGATCCGTTGAATTACCTTTTGCCAATTGAAATTGATGTTCTGAACCCTGGTTTGGTTTAATGATTCCAATGATTCCAATTGTCCAGGTGTATTAAAGCATCAGGTGGAGAGTTGAAAGAATGCGAGAAATTCGCTCGCCATTACCGATCTCTTTGTCCCACAGATTGGGTAAGTTAATTTGTTGAACATGATCATTCAATTATGAGAATTGTAAGGAACATATCGGGATCACGGTGCAGTTAAACTTCTTTGGTATTATATATTCTTTGCAAATACCTTCTTGTGTGATGGTAATTCTAATTCTAAAATCGGAATGGCAATTACATACGCATTGGTATTATCTGCTGTTATGAGCTTCTGAGTAATAATTGACAACTGCTCGATTTGCAGATCATGGAGTGGAACAGGCAGAGAGAACTGGAGATTTTTCCTGGTCCCATTTAATTAATGTAATTAAAGAAGAAAATACCAAAGCTAAAGCACACATATAATGTACATGCATCTTTTGATGGTTTTTGGAAGTTGACTGTATTTGCAGCACTCAGAAATAGCCTTCTCTCTGTCTATTAAATTTTTTTTTCCTCTTTAGTAATGTATATCTAGAACTGTTTCTGTTACATAAGCACTGGTTAGTGCTAGCTCTGTGACAGCATTGTGTTATTTTAAATGCCTCATGATATAATTGGACCTGCCTTGCCTCTCTAGTCTCTACTGAGAGAAATGTGAATCAGCTCTGGTTTCTGGTACGCGGGTTACTCTACATTTGTGGGCCCATTTTCTACATATGTGGTCCCATTACATCGTATGGACTTAATTTATTTGGGCTAAACTAGCAATTAATGCACGGGATACATATAGTGGGAAATTAAGGATTTGAAACATGTTCGTATATTTAATTTAATTTTTTATAATTTAATATAACTGACATTTCTCAGAACCGCCGTAAAAATTTACAAACTAGAGCTCGATGCAATTAAGGAAAAAGTTTATATAGAAGATAGAAAAGATAATTCTAAATATCTTTTTTGTGTTTTCACTTATCTTGTTTTTTTTCTTTCTATCACCCTTCCTTTTAGAAAAATCTTTTCTTCTATTGTGAAAAGTTAATTAATAAGTCAAAAGTTACTTAATTAAGTAATTGAAATCCTAAGATGGAGGAGATATCATTATTGATACTCTAATCGATACCGACTTTATTATTCATATAAAATGAATTATTATTCGTATTAATGATTTTATTATGTAATTTATTTTTGATAGTATTTTTATTATTCAACTCAAATATCATTAATATGAATAATAATTCACTTAAGTTGAATAACAAGAATACTGTACAAATAAGTTACATAATAAAATCGTTAGTATGAATATAACTCATTTAATCTAAATAATAATGAATAATAAAATCAGTATCGATTATGATATCAATGATGATATCTTTATATCAGTTCCCTGCAATTAAACCCCATTTATCATATTCTAAGTCAATTTTGTCAAATTATGGCCTCATGCAGTTAATAGGGAACATGGCACACAATATTACCATTTTAACTTTTGTGCTATTTTGCAAATGAACTAGTAATTTAAGTATTCATGAATTCAAACTTCATAGACAAAAAAAAAAAGAGGGCCGGAGCCCGGATTTCACTCAAAAAAAATTTTTGTACTGTTTCACTTGATCACAATTTTGTGATAATTTACTAACACATATCTTTTGGTGAAATTAAAGCTAAGATCATCCCTTTTTTATTATAAGAAAAATGTAAAAAAGAATCCAGAAAAATGAAAATTATATAAAATTTAAGAAATAAATTAAGAAGTGGGAAGCTGTGAATAAATCCCCTATTGTTGTCTTTCGGACACCACCTTAAAGTATTACTAATTAATTGATTACTTAATTCTTAAATCTGTTCTATCTATTTTTCAATCTAATTAATTTTATAACAATAGGTGGTGATATATCTAGTACAGATTATGACTATGATAGGTCTAATTTCTTATAGAAAGATGTAGGTTGACTTTATATAAAAATGTATCAACCAAAAAAAGAAAGGAAGAAAAAACAGAAATTGACACTGCTTGCTCCAAAAAGAAGGTTTCATTCTAACAAAGAAAAATTAAAATGCAAACCCTAATACACTTCTTATTTTTGATAAATCATTTTAAATATTAAATCCTTAAAATTTTAGATGTTAATTTTTGAATAATAAAAGATAGATAATTGTTTTCCATTCACATTTATATTTTTTTTCCTAATACAAAGTATCTGGAAAAAACATAAAAATAACAAAGCAAAAATATTTAATTTTCAGAATTAACAAATTAAGAGGTAATATTTATAATTTTAAGAATAAAATGCTTATACGTCTTGTAAAGTAAGTAACTCCAAAATGTTTATGTAACATATTCAAACAAGTTATTAATTTAATAGAATTGTCTAAGTTAGCAAATGTTTCATATTCCCATAATTAAAACTCCAAGTGTCACATCTTCATACCATTTTCTTTACAAGTGGTATGAAGATGTTGCAAAAATAATAATTATTAATAAAAAAAATGTACATTCGAACCAATATGCTTTTTACAATGCTCAAAAAAAAAAGAATTGTCCTAATATTTTTTTAGAGCCTCGTTATTTATTATTTTTTAAATATTTTTTTATGAGATATAAACATATGTTCATAAAGAGACTAGGCATTTACCGTGATGTATGTATTGACTCAATGAGAAGTTGGCATAAAAAGATGCATATCAAATATCAATATTTTTGATAACATGATGAATCTCAGGCGTACCATTTTGAATCATTATCGAAATGCACCCAGTTTGAACCGCGAAAACCATGCCATAAACAAAAACTAAATATTTATATAATAATAATATATAACGACAGTGGTACTAAGAAAGCAATGTTCTTGTCTGTTTTCACCAATCCTTTTTACTCCCCAACAAATAAACATAATGCAATATGAGATTAATTAATGGGAGCGTGACTTTCGCGACAGTTCCATATGCAACACAATTACACAAATAGAATAAACTTAGAAAGGGGATTAGACTAGATTTACCACAATTTTTTTAAAAGAGGGTGATAAGCGTATTCTTTATTTGTACCTCAGATGTATTTATATATATTTTTAAAAATATTTATATCTAATGATAAAAATATTTATATTTTATATTATTAGAGTTAAAAATATTAAAAATATTATTTTTATTTGTGTAATAAAATTTTTAACTTATAATTTTTTAATATGATTAAAAACTGAAAAAATAACAAATATTTATTATACTTATAATAATTATAAATACACACACTTACAATTATTAATATAAATTATATTAATTTAATATAAATATTTATAATGTATAAATAACAAATATAAAATATAAAACGTAAAAATATTAAAATAAAAAATAGAGAAAACCTCGTAAAGTATCCTAGGTAGAGTACTATACCAAACTTTCAGGCAGATACTACCTTTTTCTTTTGTGTATTGGGACTAACAATGCTGAGATCATTTGACACTTGGCTTTTGCACATTGGATTAGCATTCTTGGTAAGGTGATTGTGCTTCTGGTCTCTTGATTTTTCATGGTATTGTACAGAAAAAAGGTAGAATATTCTGTATTACATACACATCAGCAAGATGCAACTTGAGACTTGACGTTAAAGACAAGGTAAAAAGATACAGTACTCGACATTAACAACTAGGCAAAAAGATATATTCAACACCATGATTGAATATATATCAGAAAAGACAAAGGCTCTTTGACTCTTTGTACTAAATTTGATCTGGAATTACTGACTGTATCATTGAAAAAGTTGGGTGGGAATCATGACTATTGTTAACTTGATAATGATTTTTTTAAAATAAATTTAAACAAATTTAGAAACAGAGAAAAAAATTTATAGATATATTTTTAAACTTATAAATTGATTGTATTATAAATTTTATACAATTTAAATTTCATTTGATATTTATTCAAAGATCATCACAATTCTATTAAATTTGCAACAACCCAAAATATTAGTGGTTTTTGATAGAATATCAAATGACATTTAGATTATATGAAATTTGAGACAATCCATCTATAAGTTTGAAAATGTGTCCATTGTTTCTATTTTTAAGAACTTTTACGAACTTATTCGAAGTTATTTAAACAATCATTGTTAAGGTTATTAAAATAACCATTGTCAAGGGATCCACAATCTAAATAATTACTATAACCGAAATTGATAAATTATTTTTGGAAAAATAATGTATGAACAAAAGAAGTTAAAACTATAAAACTTTGGACTGGAATTGAATTTTTTTGTCACAGTTGTTATGCATGCAACCTGATTTTTGTAGTGGCTATTGAGTTTCTGGGTTTAAAAATCCATTTTTTATGGTTACCTAGATACATATATATATGCTATGATAATTTCTATGAGATAACAAGAAGCATAAACCTACAAGCTACACCCACATAAGATCAATTACTCCACACAAATTAATTAATGACTCCAACTATTAATTACATAACATTGTACAACTTCATGTGGACTTTGCTTCATTCTCCATGCTTTTGCCTTCTTCAAATTTAGCCCAATTAGTGAACTTTCTCGATGCAACAACTTACATATAATGTAAATAAACCAGGTGATCACTAGCTATGCTATAAGAGCCATAACTTCCTGCTTCTCCTACTCCAAAATATTCTCCTCTCTCTCTCTCTTTCCAACTAAAATTTGTCTTGCAAATGAATGTGCTCATGTATGCAGGCATGTGCACCAGTTTTATTACAATTCAGGCGTCCTTTTTGCAAGTACAAATGACTCTTTTCGGAATGAATAAGGTTGCTGCCTACTGGTTTGGTATAAATATATATATTAGTACTTAATGTTAAAAACACTTGTCACAAAATTTCCCCAAATTGATCATCACAACAATGCTATTCTTTTTTTTTTGTTTTTTTTACCAAATTTATGAAGGTACTTTGCACCTCCTCCTATAGAAGGTTTAGCAAAGTCTGCCAAAGGGATTAATAGGTTAATTTAAAAAATTATCATTGCTTCTGCTTAAATTTATGGTTGTTGTCGAGACGTGTAGAACGGTGATTAATTTGACGGTCGAATAAGTTCCTTTCTGATGGCAGGCTCTCGACCTACCGTTCTTTCTCCGTGTGATGGGGATCGCTATTTTTTTTAGAGAAATTCTTAAATATGTAATTAGTAGTCGGGCTTCTAGCCGGATAACTTTTACCTCCGGTTTTCTCTTTTTTCTTTTTTAAAATGAATATGTACTCAATGCTCTCTGTGTAGGAGGTCGTAAGTCCAAAATTCATATTGAGATTCTTTATAGATATTTAAAATTGAATAGTTTAGACTTTCATTTTTATCTCACAAAAAAAATAAAAACGAAGAGGTACTTTGCAATTAGTGTCTGAAACTTTTAGGAACCTTGTGTTGGAATAATTGCTAAGATCTTATATAAGCATGATTAATTATTAAGCAACAATTTTTAAATTTGCTTATGAACAATTGAGTGCTCAGAAACAATTAATGAATGCAACATCTATATATTCATGGCTGGTTCCATAATTTTGTTAGAAGGATTGAGTTTGTTTCTTTTCACTTTGGTATACTTTATATGTGCTAATACATGCCATGTTTAAACAAAGCGATCTTTTTGGGACAGGAATGGGGTTGTTAGTCCTTTAACTTGTTATTTAATAAGAAAAGGTGAGATCCACCAAATCTTGGATAGAATATAATATAACCAAAATAGTACAACTGAGCTGTCCATTGAGGATTAGTTTAAGGAATATAAATTATATATTGTGACCTACATTAAACTATTAAGATTTTATTACCAGACAAATATCAACTAGCTAGCTAGGGTTTGATATTTCAATTCCAACATAGTACTACAACTTGGAATGGAAAAAGAAAAAGGCTTTACTTTTTTGAGGAAGATGCTTGCATTTGGTTATCAGTCAGTTATATAAAGAGTATATATTATAGATGACCTTTATTAGCTATTAATATATTGCTCATTAATCCCGTTCTTCTTTTTGAGGCCCATCCAAAAAACCATTCAAAAACAAAAAAAACATTAACAAAAGAGATTAATTGGTCAAAAGTTGCAAATTTAAACGTTAATTAAAATTAAGATGAGTTGTTTCATACCAATCTCCATTCATCCAAATTGTTTTGGATAATTCAGTAGATGCAAAATTTTATATATAAATCCGCACCAGTCACCTATCTTGGCCTCTCTCTAACCATAAAAAAATATCAAAAAGAAATTTAAACATGTTTCTATTTTCTCAATGAAGTATAAATACAAGAGAGAGATTGGTTAGTTGGAAAGATAAAATACTTTCTCTTGGAGGAAGAACTAATTATGCTTAAAATTGATGTTCCATTTTTTATAATTTTCAAGATTACCACAACAAATAATCATGATTATTCTCTTTAATACTTAATTAGTTAGGGCGATATATGAGAAGCATGCATATATAGTTTTTCTTTCTTTTGGAGAAATCCGAGAGATGCCTTTGTGCGTGCAAATCCCCACACACGTGTTAGCAATCCATAAGCTAGGCGGCATTGTACAAGCATGTATATATATATCGATCTTAGCGCCTCTTCCTTATACCTTATTTGGTAGCGTACACAAATTAGAAACCTTTATATTAATTAAATCTTAATCACTTATCACATTGTCTTGCTTTTTCATTTTTAGGCCTTTGGAACCAACCCATGCATGGCTCTAAATTTGGTACTATATAGACAGATATATTATAGACAGATAAATGGAGCCTGGATTCTCTGTGCATGCACAACAGTGGGGCATGTCTATGAAGGCGAATATATGCCAGAAAATTAAGAACAACCACAAAATTAAACTGACATATCTAATATTGAGGTCCGGATTCTCTTTCGCACTTGCACCACAGTGCTCGATCAGGTGATTGAAGCTCAGACTGTTTCATGAATTACAAGCTAATTCTGAATCCACAATAGTTAGAATTTTTGAGCTCCTCTGCAGCTTTCCGATAACATGTTTAAGTTCAAATAATTAAGACTTTCAAACTATTTTATTGTTAGAAGGGAAAATTTGTTTTGACTTAAATATTCTATATACTAGGCTATACTAGCTAGGTAGCTAGAACTGCGATCCCATAAACATACATTTGGACTGTATATGTTTCCATATAGCTACCACTGATGTCACCATAAAAAGGAAATGGCTGAGTTAAACATAAAAAGGAAATGGCTGAGTTGAACGAATAACAGTAGATCAATTATCTCATTCAGATGCAACCATCTATTTATAAAAACTACTAAACTATAAATAATAATGGAAGTTAAATTTTTAATTTTTAATCATTAAAAAGTAAAGTTTTTCAACCTTAAAATTTGTGACGAGCTAACTGTGAAATATATGCTAATACTATTAGCTTCCAGAAATAAAATTTTGACTTACAATACACCTTAATGACTAATGACGCAAATGAGAAAAATGGACCATTAGATTATACTAATTCTTTTTTTTGAGATAAAGATGAAAGTTTAAGTTTCTCAATTTTAAATGTCTATAAAAAAAACTTTCATGCAGGTTTCGAACTAGATTGTACCAACTCATGTATGATATATAGGATATGAGTGAGGAGTTACTAAAGAAACTTAGATGTTCCTTTTTTCTTTTTTCCATGTTCTACACAACCTTCTTATTCTTGATCCAGTTCTCCATTCAACGGATCGGCGCATATATACTACATATAGGTGGACAACACAAAGATTGACCCCTGACATGCAAAGAGCAACCATTGTATAATTTTAAAAAAATTGCATGAAGCTACATATAGTCATGAATTGCTGAAGATCATGCCTCGCAACAAACAAAGGATGCCCAATAGAGAGCCAGCATTATCTCTATATATTATATAATCATACAGAATATTTTACATTTGTTAGGCTTACTGAACAAGGCATTGGACGATTCACCGGTTCAGCTCCTCTCCAGTCTGCACTGTCACTGGAGGCATACCGTAAAGACCCCGCAACATGTCGCCAAGTCAAAAGCAACCAATGTGAGCCATTTGATAGACTCGATTACTTTTGTGGTAATGTCTCTGTAGGCCTAAGGTATACATGCCTCGGGAATCAATTAGGGCAAAGACGACCTGAATGCTCTCTACCGGTTTCAGGATCGATTGAACTTGTAGCTAGAGAGATATATCAAGAGAGAGAGAGAGAGGTAGACAATATTTGCGCATTGACCGATAGACAAGAGAAAGGTATACCGATCTACCTATATATATCAAAACTATAGGTAGTATTGTCATATACTGGTATTTCCTTCTTTCAGAAAAAGGAGAAAGGCAAGGCTGCGCAGACATCCCATTTCAGTCCAATCCATTGGTATGTTTTTTCCCCCAAAGTTTTCTTCTATATATACTTTTGCTTCTCTTTCTTACCTCTGTCGTTGGGTTATTTCCTTGATACCTGAGAGAGATTATTTTCCTTTCCAAGAATAAAATTTCTTTTCTGTAACTTTTCTTTCTCTCTACTATATCTCTGGCTTTTTGTATGTATAGGGTTTCCTTTTGAGTTTCCAGATCAACAAATTGATTTTCTTTTCAATCCAAAAGCAATTCTAAATCATTGACTCTCTTTAACACTGCAAAATTTATTAAATGATTTTAGCAGATCTTTTTTGCAAGTATTAGGAATAAGTCATCTTTATGCTTGATCGAAATCCATCCTTTGAAGAAGTACACAAAAATAAAAATGGAGCAAAACCCTCAACCTGGCCCTATCTCCCCCTGCCCAATAGATCTTTCTCCTCTTTCAGATTTCCCAATACATCTCTCAGTTAATCAAAGTCGCTCCATTGATTCTCTACCACTAGCTAGTGACCCTCTCAAATCTCAATACCACAATTGATGTTTCAAAATTTCATTGAAAAATAGTGATTTTACAAAATTTGCTTTAGCTAGATACAAGATACATCAGATGGGAAGAGGAAAAATATTGATTAAGAGGATCGACAACACCACAAGCCGGCAAGTGACTTTTTCAAAAAGGCGCAGTGGGCTACTCAAGAAGGCCCGTGAACTCTCAATCTTATGTGATGCGGATGTTGGTCTCATTGTTTTTTCATGCACAGGTCGCCTGTATGAATTTTCTAGCACAAGGTAGATATCCTTCCTCTATTCCCCTCTCTAGCTGTTACTATATTTTGTTCTTATTAATTTCTGGTGTATTTTGAAAAGTGGTAGCGATTGATTTAATTTTAACTTTTAGGTTTAACACTTAATGTTTGAATCAGGATAAGAATGCGTCAAAGTGCTTCATAGGGCATCATTTTATAGTTTATATAATCATGAAATTCTCATTTCACAATCTTGTCTCCATTGGCACACTGGTTCAAAATGTGATATATATTTTGTGTGAATTAATACTTGTGTTGATTTATTATGTGCATAAACGTACAGAGATGGATTCAACATGTTCTGGTATGTGTATATATATGACTAGGATTTAGTAAGGGCAAAGTGTCTATATATGGAGTATATGGTCACATAAATATGTAAATTTTTTTTGCAAACTAGAAACCGGAACCTTTTTGTTCGATGTTTTCCATTTTTCATATTTTGCAATTCCTAAGGTGATTTTTTATTTTTCTATCCTTAATAGTGTGAAAAAAAAATTATATATTCTACTTGGTGTCTTTTATAGCATGAAAGCAATAATTGATCGCTATGTAAAGTCAAAGGAAGAGCACCATCCATTGCAGAATCCGAATTCACAACTAAAGGTGCATATATCTTGAAATTTTTTTTATCAGAAATCATTTAAAAAAAATAGTTGTTAATATTATTAATATCCTAGCTAATTAAGATGTTGATTTTGAGATCCGTCATAATTCCTTCTTTCCTATTAGTTCTGGCAAAGGGAGGCAGATGCCTTGAGGCAGCAACTGCACAATTTACAAAAAGCTCAAAGGTACATACATTTGCAATCTTTTTTTTTTCCATAAATAATATATAAGATAGGGGGTCAAGTCCCTAACTTAAAATTATATTAATGATATAATTACAATCTTTTTTCATATGATCATATCTATATATTTATATTATTGTTGTCTATTTCTGGTATATCACAAAGAAGAAACAATTTTTTAGGTATAAGACTTGGACAATTATAGGTTCTATTATACGATTTAACCCCTCCAAAAGTATAACTATTCAAAAATCTTAGTCTACTAATTAAGCTTTGTAAATGTGAAAGTTCAGGCAGCTGATGGGTGAAGATTTGTCTGGATTAGGCGTCAGGGACCTACAACTCATTGAAAACCAACTCGAGTTGAGCTTGAATTCTGTTAGAATGACCAAGGTGAAACTAATTAAGCCTATTTGCTAGGCTATGTACTCGTTTTCCAATAAATATATGGCAGTTAATAATTCACGTCTAATCTTAATTTCTGTTTTACATTTGATGTTTTAGGAGCAAATTTTTACGGAAGAAATTCAAGAGCTTAATAAAAAGGTACTACACATCTAAACCCACACATGCATGCACATTCATGCTGATTCTCTGAAAAAAGAAAAATAAGTCATCCTTATTTAAAAGACTGCAAGGAATGCATAAAAAAAAACAATGGTTAGAAAATGAAAATAACAAGTAATGAAGTGTTATCTTGACTTGTTTTGAGACAACTTTGGGTTCTCAACAATGAAAAAATGAAACAAAATTAAAGGAGAACATACCTGAGAACAGTATCCTGAAATTTATGAATTTATATACACATAGGGACAGCTGGTGCGAAATGAGAACATTGAGCTGTACAAGAAGGTGAATCTGGCTCGGCAAGAAAACATAGAATTACGACATAAAGTAGGTCTTTTCTTCTGAAAACAATAAATAATATGTCTGAAATTAAGATGGTATTGTATGACGTCTGTACCAGGCTACCAGTGTCTACTGGTACGAGCTAAGATTGCATGTAATAAAGCACGATGCAACAATGAGGTTATTATAATTTAACATATAGAATTGATAGATTGCATCATGCATCTCTTAAAGAGTAATTAGAAATTAGAATATATTCATTTGGTATCTTTAATCATAAAATTTTTAAGTTGTTTTGTTATCTATAAAATTGCGCCTAACTTGAAATATAATCGTTTTGTGATGCATCAGCAAACGGTATATTGGTTTAGTTTGTATAGTTCTCTCAGACAATTATCCAGTTTCAGTTTATGTTTTTGAATAATTTTTTATGATGGTTTTCAAATATATCAATTAACACCATTAAAAAAAATAAAAACTGATGTGCATAAGAATAATTTTTTTTAAATGTCCATATATATACTTAATGTTGCAATGTTGGATTGATCAGTTATATGAAGGAAATGGACCCCATGATGCAACCAATGTACCCAATAGTTCCGAGCTTCCATATGCATTTGCTGAATTATCTCAGCCTAATGAAAAGACAACTGCAATGCAAACCAAGACACCAACTACTGAGTATGTGCTTTACTTTCATTACATACATGTTATGGTTAAATTTGTATACTTTTTATAGCTTAATTAAATGGGTTTATTACCAGAACACTCAGAGCCTACTTTTCATGGGCTCTTGATCCGGCCTGAATCCAGACCAGTGTTCAAAGCAGGGGCCCATTTAATTAAATTTCAATCTAAATATGACAGATATCTGTTTTTCCTCACTGGCTACTAACTGACAAACTGTTTTTCAACCCAATATTTTTTCAACACAAAATAATAACCCTGCACGACAATTCCCACTTTTAAATTTCGTAGAACGAGTGCTTGAGAGACCAATTCAATGTCAAGATGCGGAAATTTAGTGACTTTTCAATGAAATTTATTCTATTTTTTTTTATCTATACATACATCTTGAAACTGCCTTCTTCCTATGCCATGACATATCATTTCTCATCCTCCCACATATTTATCTAATTATTTTTTTAATTTCTGCAGACTTCAGTTGATATAGTGAGATCATCAAGGACAACAACAACATTCTGCATATCTTGGTAGGAGGTTGAGATTTCAATTAATTTAAGCAAAATTAGTGCTTGCATGAATAACATAGCTACACCTTAATTAGTTTGATGCAAGACAATTAGTATAACCACTCTAATAGATATTTTGTCTTTCCCCTGGCCTGTTTGATCTAATTATTACAAGAAAAAAAGAAGCAAATTAGATCAAGCATATATACAATCTATTTTCCGGGGAATTACAATAGCAGTAAAAGATGGCTAGGGAGCATCATACCATGCTTGTAATTTGCTTTTTCCTTGGCTTTGTTTATTGTTGTTTTGTTCTTCTTTTTTTATTTTCCTATTTGGGTATATGCATCATGAAAACACCCTTTCTTTTTTTGTTAGTTGTTTAATGTGTATGACTCAAACATTCAATAAAGAAGTTGTGTAACTTAGAAACGTAGTATCACACACTGATTAAAATAACTCTTAGAGGTGTAAAATTTGAGATAACTTTATCTTTCTGTCAAAAAAAAAAAATAGTGGTTCGAAGTTTTATGAGCAGACATCATCGTACGCCACCTCCAACTAATTTCTTTTCCAACATAAAAATAAACTAATTTTTTTTTTGGATATGAAAAATATAAGTAGTCCACCTAGCCACTGTCCATCCAACCGTCACCTCTTTATTTTTTAACTACGATTATCTATTTGTCAACTAAATTAAATAATTATTATATATTATAATAAAGTTTTATCATATAAATCTGCATATATAAATGTATCAAAAATACTTAAACTTCCATAGTTAACAATTATGTATTTTCAGTTGATAAATATGTAACTATAATTAACAAATAAGAAAGTAAACAAATGAATGGACAACAAATGGATGGACTTTGAAACGTACACTTTGAATTTATACATATACTATGATTGGAACAAAGAAAATGGAAGATTGTCCCACGCATATTATCCTCATGTATTTCACAATCAACAACAACATTCCATGTATGCAACTGTGCTAGCTACAAGGAGGATATCTTCATTATTTTTATTATACTCATGGCTTTATGGACACCGAGATTTGATACGTTGGTGTTATACAATATGTTTCTTTCTATTTCAGTTTTATATTACATGATTAGAAACAGTCATCGACCGGATGGATTCGGATGTATGCCAAACTCGGAGTCTGTGTATATCAACAATAATAATATCAATAATAATAATAATAATAATAATAATAATAATAATAATAATAATAATAATAATAATAATAATAATAATAATAATAATAATAATAATAATAATAATAATAATAATAATAATAATAATAATAATAATAATAATAATAATAATAATAATAATAATAATAATAATAATAATAATAATAATAATAATAATAATAATAATAATAATAATAATAATAATAATAATAATAATAATAATAATAATAATAATAATAATAAGAACAACAACAACAACAACAACAACAATAATAACAATAATAAGAATGATATTAAGAATAATAATAATAACAATAATAACAATAACAATAATAATAACAACAACAACAACAATAATAACAACAACAACGACGACGACAATAATAATAATAATAACAACAACAACAACAACTACTACTACTACTATAACAAATAACAACAACAACAACAACGATAATAATATTTGCAAAAATTTTAAAAATGAAAAAAGTCTATAAACATATTCTTGAACTTAAGATTGATTATGTATCAAATTTAATACAATTTAAAAGCATTGATATTCCATCAAAGATAATTTGATTTGAACCTTTATAAATTTCATGCAATTTTAATGATTTTTGACGAAATATCAAATGATACTTAAACTGTATTTTTTTATTTTTAAAAAAATTCAAAGTTTTATAAAAGGAGAGTGATAACCGCACCTCTTAATCGCATCCCTTATTTGCACAACAAACGTGTTTATAATTTTTTTATAAAATATTTATACTTAACATTACTAATATTATAAATTTTACAAGCTATATTTTTACATGTACAATAAAATTGTTAACTTGAATTTTTCTATAATCATTCAGAAAAAAATAATAAATATTTTTATACTAACTATAAATACTTTCGGATTCAAATATAAATAAATTAGTTATTTAACATAAATATTTTTTTGTATAAATAAAAAATTATAAAATATAAGATGCAATAATAATTTTTCTTATAAAAAATAATATTGTCTAAGTTTATCATTTTCAATAAGCTAGTGAGGACGTCCAAGTGAGGTGCAACATTTGCAACAATAATTTAATCATACAACTGACTCTTCTATTGGCGGGCGGCAAGTACATATATAATATATTAAACTTTTCGAATTACTAGGCACCATATTATATTAATTAATTTAATACAAGTATTTTCCAACTAGCTTGCTTTTGTCTGCTAAAGTGTACCAACCATGCAGGTTGCCAAATCTATATAAGCTATTTACTTGATTTGCTTCATTGCTTGTTCTCCTTTTTGGAAATCTTTTCGGAGAGAATAAGGTCAGTTAGTAGTTAATTTAATTACCTCATTTTTTGATAATAAAAGAGGTTAGTTAGTTGGTACTAGATTACTAGTTGATGACTTACCACTTGTAGTGGAGGAAATATATATCTGGGTATAATTATTTGCTCAAGTTGATAGTTCAAAATGAATATGTTAGTTAATTTTGGATAAAATTTAGTGATGGAATCACATACATGATAATAGGATCGTTTAACCTCATTAATGTTTATAAATTTACTTGATAAATTTAATCAATTAGTTAATTTTTGTACTTCATTTATGTAAAAATAGTATTATTGACACTCCTGAAAAAAGATCTCTCCGTCACCGATAAAATATACACATCGATTGAATAAGCAAAGATATTGCTTAAATACTTCTCTATTTCATACTTTTAATATATCAAATTGAAGTTAGAATTATGATATGATAACATAAATTTATATCATTGACCTTCATTAAAAAAAATTTCTGCACATGCTCCTGATGCGCCTTCGCCTCTAATAATATACAAGTAGTAAGTTTTTTTGCTACATGTATATTTGGTTCAAAAAGAATACATTTATATTTATGATAGGTCTTATCTCTTTACGAAAAGATGCAGATTCAAATTCTGTAAAAAATATTTTAAAAAAATAAATATCAAAGCTAATTAAAGCTCTTCTTTTAAAAAAAATTTAGTTCAAAACGAAGGCAACAAAATACAATCACTCACTCTTTTCAGGAGAACTCTATTTTAAGAGAAGAAATAAATTAACGAACATATTTAACGTCCATCTACTTACCGTTCACTCATCTACCCATTCTTTATCTGTCAATATCAATTATATATCTATTAATTAAAAATATATTATTGTTAACTAATAAAGTTTAATCATTCTATGTATAAAATAATTTATATTTTGTACATAGAAAGATTAAACTTTGTTAGTTAACAATAATATATTTTTAATTAATAAATATATAATTATTATTAATAAATAAAGGTGAATAGAAAGATTAACAATACAAGATGGACTTGTGTCATTGCTCATAGATTAATAGTTTAAATTTTAGCGAAATAGATAAAAACAAGTGAATTTGACATGAAATAATGCATATAAGCCAAGTACTCCATGTAAGCTGCATGCTGATTTAAATAATATATCATTGGACTCTACTATTAAATTGGCGCGCCAGCATCGTAACTTGATGGGATCGCTAGAACCTATATTCTGGTATATATATTTTTTAATTATCTGTAATTTCAAGTTCCTATGCTATTTGTTCATATTATCCTCCTTTTGGAGATACGGGTTCATCATTTAATTCGGAGATTATAAGGTTGGTGCTTGGAGGAAATAAGGTTAATTATTAAGGGGTGTAGTTTAAGCGAGCTAATTATTAAATATGAACGTGCCAAGGCAATAATTAATTGTGCTAAACTTATTTTAATTTGGACTTGAAGATTTGTAGTTTTTGTCTAATTATTTTTTACTTGAATTTAATTAATGAGTGGGATGAGAACTAACTTTTAGTCTAATAGTAAAAGACAATCCTCTTCGTGTGAATAGTTGTAAATTTGAAATCTGAATGGAGGGTTCTTTATAAATATCTAAATTTGAGTGGATTGATTCTCATTTTTATCTCAAAAAAAAATTAATGAGCGGAATGTAATTCATTAGTCTTTGTGTGTGTGTAGAGTAAAGTTAGTATGAGTTTAACCTCACTAACCCTTTTAGCGAGTTTAACTCAAAAACTTATCAAATCGGTTTAAATTTTCAAATTTAAGTTGGTCAATAAATTCTTCATATTAAAATCTTATAGGATATTGAAATTTTCTATTTTTGGGGTTTTCTAACTATTTTTTCGAATTTTTAAAAAAATGATATATTCTTGTATATAAACATTCATTATTTTATTATTATTTTAGAATCATCTTAAAAAATTTGAAAAAAGTTAGAAAACTCCAAAAATAGAAAATTTCGGTATTCTACCAGATTTTGATATGAAAAATTTATTAAGCAACTCTGATTTATCGTTTGAAGTCGATTCGATAGGTTTTTGAATTAAGCTCATCAAAGGTGTTGGTGAGCTTAAACTCACACTAGCTTTACTTTATATACATATATATAGTAAAGCTAGGGTGTGCTTAAGCTTATTAAGGCTATTGGTGAATTTAACTCAAAAAAGTTATCTATCGAATCAACTTCAAACGATAAATCCAAGTTGCTCCATAAATTCTTCATATCAAAATCTCATAAAATATCAAAATTTTCTATTTTTAAAGTTTTCTAACTATTTTTTCAGATTTTTTTTAAGAATGACCTATTTTTATATGCAAAAATTCATTATTTTATTATTATTATTAGAGTCATCTTAAAAAATCTGAAAAAAATAGTTAGAAAACTCTAAAAAAATAGAAAATTTTGATATTCTATGATATTTTAATATGAAAAATTTATTGAGCGACTTGGATTTATCGTTTGAAGTTGATTCGATGGGTTTTTGAATTAAACTCACCAAAACCTTGATGAGCTTATTAAGTTCACCCTAACTTTACGCGATATATTTATATATTTGATAAATAGGAATATGGATCCTATATATATTCTTCTTTGTGACAGAGACTAGTAGTTAACTTCTATTTGAAAAAAGTTATATATCAAGATGGGAAATCTATGAGCGAGCCTCCGGTTTTGGCATCTAATTAATTTTCTTTAATTAATTATAGAACAGCGTGCTTAAGCCATCTTGAATGATCATTAATTGCATTATGCATATTATTTAATTATAGGCTATGAAAGACTGTATATATATTTAATTTGTACTAAAGGATTATTTTTCACCTGTTCAAATGAGCTTTTTTTTATTATCTTTTTCTATTTATTTGTAGTTAGAAAAATAAGTGTCAAATAAGAACTAACTAACAGTTTCCCCACAACAAACTCTCCTGCCAAAAAAAAAATTCACTTAAATTTCGAACCTACTTCTCACGGAGAGTGCATTACCTTAACCATTATATCGAAAATTGGTTTTCAGGAGCTTAGTATTAGTCAAATAGTGGAATTTCTTTGCAGTTAAAAAAACTTTTGTTACGCGCAAATATATAATCCTTGTAAATGTGAAATATGAATAATTATGTTTTTTTAGTACTTCTATTTGATACTTTCTTTTTTGCTATTCAACATAATTACTACAAACCTCAGACCTAGAAGAGGAGTTTGTGGACAGAACTAGCCCACTAAATTAATATATCGGATTACTTTGGAGAGAGTAATTTTATACATATAAGTATTAAAAAAAGGAGAGATTCCTTCAAATCTGGGATAAAGGACATAAATAATTAAACAATGAAAATTGAGAGATCCACCAAATCTGGGAGAGGCATATACATATATAACTTAATTAATCGAATTAATTAGTACATCGGATGACATTAATTGTTAGCTTGAGCAGGAATGAACTGTACTAGCTAGGTATGTACTATGATATAATTAATTAATGAAATCAAAACTCTATTAGCAGAAAAGTTAATTAAAAGTCAGAATGCATGCAGTACATACATGCTTAATTAAATTGCAACATGCTACTTTAATTAGCTTGATCAAGAAATTAATTAAAGCATACCTTTACCAACCAAGTGGCCTGGATGTATATATATATTTTTTTAAGAAAAAGTAGTAAGGCTATTAGTTTCATATTGAAACTAAAATTATTTTGAATGCCACAACCCAGTATTTTAGATTAAAACCAAAAGAAAAAAACTTAGTATTTGACATCAAGGATTATCACCAAACATTACAAAACAACCACAACAACATTATATCAAGTCTGAACAATACATTGCAATCTACAAGGGGGCACCTTTGTAGCAATTAAATATTTTAACACGTGTTAGCGATCTATAAGGCAGGTGGTCAAATTTATATTGGCACCTCCTCGTACCACATTTGGCTAAACCATTGAAATATGAACCATATCCAATAAACAATTTATATTCACTTATCACTTAGTCTTTTAATTATACCTTTGGGCTTTTGCCTATCACGGAATCCCTTTCTACCTTCTTCTTTCTTTCTATTTTTTTTAAAAGAAATTGGAGCTGGAACTCACCTGATTTTCTGCTGTTAGTGCAAAGTACCACATGGTATCGCCAGTCTTTGATTGGTCATGTCTGGAGGCCATTAAAAATCACATAATAAATGAGAACTTAATTGCATATTTTAATCTATTGACTAAATTAAGTAATATTTTTTGTGTAGAAAATCATAGGCTGAAAAGTCATAAATAAATAAAAAATCTGAGTGAATATTTTGTACAAATATTTGAAGTTGAGTAGTTTGATTTCAATTTTAATTAATCATCAAATCACACATGCATGCACCACTAAAAATATAAAGATAAATGTTTTGGTGTGGCTGATTCAAACTCAAGCTTATTTCTTTTTTATTTAACTAATTATAGTTCATGCAGCAAAGCTTTCATACTATAATTCCTTGTAAAAGACATTATTGTATATAGCCTATCTTTATTCTGTATATATAATGGAATGTGATAAGCTGGAATAAGGGATGAAATATATCAAGCCAGACATTTTTTTCTATATACCCATTTTTATTCTATTATATTTTTCTGCACAATTAAAGTCAGCAATATACATACACATAGAGCAATATACAAACGCAGAGATCTGAATTGCAAAGGATCTTGCAACAGTAGAAAGACCAATAGATGACAAACATTTGGCATCTTATCTCTAGTACTTAACTATAAATAACTTTCTATACATTTTTTCTTGTCTGTTCAATTAAGTCTTTATTAACAAGACATGGACTATACGCCGTTATGGCTCCTCTCCAGTACTGCATCGTTGCTGGAGACGATCTTGATGATCCCGAAAGTGGTCGTATGCGAATCTAGATAATACAAGCCACTTGATAGACTAGAATACCAATGTGTTAACATCTAAGAAGTTCAAGAGAGTGCTGTGGACTTCGGCTAAAGCCGGAGACGATCTGAACGCTCTTTGCGGACAAAGAGAGAGAGAGACACAGGACCGTACGACCAATAAGTTAGAGAAAGGTATACCAAAGCTGCTCTTTATATCAGATTATAGTTACCTGGTAATGTTACTGGTATTGGCTTCTTTCAGAATGGGGAGAAATTAGGCAAATTAAGCTCTTATTTTGGTATGTTGTGTTTCCAACTTTTCCTTGCACTGTGTTGCTTCTATTTTTTTTATTTTCTTTTTCTTTTTTTGGCTAATAGACCGCAAGCATGGTTGCTTCTACTTATGGATATTTCTTGGATTTTTACGGAAAAAATAGTTTCTTTTTGAAGTAATTATTTCTATTCTTAAGGTTTTCTGTTTCTTAATTTTTCCTTCGTCCTTTAAATGATTAGGCTTTTCCTGAAATGTTTCTTGAGAGTTAAAATTGTTTAAGACTACCTAGCTACTACGGTTTTCTGAAACATCATTAGATGAATAATTCTTGAATCAAATTTCAACGATGGAAAATTTATTGAAAATTTTGTCAGGAATTAGTTGAGGGAGCAATATTTAATTGTCTTGAAACAATATATTCCTTGTGCAATATTAGCAATAAGAACTAATATTTGCTTGAATCAAGTCCTTTTCTTTTCAAAATAAAGAGAAATATTGATAATTTGATTGAACTAGGGAATGAATAAACACAAATACACAAAATCCACATCCGGCCATCATTTTTCCAGGTTATACTACAACAGATCTACTGATAAGAAAAGTCTTGCTTTCTTTTCCCTTAGGTTTGCAATTGTAACTGCACTTATGTTCTCAGTTAACTGAAAAATTCTGTAACTGCACATATCCTGGCCATCATAGTCTCTAATTTAACCTTTTTTCTCTTTTGTTGAAAAGCTTAGGAGCATTTTTTTTCCCTGACTCTCTCGTTCGCTGCTTTGAATATTCAGTTTTTTCTATCTACTTGACATTATCTATCAGGAGAAACAAGGTTGTCCCCGGAAAATTGCGCAAAGGTAACCCATTAATTTGCTTCTTTTGTGTTTGGAAATTAAGGGCACTCGTAATTTGTTTAAATTCTTTAGTTTCTCAATTATTTTCATGATAAATTAGTTCTATTTTGCCTTTTATTGATTTCAACTTTGTTGTCTACTCTGCTAATTACTCTATTCAGAAAACTTTATATGCTGAGAGCTTAATTACTGAAAAGGCTTCCCACCCCTTCCTTTTCTATAATCTGGGTTATTTTATATTTTAAAGTAGCAGAACTTTAAGTTGTATTTATATATCTTTGCAGCAATATTGTATCCTGTTTCTTGCTCAGTGCTAACCATCATTCCAGATAATGATTAAAAGGTTAAAACTTTGTGAATTATTCTGACAAAGAAACATTAATCTGGACACCTATACTTTGATTTAAATTATGTGCATCTTTGTATATGGTAATTCTTATCAATTGAAAACAAGATTGGAGGGCTTGGAATGTTCTTCAATATTTGGTAAATAGAACCTTTCTTGTCCACTTTCTTTCATTATTCCTCCTTTTGTGAAACTACCAAGTGTGTTATTGATTGATTCCTCTGCCGGGATGCACTGAAACTTCAATTAGCTACTTCAATGCTCTCATTGCTTGACCTAGTTAATTAGTAGTAGTAATAGTAGTAATAGTAGAGAGAGAGAGAGAGCGAGATTTTGTATATGTACATAGGATCAAGTACTATAGAAAATTTTAATTTTCAGTAACGATCTAATAGATGAAAGCTTAAATCTTGAAAGCAATATAATAATTAAAATTTAAAATGAATGGATGAAAAGGGAAGAAAGTATCAAACCATATGAGCAACTGATTACACAAAATATTTCTAATTGGGTTAATCTTTTTAGAAGGAAATTAATTATGTGAAGTCTGTTATAGGTAAAGAAAAATGGGGAGAGGGAAAGTACCTATAAAGAGGATTGAGAGCACAACAAGCCGGCAAGTGACATTCTCAAAGAGGCGCAAAGGTTTACTCAAGAAGGCTCGTGAACTCTCGATCCTATGCGATGCTGACGTCAGTCTTATTGTCTTTTCATGCACTGGTCGCTTGTATGAATTTTCAAGCTCAAGGTATGAGAAAGTCTATATATGTTTTTAAGTCTCTTACTGTTTTGGGGGGAATTGAAGTGATCCTTCCTTGCATGAACTATTTATATATGTATAGTAATGGGATCTTTCTTGCATGAAATATGTATATTTAGTAATTGATAATTATCTATGACATAGAAGGTGACAGTGAAGAAGCTTATATAGGGCTTTATATACTTGGGGTTTTTATCTATCTGTTCACACGGCATTTGCAAGTGTACAATAATTAATTAACACAAATTTATAACTATAAACTGAGAACTATTTTCTCACTTATCACAATGCAGTGATGATCAATTTGATACTATGTGTAAGTGAAGTGCTACAATATATAAAAATATTTTTGGTGAAAACTTGTACAGCTATTCTCAACAGGATGAAGCAGAAGAGTAGTTGATACTAAACGATAACTTGACTACCTGAAGATATATGAATGTGATATTTATTTGCATTATCCTGTTAACATGGGTGCACACATAATTAACAAATTACATAGTTAATAGGGTCTAGAGAGTTTAAGCATGTGCGAAATGTTTTTCCTACTTGGACAAAAAAAATAGTTCCTTTTTTTTGGGAAGGAACAGTTCTAATTAAGATCTGTTTGTCTTGATAGAGATCACTCATCACAACAATTTGTTTCAAGTCTGATCGGAAAATTTTAATCTAAAGAATTCAGTTATGTGAATACTATATATTTATAATTAATTCTGCTGTAATTCATTAATGTGTAACAATAGTATTTTGCATTTCAATGTTTGTTACAGCATGAAAGCAGTACTCGATTGCTACACGAAGTCAAAAGATGACGACAATGCATTACTGAATCCAAATTCACAAGTTAAGGTACATATGCATTTTTGAGAGCTTGATCATAACAATTTTTCATTTGTTGATATCAGATGATATATCTGATAATCTCAAGTTCTTATCTAAGATATTAACTTCATATTTTTGTGTAATATATATATATATATATATGTATGTACTGTTTTCTTATCAGTTTTGGCAAAGGGAAGCAGAAATCTTGAGGCAGCAGCTGCATAATTTACAAGAAATCCAACGGTATATACTGCTACCATAAACCTCCCCCATGCATCATTTAGCAATTAATAAGAAAGAAAACAATTGTATAAAAGAACTAAATTTCGTATGTTTATAACTTCATGTAGATACATAGTTATGACCTAAATTTTTTATTTTCAAACAATTGCGTGGTCTATCTGCTAACCATAATGTTGTGAAAATTGCAATTCCAAAGGTTATGAGATAAATGCACAATCAAGAAAAATTAAATGAAGGAAACAAACAAGGATGATTTCAACACAAATAAGCACTTCTGTTGAGAACTACTTCTCATGTGTTATTATTAGGTTGCAAACCAAAACATAATACTAGCCACTTGAGATGTTTAAGGTCATGGACCTCATCTAATACTAAAAAAAATAAGAAATTGTGTTAATTGATACAATGCTGGTGCGTTTGAAAAACAAAACACAATTTGCAGATAATGTTACCAACCATAATGGTATATATATTTTACTAACCTCTCTAATATTGAAGTTCAGGCAGCTGATGGGTGAAAATTTGTCGGGGTTAAACGTGAAGGATTTACATCTTATAGAAAATCAACTGGAGTCGAGCTTGAATTCTATTAGGAAGAAAAAGGTCCATTTAAAAAAAATTTATATATATATAATGATGTTTTTCTCCTCCTTTTAATTTCTCATGCCAGATTGAAATTCCTTTCTGTTTAAATTCAATTTGGCAGGAACAACTTTTTACTGAAGAAATTCAAGAGCTTACTAGGAAGGTACTATGCACTCTGTAGCACACAAATACACCAACATGCATACGAGCGAACTTCCAAGGAATCAACATAAATGAGTATTGTCCAAAAACAAAAGAAACAAACAAACAACGGTTTTCCACTATTTTGTTTCACTCTTCTTTATTTATATATATATTTAATTAAATTTTCAGTAAGCATATTTGGTATGTGGGAAAATGAAGAATTGCTGAAAATTTTAGGAAAATATTTTGCTAGAATGGAATAATCACATTTATTAGAAATTTAACTCTGTACAACCAGAAAATATCGCGTATTAATATTCATTGCAAACACGAAATACGGTCATGGATGGCCTACAGAACTAATACAGTATCATTCATATTTCTGTATTAACTTTTCTTGTCAACATTTATTCAGGAGGAGGAGAGAGAGGTAAAGAGGTACATTAAAACAAAAGAAATAATTTTGGATATATACAAAAGAAGTAATTCCATAGAAAATAGTGCTACCAGCAATCCAGGATATTTTGGTTGTGTTTCAGCTGTATGTGCATATCACATTGTAATGTTTCATAAGGACAGATACAATAAATTGAGGTTTTGTTACCTTTTTAGGGCATGTATGAAATTTATAGTAAACAAAATCTGATATATTCAATGTACTTCAATCTATAAAGCAATATTGGAACAGTATTTTAACAGTTCATTAATTGATTATATATCTATAGGAACAGCTGATCCACCATGAGAACATGGAGCTTTACAAGAAGATGAATCGTGCACATCAGGAAAAAATAGAATTACAAAAGAATGTAAGTCTTTTTTCTTCATAAAAAAGATAATAGAACATGACTACAAAGATTGTATTCTTTTACAGACCAGTATATTTACCAGTATGAACAAGCACAGTAAAATTAGTGCAATAATTGTATTCTTTCAGCATTTTGGTAGCATCAGTATCAGTTGCTGGGTATCAGAAAAGCCAGTATAGAGGCTTATGGGTAAAAGCTCTCTACATCAGTGTAAGAAAACAGTCTAGTTTGGGCAGGGTATACTACAGTATACAAATATATATATAGAACAGTCTATTCTGACAGTAAACAATATAGGTCTCATATATATGTGTAGAAATGTTCACGTCTCCAAATTTAATATTTGGTATGTTGGATCAATTCAGCTATATGCAGGAGATGAAGCAAGCGGTAGCAGACCGAATATTGCAGTGCCGTATTCATTTACTATATCCAACTATGTGGAGCATGGACCTCCAAATTCTGAATTATCTGAGACCAACAACAAGCTGAATGCGCATGAGCATGAACATAGCAAATCGACAAGCCTGGGGTAAGTTCCTGTGACTAGCTAGTTAATATTTTTGGTTAAAACGATTGATATATAGCACGGTTTTAAGATTTACACATAACACCATGGACTAAAGATAATGTTAATGTCATTCATATCGAAGGTCACAAATTGGAAATCTAGCATTAGAGTTGCATGACAGATTAATTGAGGCATGAAAAGACCATTTTAATTAAAATACACCATCAAGACCTCAAAAGTATCCTTCATTGCATGATATATAGATGCGCAACATTTTGTTCATATACGGAACAAAAATATATCATGTTAGAACTTAAACTACTTAATAACCTGCCAAATTAAAGAGTATTAGCAATCACATATCCAATTGGATTATATGCTATATTTCATATGTACAATTGGATTAAAGCAATCAAAACTAATATGGGGCTTCAAATAATCTCATATGTCCAATTGGATTAAAGCAAAGAGGTCAGATCTGACCCGGACCAAGGATCTAGCTAGCACATGCAATTGTACAGTATACTAGTTTATTGGGAGGCCTTTTCATATCTGTTTATTTTCTAAAAAGTTATTCTCGGTTTAATCTCGGTCCATTAGTATCACTGAGATACCACTAATTTAGCATAGGAAAATGTTCTCAGCCTAGTAAATAATAATACTGTTAAACACCCCACTGCTATTCTTTCCTGACACAAGAATAGTGTAAGATATATAGTAGGTACAACCTTTTCTTTTTAGCATGAAAAATTAGGTCAAAGCTCTTAAATCATGCACTAGGCTACGGATGGTTTCCCATAGTACAACCTTTTTCTGAATAAGTTACACTTCTTCTTTTTTATTTTTTATCAAACATGCGATTTATTTTTTTCTTTTTTTCTAATATAAACAGACTTCAGTTGATGTAGCTGGGATATGAATTAAGTGGTGAAGAAATATGTCGTTAAATCAGTGTGTAATTTGCTTTAATGGAGATCCCATAGATTGTGACAAATAATTACCTTTAATTAGAATAAACTTTGTAGAGAGATTTTTTTTTCTTTTTTGCTTATTGATAATAAAGAGATTAATGTATTTCTGTAATGTACAGTGTAGCTTTTAAGACATTAATTAAGGAGTTGTCGTGTAAAATGGAGGTTTTGATGAGTTTTCTTTCCTTTTAATTTTTTCTATTGATTTTTTTTAAGATAAAGATGAAGGTCATTTTTTTTTCAATTTTAAGTATTTCAAAAAAAAATTTAATACAATGAAATTTACATAGTAGACTATCCATCTGCTACCTTAAAACAAAAGTATTTCGAAAGAATCTTTTACGGAACTAAGTTTAAATTTTCAAATCAAATAAGCTATAATAATTTTTTTCGTTACGGCATGTACCTTAATTTTTTTTTCTTTTATAATGCTTATGAATTATGGCATTACCTTTTTCTCTTAATTTCTTGCGTTTGTTACAGCCCTTTTTTTAATTTTATGTGTTCCAATTTTATTAACAGTTAAAATGTGTTCAATGAATAGTAATATAGCACACAATCTCACTCTCAAGTATGAAATATCCATAGTGCGAATTATGTAAAATTAAGTAGAAAATTGTATGTGGCGTTAATTATTGAAAGTTTCAAACTAAAGTTGGTCAAAAAGTTGAAGCAAATTGTACCAAGTGCATTGATGGTGTTTGAACAAATGCTTTTTTTAGGTCTTTTGGGCCTCCTAATCAACACATGAATACATTCAATTAATTGCACAAATGGGCTTAATGTATTTGATCCTTAAAAACTAACTATATTCATTTAGTTTATGAAGTTGTAATTTTTTTTAAGATAAAGATAATAGTCAAATTATTTAAATTTAAATGTTTATAAAAAAGAACATTATTCGAATCTCGAATATTGGATCTCGCATACGAAAAATATTATTTTTTTTACTAGACCAAAGGTTCATGAAGTTGTTATTTTTATCAAATTAGTTGTGAGGTTAAAACATGTTATATACAGCTGGATGGATGAGATATTGAGATGGCAATCCTGGGGCATGGCACCAGTTTTTAACCAAAATATTAATATTATATTACCTCTATTTATAATTAAAACTATAAGAATGCTTTTACAAGGAAGCATCTATTGTGGGGGCGCAATGAAGCCTAAAATCATGGCATGCATTTGCTCATCATACAAT
The DNA here is from genome assembly GCA_037678475.1 of x Bolboschoenoplectus mariqueter. Lineage (NCBI taxonomy): Eukaryota > Viridiplantae > Streptophyta > Magnoliopsida > Poales > Cyperaceae > x Bolboschoenoplectus > x Bolboschoenoplectus mariqueter. The sequence goes on from CM075282.1 coordinate 2,856,444, forward strand.
AATAAGCTTTGCTATAAGTGCATTGCATAAAAAGAGAAGGGATAGGTTCTTTGAATTCACATTTTCTGAAGTATTTATCTCATAAAATCTATTTTTTTTAAAATATCATGTGTAAATCTCAACGCTATCCGTTACAGTACATATTATAATGACCGTTCGTTTTTTCTGTCCACTTCATACGGTGAAATGGCTGTCCGTTTTAAAAGATATAGACTCAAGGTTTTTTTTTGGTGAAAACATATTTTATTCATCTGCTAGCTAGAATTGCGAAATCAAACGATACATGTTGCCATCCATGATTGCTTTAGAAGGGATTGGTTCTTTTGTGGCGAAAGCTTATTTAATTTATGCTCGAAGCGCAAAATTTTTGAGAAATTTTGTTGATCGGAGTATGAGTATTACTTGCTGTTGTTAGTCATTTTTCCTTCTAAATTATGAGCTGTAACTGGCATATGTTTATTTATATATGTGCTACACGGTACGCTACAGAAACTAAAATCACAAAAGAACAAAGGCGCTTTAAAGTTGCTTTTCATCCTTTGCATTAGACGAGTGAGTGGAGTGGGGAGGCATTTAGAATAATATTTTTCGTGAAATTATAATTTCATCAATTTTTGCATTAGCTGTGAGTTCCTAAAATTGTTAGAACAAACGAGAATTAAAGAATTGTAATGATAACACTAAATTGTTTGTAAAAATATGTGGTGCTCCATGATAATGATAACACTGAATTGTTTTCATTTACTACATTAATAGTTAGAGTTTGTAGTAAGAATAAAAAAATAATAATGATTGAAAATTGATGTTTTAACTTTAATTCATTATAGAAAACCAAAATTAAGTGTACTATAAAAAACAATACCATATATATAAAAGGTTGGAGATTCGAAACAGAATGAAGCTTTATATACACAAATAAAAAACTTTACTTTACTTTAGAGAATCAAAATTTAGTGTACTGACAAACACAATAATATCTAAAGTAAGATATCTTCATCTTTATCTAAAAAAACTTTATTTTATTTTAAAAATGATAATGTTCTAGACCTATTCTCAAATTATGATCCAATCTAGTTCAAAAATTTTAGGTTGATCCTACTTGTGATAGTATCTAAAAATAAATGCTCAGCCTTATCCGTCTATATTTTGTATAAAATTATTCTGTCCTATCTAACTTTAGACATGTTAGTGCTTTTATAAGCAGCTCAGAATAATAATTTTATAATACAATTTGCAAAACAAAACATTCAACACATATATTCATAATAAATATATATATTGATAGTTTATTGAAAGTACTTAATGAACAAATAATAAATTAATCAAAAGAATTTAATTTTAAATTTAAGTTCAATATTATCTTAAATTTATATAAATAACTATAAAAGAAAACATACAAAATTATATATGAGGAGGATTTCAATACCACTAGCTTTTAATGTCACAAAATGTCACAAATTTTTTTTGTTTATATTTCAAATTTTAACATCAAAAAATTAAATCCAAAATGTTGATCTTATTTATTTTCATAAGAGATGTATGTGTATAAAATTTCATTATTTTTTGAGTTCATTTAATATCAAATCAAGTTACCATAAAATGAATGTACTAAATTAATCAATCATAGTTAACTAGATTCATTCATTCTTTAACCACTTAATCTAACATTACATGAACTCAAAAAATCATGAAATTTTACATGAATATATCTCTCGTGAAAACAAACAAGATCAACGGTTTGAATTTGATTTTTGAATGTCAAAATTTACAATATAAATAAAAAAAAATTTATGATATTTTGTGGAACCCTCCTCATTATATATATAATATAACATAATTACGACGGATAATTTTGGAACGACAACAAAAAATAATCACATATTCAAAATTCATTGCTTTTATTTAGTTTAATTCCGGAATTCACATTTCATACTCAAAAAGAAAATTAATGTTGGGGAACAAATATGAAATTTAGGAGGGTTGCTAGTTCATCTTTTGGAGTAGTTTAGTAAATATTCCGCCTTCTAATCAATAATCATAATCACCATTTGCCATTAATTAATTAAGACTAGACCAACTACATCCTTTCCGGAAAGGGTACACCGGGCCTATACAATATTTTATTGTCCAACCAAACGAAGCATTTTTGTGGCCCCACCATTAACATTGGTGGTTTGGCATTCATGAATCATGACAACCACTAACCAAGTCTCTTCACGGATTAATTACAGATACTATATTAATACCATCATCATTAATATTAATTTTATTATTTATATTAATAATTTTATCATATAATTTATTTATTCAATATTTTTTTATTCAATTTAATTGAGTAATGATTCAAATTACTGATACTTAAATTAAATAATAAGAATACTATACAAAATAAATTACATAATAAAATCATAAATAATAAAATTGATATCAATAACGGTATCTATTATCATATCTCCCAAACATTTTCCTTACCAAAAACAAACTCTTATTGTATATACCATAGACCGGGTCTACCAAGCAACAAGATCTTTATAAACTAGATTAACAACCAACTAGATGTCTCTGTCTCCCCACCAACCAATCAAAGATTCAAATTTAAATATAGTTGGTGTCAAGCCACTTTCACATCAATACTATCTGGAATTCCTAATAAAATTAAACTAAAAAAAAGATCCAGCAAATTGTCATATCTTAACCTAATAATTAAAACATATGTTAATAATATGTACAAACAAACTTGATTTTACTTCCAAAACGAGTCCATATGTGATTTCACCTAAATTTCACATATTAAAAACAAACTTTCACTATACAATCAAAAACCTCATGCTTGGAAGGCATCATTAGGACAACCACTTTACATCCTTTATCCCAAAAAAAAAAGTAAAAAAAAAAAAAAGCAGTTAACAGAATAAGAGAAACAAGAACCAACAACTTAACCCTACTTTCTCTCCCTGTGTTCTTTTTTTTAATTTTTTTTCAATTTTTTTCCTTCAAGGACAATTATATGTACATGGGACCAGCTTTCCAAGCCATGATGCCTTTTTTTTTTCCCAAAAACAAAGAAAAAAATTCTACCACACTCAATACACACCATCAGCGGCTGACCTTCGGCTCCGTTTTAGCCCCCACAAAAAGAAAAAGGAAGAAACACAAAAGCCTGAAAAAAATTTAGGCTATTTGGAAAGCAAAATTGAACCCATGTTCTGATCCCACAAACAAAGATAAAGCTATCAATCAACCAAACTCTTTTCCGATGACAAATTACTTAACCTTGTATATATCATTACATCCTGTCTTCATTTCTTCATAAGCTCAAGCTAATAGGTTGGTTCTCTTACAGACCCATTTTGGATATAACCAAAACTTGACTCCAAACCGACATATCCATTATATCTTCAGTTGAGCCAATTTAACCTAAAAAATGAAGTTATGTAAGCAAATTTCTTGTTTAACCTAGATACACAATTGACGCAAGTGTAAGATACAAATTGGCTATGACCATTCACCAACTACACAGTAACTTCATTTTTTGGCACCTACCACATTTTCTCCGAATTTGACAAATCTTATGACGAATACACGATTTAAACCATATTATCTGTGAGATCAACAAACTTTGTTTATAATATTAGATATCACTAAAAAAATTGAGTTGTACCCGAATCACGTACTTTAGACCTTTGCCAAACTATTCCCCAATTAGAGACTTGTTACTATGGTTGGAACAACATTGTATTTTCTCGGTACTGTTTCATGCTGGTTACAACCATTATCAGCCAAATAATCTGTGAGACAAAAAAAAAATGACAGTACCTTAAGTTGGTCTGAGTTATGCAGTTAAAGATGCAATCTCCCCAGAATTTGTCTCTTGTAATTCCACCCTTCTTAGATCTCTCAAATGCTGTAAAATCTCATGCAGCAAGTCCAGCCCAGCATCTCCTTTCTTCAGCGATTTAACACAGTGTCTTATAAATTCTCTATCAGCCTCCAGAGCTTGTAGCCTTTCATACACCTCATTAACTTCTTCTTGTATAGACAGTCTCTCTCTCCCAATGGTTCCGTCATCTCCATTTTCCTCTCCATTCTCTTCTTCATTCTCGAGGCTCGCTGCATCAAACAAAGGCAACAGCCTCTTGCCTCTAAATCCTGAGTTCTTACCTCGAAGATTGTGCTTAATACTGCCGTTTCCTGGCACATGCAACACGTCTGCTACAGATTCACAATCTTGACAATGATTTTCATTTTCCTGAGATTCATCGATACTTCTTTTCTCTTCTTCACTACCTTCCTCCAATGAAAATAGCTTCTCTTCCAACCCTTTGAGTTGTTCCAAAATCGACTCTCTCTCCTCCTCAAACTCGTCCAATGATGACTCGAGGGAAATCATGTGCCCCTCAACAGGCACATATTCGTCATTTCCATTCTCAAGAGCAACACCATACTCTAACGAATCTGATGATGAGGAGGAGGATGTCTCCGACCCACTTTTCTTTCCCACACTATGATCTCTTTGTCTCCCGATTTTTCCCTCTAAAACCATAACCTTATGCTTATACACCTCTAGTTCTTTCTCTAGTTCCTCTTTCTCTCTCTCCCTCTTCACAACCAGCTCATTCAACATTTGCAAAGCTTCTTGGTCGTACTCTGACTGTTCCTCCATCATTCGCTGGTATTGTAGTGCCTCCATTTGCATTGTGGCTTTCTCCTCTTGTAGCCGATTAATCATGGCCATGGTTTGATTCGCGGCTATTGCCGAAGCACTCCTCTCCTCCTCCAGTTCAAGATAAATTGCACGCAATGTGTTTCTCTCGGATTGCAGGGCAGACTTTAGCTGGTCAATGCTCGATGGCTCAGCCGAGTCAGTTTCACTGTTTAAACTCAGTCCATCAACAGATTCTGGCCCAGGTTTGTTTTTATTGAAAATTAGCCTCCCTTGCAATAAGTGTATGTCTTCTTCCGTTGTTATATGGGTTGGAGTTTCGGGCGACTTTTCCTCCTCTGACTGGTTACCATTATGCTCCGTGTGCCCTATTTTTAGAAAAAGGAATAAGAAAGAAGGTTTTCATCTGTGACCTTACAAATTCTCAAAATGTCATTTGTATGATTACAATCTATGCACCCAATTCCTATTTTCATTAATATAAACAAAATGGCAACAGTACCCTCCTTAATCTTTCAGATACAGAAACAAAGACAAACGAGGAACATAGGACTTAAGGAAGAAGATAAAGATTGAAAACATAAGAAATTAATAACAGTTGGAGACAAATTACACTTAATATAGGTTTTATTGTTCTTTTAATTAACCTAAAGATTAAAAAAAAGGGCTAAAGAAATTATGTTACCATTACCATCAGAATTCTCAATATGAAGCAAATGGTCTAGTATTGGTATGGTGGAATCCGCTCTCTCAATTTCAATCGGTCCAAGTCCTATCAAACAAAGGAGATAGAAATAAATAAATACAAGTCATATGTTTAAAAGTGTTTAAGACGGCTCAGAGAGACCGAGATGGAGAGAGTACCTTTGATGGATTCATCAAGTTGAGCGGAAGAAAGGTCAACTAAACTCACTAAACTATTTTCCGGTTGTTCCTTTACTGTAACCTCTGCATTTTGGATGGGAGAAAAATCACAAGATTTTAGAAACGGAAAAGATGAAGCAGCTGATTGCAATTTGTAAAAGCTAGGAAGAAAGCATTGCCGCTTAACTCACCTTGATCAGTACCACTAGTTTTTTTAATGCTCGGAGAGATCGAGTCATGGGTAGTAGCCAGTACCGGCTCAACTTGTTCTTGCTCCCCTATCTCACTTCCAATTGATATATCCAAATCCTCTTTATTGTCCTCTTCAATACCTGCATTTGCAACGAAATCAACAATGCAAAATCAAAAATTACAATTCAATAACAACATCGGCGTAAATGCTTGATTTAAGATTACAGGACCATTATGCAAATCCTGCAAAACATAAAGGACTGAATTGTACATTTACCTTCCTCTTCGAATGCATTAGAGGAGTTTTGTTCTACAGGACCGGACCTTTCTTCCTCGGAAATAGACACTATGTTCTTCTCTTCTTCTTCTAAAACAACACCAATATCAAGGAGTTTCACATCATGAACGATTAACCCGTTACAAGACCCGATTTCTCGTTCTTCACCACGGAACTGATTCAAATCACACACCTCGGTCATGGTAATTGAATCAAACAACTCTAACGCTCTCATACTTGCATCGTCAACAACATTCTGATCTAAATTTCGTGCCGTTATCACTGAAGAACCATCAATTTCACCTGGCATTGGATCATCAAACTTAATTAAGGGTTCCTCTTCAAAGTTAATGACCGAATTGTTTTCCTTTTCAACCTCTGAATTTGTTGCATCTTCATTTTTATTCTCATTCTGAAACTCTTTGTCTGTAACTTTATCTTTCTCCATATCCGGTGACAGCACCGCTCTGACCTCTTCTGGTTCTAAAATTACATCTCCATGGTTATCATTTGTAACCTTTTCTCCATCTAAGATGGATTCTCTATCTATATCTCTTTCTCTCTCACTGACCCTATCTAACACATCAAAACCAATGATTTTCCCTTGATCAACCTCAAAAATCGCATCTTTACCCAAATCATCACTGTCGATATACTCCAAAACACCCCAATTAGATTTAGAAAGGAAGTACGGAGAGTAGAAACCGCTCTCCAATGCAACACCGCAACAAGAACACTTCAGATCCTTCTCTCCCATCTCACTCCTTCTCATCCATGAGAGAACCGCACCGCCGCCACCCGGCGCCGGTCTCGAGGATCCACAATCCTCACACATGTCACCAGCCTCAGCGAGTCTCCTATGCAAAGAGCAAAATCCCAACTGAGACACCTCAACTCTGTGCGAATCGCACAAATAGCGCCGATATGATTTGCGAGGAGGATCGGGTTCGAAGAGGTGATCTACTCTAGAACAGAGTATGCAAGGAGGTTTTAAACCGAAGAAAGATGCGAACTTTGAGATGAAGTAGGAGAAGAGACCGTTTAGGAGGAGAAGCACTATGAGGATCCATTCGAGAAGGGTGTACACGAGAACCCGCGTAATCCTCGGGGTTCTTTTGTAAAATGAAGCCGTGAATTTGTTAGCAGCCATGGTGTTTTCTGATGACAAATACAAAGATGTTAGCTTTTTTTGTTCAAATGAGATAGGAGGAGGAGGAGGAGGAGGAGGAGATGCGAATTGCCTCGGGAAATAAGAACGAGAGAGAGAGAGAAGAAAGGAAGTATGTATGGTAAAGGTATTTACAGAGGGGAGATATGGAAGGTTTTAGAAGAGGAAGAGAAAAGAGAGAATAGAGAATAGAGAAGAGGAGAGGAAGAAAAGGAAGGTGAAGTTTTGCTGTAGAGAGAGAGAGAGAGAGTCGGAGAGAATAGGTGTTTCTACTTTGTAGTGGGGCCCACAAGGCAAGTAAAAGAGGAATCCAATTGATTGATTGTGTCATCTTTTTCCCCTTTTTTTTTTCTTTTTTTTCTTTCTTTTTTTTTTTTGCAATTTTCTGTGTTATTTTATTTTGTTTGATATTTTCAATGCTTTTGCTTTACCTTTTTGTTGGAGTGAGGATTAAGATTTAAGGGGGCTTCTCTGAGTTCTCATTTGGTGGTAACTTAACAAAAAAACACTTGACAAAAAAAAAATCACATCACATGAGGAATGAAAGCTCACAACAACCACACATTAATTTCATATTTCATCCTAATAATTAGAAACAATAAATATATCACAGGAAAACATAAAATTAAATTAATTTTTCAAAATTTGAGTGCAGAAAACATGTAAGAATAGGAACTTTATGCCGTGATTTTTTTTAAGAAAACACCAATTTAAAAATGTTTTAAGAAAAATGCATCCATAAGGATGTTAATAAAATAAAAATATTTTTAAATTTTCTGATTCATAATTTGGAGAATAGAAAAGGAAGAGATTCTTTTTTTCTTTTATATCCACATCGACTTTAACACGTTGGTATTATTATTATAGTAAATTAGAAAATTAATTTCCAAAATAGATTTTTCTAAAAAAAGAAATTTAAAAAGCAAAAATCCCGGAGAATATTAGTTCAATTTTATTGCAATTTTTTTTCTAAAAAAAGTTATCATAGTACAGTGATGTCTATTTGAATTGCCAAAAAACTTTTTGTCAAAACTTCTAAATAAGTGACGAGCTTTTTTTTTAATTAAGAGCTCCCGTTAATTCCAATATTTATTTTTTTAAAATATTTTTTTACGAAATTTGAATTTATATTTTTTAAAAAAGACGAAATATATCATTACTGTGCTAGATTAAGGTTCTAAATAAGTGACAAGCTAATTCTTTTGTTTTCCAAACTGTCTCAGCTGGAATCAATCATAACATAATAAATGACATTATGATATGTGGAGCCTAATTATAAAAAAATAAAATAATTTTTTTGCTTACTAATGGAAACAAATAAAAATAACATGATAGCACATAGCATGGAATTGTCTGTCCTTTTCTTTTTCTTTTTTTTTGTTTTTTTTTCTTTTTTTGTGAAGCAAGGAATTGGCTGTCTTGAAATCTAAATCATAGCATACAGTTTGGAAAATCTTGGTTGTCTGTTACTGCTAGCATGTAACTATCTCTGTAACAATTCACTGACAAATGAGACCTTTCGGAGCGCTCATAGTTGGGGTCCACATGTCAATGACCTGAATCACAAATTATAATAGAGAACTTAAAACAAAAGAGTTGCTGAGCATCCTCCAGCTAACTAGTTTTGATCCTCTCAACTTGGTACCAAAAAAGACCAAAATAACCTAATTAATTAGAGTTTAATCACAAGGGAGTTGATATATATAGATATTGTTATTGATACTGTCGTCGTCGATTTCAATTTTATTATTCAAATTAAATGAGTTATTATTTATGTTAGAGACTTAATTTATGGGACCAAAAAAACCAAAATAACCTAATTAGAGTTTAATCACAAGAGAGCTGATATACAGATATCGTCATTGATATCGTTATCGATACCGGCTTAATTTGTTATTTAGATTAAATATGTTATATATTATTCAGGTTAACGATTTTATTATGCAATTTATTTGTATAATATTTTTATTATTCAATTTAAGTGAGTTATTATTCAAATTAATGACATTTGAGTTAAATAATAAAATATTATACAAAATAAATTATATAATAAAATTGTTAATATAAAAAATAATTTATTTTATATAAATAATAAATTTAATATCAATCACGTACGACGACATGTTCCAAATATTTTCCTAATCACAAAATGTTGAATGACGAACATGAATTCCACTAAATTAATAAGAAACAAAAAACTAAAGAGAAAAGATGCGCCATGTGTTAAAAGGAGGTAGTTCTACCTTATATCTTGAAAAAATATTATAGTAAGAAAAAGTGAATTAGAGACATCATTGAAGACATGTTCAAAAGATATATATATATGTATAATATATCTTCTTTTAAGAATATAAAGTATATTCATTTCTACCATTCTATGATATTATATATATATATATATATATATATATTATATATATGCTTAGATTTGCTTTAACAATCTTAATTAATAAGAGGCAATTAATATAAAGAAATTAAAGTCATGTTCATGAAACTTTTCATCATGAGCGTGCAATTTACTTTTTTTTTTCATCAACTATCTAATTAAATAATCACACCTCACTAACTAATTAATTATTTACTAATTAAAATTAGCTCCGAAATGTCACTTTTGATTAATCCTCTTTAAAAATTGTGCTCTAATTATGACCATAAATTTTCTTTGATTTTGGTCAGGACTTGTTCATACTTTTTTTTTTAATTTTTTTTCCCAATTTCATATTCAATATGTATGCATTTGCGCCGAAAGTTATATATGTTGGTCTTATAAAGTGTTTGAAGTTTGAAGTTTGAACTTAGAATATGGATATCAACTTTTTTTTCATAAGGAATTTTGAAATGGATAATTTGGTTGCAGATCCTAAGTGCCAAAAACAGATGGATATATACTCAAAAAATGCCTTCTGATGATATGTTAAGGAAAGGCATTTCGCTTTCTAATATTATTATTTCTTTTAAGTGTAATCTGATATTTCATAAAGTATGCATTAAAATTATATGAAATCTACATAATTTAAATTACTTATTTTTAATAAAATATCAAATAGTACTTAAATTATATAAAAATTTAAAACACCATCAATCTATTAATTCAACAAACAATATGTCTATAAAATATTTTATACTTTTAAGATTTTTCGAAATTTATTTAAAAATTTATATCAAAATAACCATTCTCAACATCATTTTTTTTCCAATTTATTATTTTTATTGAAGAACGTAAGCACATACATATATCATAAATTAATAATATAATACAATCATATTAAAGCTAGAGGAGGAAAGTCCATGCATACCATTAGAAAATGAACTGAAAAGATTTAAAAAATTTAACAAAAAAAAAGGATTCAACGAGTAGAAATTCAGATTGCCAAAGTTTGCTTCAGCTCATCTTTTTAGACAAATCCTTTTTTTTTTTTTGTAGCCTGTTTCTTTGTGGCTGAGACACAAATATTGTTTGGTGTTGCTCTATTACTAAGAGAGAAGGTTTTAGGCATCACAAATATACATGTATTTTTTCAAGTAATAGAAAAACATTCAAATTTCTAGATTTTCTAAGATAGTGTACACAATAGTTGAAACAAAATCAGGAATGGAACAGAGCATAGTGATAGGATGGAGCAAAATTTTAATGTGGAGCATAAATTTATGATTATTCTAAACAACAAAAATAATTTTATATGAGAATCAGTTTTTGGTTTACTGATAAAAATAATGTTTTCCGTGTGAGAGGTCATAAGTTCGAAATCCGTATGGAGGTTATTTATGAACATTTAAAGGTGAATAATTTAAACTCTCATTTTTATCTCAAAAAAATAAATTTTTTTTATAATTTTTTGAAAAAGAATAATAAAGAAATATATTTTAAAAAAAAATTTAGACCAGAGTTGGCACGTACCACCCTGATTTTATGTGGTTTTATTATTGAAAAAAATATAAATCAGCATTTACATTAACAATGAATATCTTCATAAGACGATAAATTTGAATACTAATAACTTCATTGCATATCAATTATATTACAGATTACAGAGTGTCATCCACTTAATAATTAACATATCTTACCAAACACTAATTAGAACAAATAATTTGAATTTTTTTAAAAAATATACATGGTTGCAAATAAAAAGAGTGCAGATGTGTATTCACCAATGACACATCCTTACAAGCCACAGAAAATCCTCTTGTTTCTTTGATTCTTCTTTGGAAAACATGTACTAGAAGAAGCCTCCAACTTTGACATATATATTGTACATAGGATTTTGAATAAACTATTTCAGTAAATGAAATATCAGAGATTTAATTAGAGTTGATCGCCTTAAATTATATTACTTAAACAGAATGTATGAAAGCTCCAAAAGAGTTTAAAAAGAAACTAAAACACATGATGCATAAAAAAACAAAGGGAAGCTTTTGTTGAATACGCACGCAACAGACAAAACTTTCGTTAGTTCAAATACGGACAATGAATTTATTTCCCTCTGGCGACTTCTTTGACTGTGTATATTATTTGCAACTGTGGAACCTAATTCTACATGATTAAAAAAAAAAAGACAAGACAAGGCATTTCATTGTTTTTTTCTGAGCCGTTTGATGACAGTTGTGCGGTTCATATCAGAAATAAGGAATCCAAGACCTATTATAAAAGCAGACGTTCCTGATTAAATTAAACCAAATAATATTTTTCGTATGAGAGATGATTATTTTTCGTATGACAGATCGTAGGTTCGAAATTCGGATAGAGGGTTTTTTATGAGCATTTAGAATTGAGTGACTTTAACTCTCATCTTTATCTCAAAAAAAAGAAAAAAAAAACCAAAGTAATTTTATAGTTCTGTTGGATTAATGGCACAACCGAACCATCATAATAGATTAATGCCAATAGGTGAACTTATGAGAACTAAGGTGGTCAATGGATCGGGTTCGAATCGGAACCAGTATGATCCACATATGAATCTATTAAAAATTTGTAAGATTTTGTTAGAATTTGAAGATTTAAATGCGAATCCGTATCCATTTTCTTGGCGTGATACCGAATCGGATTCAGATCATAATCGGATTTTTTATTTAAATATTTAAAATAATGAAATACATATTTAACATGAACAAATGTGTATAATTTTACATTATAAAAATGAGGAGAGTTCTAATACCACAAGTTTATTGTGTGTGCCACAAGATGTCACAAACTTACTTTTTAATTGATATTTTAAAATTTGGCACTCAAATTTTGAATTCAAACTATTGATCTTGTTCATTTTCATGATAGATGCATGCATGTAAAATTTGATGATTTTTAGAATTTATTTTATATTTAATCAAGTAGTGACAAAATGAATGAATCTAGTTAAATATAATTGATTAATTTTAATGCATTTATTTTATAACCGTTTGTTTTAATACAAAATGAACTTTAAAAATCATGAAAATTTATGTGCATATATCCTTTATAAAAAATAACAAGATCAATGGTTTGGATTTGAAATTTGAATATCAAATTTAAAAATATAAATTAAAAAGGTGAATTTGTGACATCTTGTGACACAAAAAAATTATGACATTGAAACCCTTCTCTATAAAAATATAAATTAAGATAATAATCCTAATTTAATTAACTTGCATGACTTAAAAAAATAAATTTTTATAAAATTAATATGATATAATTATCATAATAAAAATATTTAATATAACATACAACTATAAATAAATTCTTTTATAAAAAGATCTAGAATAGGAAGTGGTGATAATCATCAAGACTAATTTAACTATATTATAGTTATATTTATAAATGATTACAATAATTCAAAATAAATTATTATTATATATCTTGCTATTAAAAAACTTAAAATAAAATCATTTTATTGGCTTCATTGAGGATTCGGATCATATATGATTCAAATACGAATCCAAAAAGTAATATGGATTATATTTCAAGATTCATATGCAGATTTCATAAACCATCAGATATATTTTTTAGATCCATCCATCCGAATTCATATCATATTTTTGAATTATGAATATCCATGAACAATCCCACTTATGACTGAAATAGCAAGATACGCCTAGAAAATTCTATTTTCCTTCTAAAAGCATAAAAGTTTCATTGCATTATTATATATTTAAGCCCCATGCCATGTGAGCTTGTTCTTTGAGAGCAGCGTAGAGTCCTTGAGCAACACTATTAAGAAGAAACTTGTCAGAAACGTGTTTTGCCAGAAGAGAAATTGACCACTGGTTCATTGTTATGCATCCCCAGTGGAATTGTGTAATCTACAATACAGGAAAGGTTGCTTTTTATCAAAGTTCTGATAACAACTCTTGATGTTGAATGAACTTGGCCTGTTTAGTTGTGTCTATGTGCAGAATAATTGGAAGCAGTTAGTACTTTCCTCAGATAAGCAAGTTTCAAGATAGAGCATCTTATGGGTATTTGGTAATATTACCTAGAAAAGGAGAGAGTAATATTTGCAAAAAACAAAAAAAAGCTTGCAATACATTTTTTGTGGTAAAATTCTTTAGCATTCATGCATGACAGAGTTACTCCAGAATACTGAAATGTGAAGTCTACTTGCAAATATTCATATCTTTGCCTAATTGTTATGAAATTGATGTTGAATTAAATGGCACTTTAACTTAAACTGGTCATAACTGAATGCTAGGACTTGATAATAAAAAGACATAGTCAAGCTAGTTAGTATTTGATAATAAAAAGAAATCAAGAACTTTAGGAATTTACACATGTTAAAACAAAAAATACGAAGTGCCTTCAATAAACAAACATACATGTAAAACTAAAAACCAGTGTGATTGATTTTTATCTATCAACTATTGACATGACTATACAATAATATATGCTTTTACTAGGTTTAAGTAGTATTCTTTTTATATTCATGCTCATGAAACATCGTACAAAGTTATACAAGCAGCAATTACAAAATAGTGCCCCAAAATTCCATATCATTTCAATATTAGGATATAAAAGAAAATATAATTAGCTAGAGCCCCATGCTATACTAGCTTGTTCTTTGAGGGTAGCATAGAGTTCCTGAGCAACATGTAGGAGAAATATATCAGATCCATGCTTCGCTAGGAGAGAAATTGATACCGGCAGATTGTTATGCATCCCAAGTGGAATGTTAATCTACAGAATTGCAAAAAAACAAATTAAAAAAAGAAGGATGTTCTTCAATAAATTAGTTATGGATATTTTTTGTCGCCTAAAGAAACTGTAGGGATCATTGAGAAAAGCTGATCCAATTACCTGACAAAATCCAGTCATGCCAGCAATAGACAGTAAAGAGAATGCTCTGGCCCGGAAGTTTTCTAGCGCACTAGCATCCATGGAAAGCTTTGGTGGGGGCCCAGGGACAGTCGGTATTGCCAGTAGCCCATAATTCTGAAAGATGGAAAACAATAAATAAAATAGTATCCAATGCTGAGGTTAGTGAATTAAATAAGTGTGTCATGTCATGCCGTCACAAAACACGGCGTGCTGCGGCACGACATGGGTTTTTTTTTTTAACGTGCATGCCGTGCCGTGTCAAAAATGAGAGGAGGGCGGCACAATACGGTTAAGGCACGGCGTGCTACATATACTGTATTGATTCGACACGCCGTGCTAAACATGACATACTTTAACCGTGTCGTGTCGAGTTGACACACCGTGCTACACGCGCCTTAACCGTGCTAAACATGTTTGGTGAGAAAAAAATTCAAAAAAATCGAAAAAAATCGTTAAAAAGTTAGGAAAAATCTTAAAAAATATAAAAAATTCAAAAATTTTGAATTTATTTGCTGCTAAAAAAATAAAACAAACAATTGAAAAAAATTATAAAAATTTGTAAAAAATGCAAAAAAATTAAAAAAATCCCACCAATAAATTACAAAATCAACCGTCCGATCAATATCTAACGGCTTACAATCCGTGCATACTATACCTATCCATGCTAACCGTGCTAAACGTGCCTACCCGTGCCTATCGATGCCGTGCCTACCCGTGCCTACTCATACCTATCCGTGCCAAACGTGCCTAAATATGCCTATGCGTATTTTGTGCCGTGTCGCCCTCTTTACCCGTGCGCACCGTGCTGTGTCTCCGACGATAAAAACCCAACACGACACGACACGCGACACGTATAACACGGCACGTTTTGACATGCCGTGCCGTATTGTGTCTTGACACGCTATGTTTTTTTGAGAACTCTAGCTGAGGTGGTAAATTTCAGTGAGGTCGTGTCATTTGCTAAATAAGCATATTTTGGGATTTATTTCAGTACTTATTTCAGGATCCTCTGTAGTCCACAGTGTAATAGATAATGATCAAAATACCAAAAAATATATATACATATTACCCCAAGAAGATTGGCCATAGCAGATTTTAGTTCAGCTCTTATGGCATTGCAAAGGTCGAGATCATCACAATTTGCAGCGAGCGCCTCGTATATACGTTCTTTTATACCAGGGGCGAAATCAGGTTTTGTAGCATTGATCCATTCTTCATGATTAGCTTTGAACTCCCATCTGAAAACAACTAACTCATGGATTGTTAATAGTTTTCTTAAAACAATTTTGTCAATAATTTATTGAAATGATGCTGTGAATCTTCTCGGTCCTTGAACTCGGAGCATGCAACAATAGATGATTTTACTTCTCTAATTGTTATTACTTGCATAGCTATCACATGTATTCTTTCCTTCGGAATAAAAAAAATTAAAGAGGTTCAGCTGAAAAAATAATGAGGACAAATTATTCAAATAAAATATCTTTACAAACCTTTGTATTAAACGCATGGCATGTGAAATTACTGCCAAGGCTGGTAATGTCTCCTTTTTTCCTTGGTAACTGCCAATAAACTTTTGCACACTAGGAACATTCTTGCAGATATACTCATCCAGGTTTTCATTATCCATCAACTGAGCTGTAATCAAAGAAGAACATGCAAAAAAAAAAAAAAACCCTAAGAATATGACAACTTGAACAATTCAAACAAGTGAATGTTTTATCTCAATTAGAGTTGATATCGTAACAGTTAAGGCCGGAATTACCAGCCATTCATTCATATAAGATACTTCTTTTTGTTTTCTTCTCATATATGTTGTGAAATATTTTGACTTAGACCCAGAGTAAATATATACACAATAAAATATGGCTTGACATAGCAATAACTTACCGCCATATATTTTTTCAGCTGATGCATTCATGATTTGGTATGTCTTGTCACTTGGCAAACCCAAAGTTTCAAAACAATCACGAGGAATTGAAATGCGAGTTGGTTGATTCCTTGTCTCTGGTGGTAGCTGCAACAACACCTGACCAGCTTGCATCAAAGTTTGATGATCTCTAGCAAACCAACCTTATGAAGAAAAAAAGGAATGGAAAGGAAAGAAAGACAGAATAAGCAACTGGAAGATCCAAAGGGGCTCAGTACTTGGACCAAGACCTTCAAGTGATAAAAATGATGTGAGGTTAAATATAAAATTACCCACGGTATCGAAGCTTTGAGCCATTGGAACAACTTTTTCTGAAGAAACTATTCCATGTGAAGGTCTAAATCCAAAAATTCCACAATATGCAGCTGGGACCCGAACACTTCCACCCGTGTCGGTGCCTATTTTTAGAGGCAAAGAAAAGATCAGTACAACTTATAGCAGCCTTTTATATTCAAGAAGCATACAGCAAATCAGTTTACAATAGGTGAAAGTACCCAGAGAAAAATCAACCAGCTTCCCAGCAACTGACACAGCAGATCCACTGGATGACCCGCCGGGGACCCGATCAGGTACACATGGATTAGTTGGAGTGCCGTAGTGCTTATTTTCCCCATTTATGCTACAATAACTCAGTTTAAATTAAAAGGGGATATAATGAAAATCAAATTAAAAAAGCGAAACATTTTTGAAGTCCACAAGGCATGCACGTTACAAAAATTATAT
Source organism: x Bolboschoenoplectus mariqueter (assembly GCA_037678475.1). NCBI lineage: Eukaryota > Viridiplantae > Streptophyta > Magnoliopsida > Poales > Cyperaceae > x Bolboschoenoplectus > x Bolboschoenoplectus mariqueter. The sequence continues at coordinate 2,873,540 of CM075282.1, forward strand.
ATAAATGCGTTGGTTCAAATGCATAGTGGACACAAAAGGCATACTGGAGATAATTTTATGATACCTATTCCAGAAGGTATATTACTTGGAAAGAAAAAGGCATCAGGCCACAAAAAAGGGTAATTGTCTCAGCTTCCTATTTTGGCTGCCAAATAATTTCTACAATATTATAAAAAATCATGAACATTAAACCCAAGAATCCAGGAAATGTACCAATAATTCACTTCACATGTTTCTTCCTGAATGTTATAATTCAATTTCGGATCCTTCAACACCATGTTATTATGGTCTTATGTTACTTTCATCTAAATCAAGCCAAAAATCCTTCAACACTATATTACTCTTGTCTTTCTGTATTGATCCATTAATGTAATTTTACTGTTATTCTTTCTTTTTATGATCTGAAAATAAGTAGGACAAATTGGTACAGTTGCATTGTTCAAGGACAAAGCTGAGAATTTTGAATTGTAGGAACCTTTTATGTAATTTACTCTATTGAATTCAGTACCAAATTAGCTAATTTGAACTTTAAAGGGTACCTGTAAGCCATCTCATCCATCACAGTTCGACCAAGACAGATGGCACCAGCATTTAAGGTGGCTAAGACAACCGGAGAAGTCGACTTAGCCGGTGCATGAGTTCTAGCCCAGTCTCTGTTGCCAAATCCAGTAACGAATCCTTCCATATCAAATCTACGTTGGAAGATAAAGAAGTTGGTGTAAGCTAAATCTAACATATGGAATTTATTTTGAGATTTTGCAAAGAGGGAGAAGTAAAAAAAAGGAAAGGTACATATCCTTGACAGCGAAGGTGAGGCCTTGTAAAGGGAGATGAGAGGAGCTTTGCCCCTTAAGCTCAAATTTCTCCACAAAGGCTCCATAGTCGTCTCGTTTCTCTTCCATGTTGAGAAAGATAGAGAGAGAGAGAGAGAGAGAGAGAGAGAGCAAAGAAGAAGAAGAAACTGAGGAGTGATGTGGTTGCCAAGTGTGCTATTTTGGAGATATGCTACCAACCGAAATGCTTCCTGCCCACCCACAAAATATCTGACAAAGAAGTTTACTCTCTTCTTGGGGAAAGCCTAAGCCTGGATAAAGGATCTTGATTCTTCAAAGAAAATCAAACTGGGTCCAAATAGTTGATGAAAGTGAGCACTTGCTTTCTCAGCCTAGGTGAGGTCACCTTCCTACCTGAGTCACTAGCTACAAAAAAAGACTTGAATAATGATGGGAAAAATGTTGCCTATGATCAACCATAGGAGGCTGAGATTTAATTACTGTTTAACTCGTGTTACCATTCCAAAGTTTCTTGAAACACTTTAAATTAGGCTCTGATTATGAAATCACAATTAGTTAGCCATAATTTGAAAAGAAATAATTTAAAAAGTCATGATCAGCACACACAAAAATAACCATAAAAACTTGTCATAATTCTTGCACATATAAGATATTCCTATAAATCGTTTAACAACTTGACTGATGACACATAGACGGCAATAAAACAACTCACAATAAACCAACAACCGCAAATATTGAAAAAAAAAAACAAAAAAAAACAAAAAGAGATCTCAAGTCTAAAACATCACCCCTGCTGGTTTCCAGGCATTTAGATATTCAAATTGCCAATCTCTAGCCCAGAATTATTGCATAAACTACATGTAATCTGGATGATCTATATCATCGGAAAGGAGCTCAATGACTTTTCACTAAATTATGATCTCCTCTCACCCATTTTATCTTTTTTTCTCCAACCTAAATTACGATACCCATCAAAGGTTGACACACTACCATCCTTTCCTTCGTCCATGCCATCTGAATCATCTCCAAACTTGAAATTACTTTTTCTGAAGCTATGCGTTGGCTTTTGCCAGAGCCGGTCTTTGTTCTGGCCTCCACCAGTCTCCTGTTGCCGCACACAATTGCATTTTCTACATTCTTGGTTCCTACTGAAGTTCACGTAGTTACAACTACATAGAAAAAAATAAATATCAAGTAATAAGTGAGATAACAATGATAAAAGGGGGAACAAAAAAAGAAGCCCCTGGTATCAATGGTGGAGATGATTTTCAAATGGGGGTAAGTGTTGTGACTTGTGAGCGCACAGATTATAAATAATTGTTACATGAAACTTATTATTTTGAGTATGGCAGTCATTTTTAGATTTCATTACACTATTATATAGAAGAATAACAAATACAATCCATAATCAAAGTGCATTCGATGAAAAAAAAAGTGGGGTCAATTAACCCCCATATGGCTTATTTGTATCTGGTGCTGCATGGTACCTCTAGTATAGATGTTAGAATTTAGTAATAGCCATTAGCAACTTATCATGTTTATGTTACTGTTCTTCCTTTAGTATTGATGTTTGGCCTTTATGATTCCTGACCATATACCGGTACCATGGGCACATATAGGAGAATATGAGGAGGATACATACGATGGGCATTCCCACTCGCCAAAATTAAGCACCCTTTTATAAGGTTCTTCACATCGGAAACAAGCTCTATTCCGTGCAAAGTTCATGAACTGGCATCTGTACAAGGAGCAGAATGTTTTATTCAAACCAAGAAAACAAATTCCATTTGAAAATTATCGTGGAGTCTATAGAGATAAAGAGAGGAGGTGGATGGGGGAGGGGTTTACTTGGAGCAAGTCCAGTCCCCTGGCTTCATCTGTATTTCACTGGGACCCACCACCTTTGGTCCATCTTCCTTGCATTCATAGCAACACATGTTCCTAGCAAAATTCAGAAAATTGCATCTGCAGAAAAAGGAAAACACAGATTGGTAAATTTTAAAACGACCACCAAACTGCAACAAGTAAGAAAATTAAAGAAGTTACTTGGGACACAGCCAATCGCCTTTCTTCATTTCTACTCCAACTGACTGATGACTCCTGCTAGAAACTTTAGTCATTGATTTTCTCACTTCCTCTTTCTTACTTGAAACTTTACGAATATCTGGTTTCGGTAAAGACGGGTCAATCAAGGTATCACTCAACCTAATAAGCGCAGCTAATAAACTTCTTGCGGACTCTTGCACATTTGTTTGAACAAAATGCTCGCCTCCTGAGAGATTACTAGGTTCTAGTACATAGGTTAGTAGAACACGAATTACATCTACAGTTCTGGCCACTTGTTCGTCTTTTGGGGCTACATATGCCTTGTCACATGATCCCCGCAATTTGCACACTCCACAAGCCTGCACATTTGAAGTACTTATTTACATATATCCTTACGTCCATTATCCCTACATACTGGTATATCCATAAATCTGACCCCTTGTTCATAACAGTTAAATTGCATAAAATTGAAGGCCCCCTAAACATTGAGAAATAGATTATAAAACAAGTATTCTTCAGCATTAAGGGAACACTTTAGTCTAAAACTTCAAGACAAACCAAAATGAGACAGGATGGTAATTATTTAACTTGAAAATCAAAGTGGAAGATGCTTTAATAACTTACATCCCCTTCATCAATTTGCAGAAAGGCCCTTAATCTTTTTGAAGAGTTGACAGACTTGCGAAATATACTAGGGCATCCACGCTCAACGACAGCTCTTAAATCTTGCTTGGGTAGGGAACTGCATTGCACAAATTAAATATAAAAGAAATCTTCAAGAAATTCATTATAGAGACGATTAAAATTTACCTGAGAATATCAAAACGTTCGCGGCCAAATTTCAGGCATGCATTTTTCAATTTATTAGTCTCCGTAGTAGCATCTTCTACTAAAACCGTCGTGGCCTCTCCTTCACCTACTACTTCTATTACAACATTTTTAACCGATTGGTTAGTTAAATGATAAAAAGCATAAATAAATAAAGGCCGTGGCCATCTAGGCTAACAGAGATTTATGATAAGGCTATGTAGCAAGCACATAGACATCGTAAAACAAGAATGTTGAATTCAGCTAGTAGAAATTAATGATCAGCATATGAACAAGGTACATAGACGCTGTAATTTATCAAGAAACTACCTCACATGAATGGGCATTTTTTAAAATTAAGTAGCAATGCTCAATCTGTTTATTTATGAATATTCCCATATTCTTTTTTGAATCTAATGAGCCTACCCTCTCTTTTCTGTTTATATTCAACCATATTGAAACTTATCAAAGACCTTCTGTATCTGGTAGCTTTTCTAATGGTCCGAATTCATAAATAAATGTATCCAAAGCTATAAAACTATTATTATAACATTAACAAATAAAGTCTATGGAGTATGGACAGAGGCAAGAAACTGAAACTAAATTACTCATTTTGGTACCAATACATAGTAAAAATTGTGCTAGGGATGTGGTACAACTATTCATTCTTTTGGTACCACTCGATTTGCTCGACTATTCATTCAGCAGAATTACACAATCGATGCTACTAAAAATTATAGAATCTAGATTTATACGCTCCAGTAAGTTGAAAAAGACTAACCTACGCTAGTTGTAGCTCTCTCAAAGTATCCCTTGCTTCTAAGCTTCTCTACAAAGCCATCCCACTCGGGCCATGGATGACCCGAATCAAGAGGCGCCTCCTCCTGGTCGGAAAGAGACGCTGAAGCAGAGTCAAAGGATGTTGTGGCGGCGGCGGAGGAGGAGCAGAAGCGGAGGGAGGGTTGGGATTTGGTCAGGGGTGAGAAGGTGTAGAGCGCAAGGAGCCGACGAGAGGAAGGAGAAAATGTACGGTATGAGCAAAGGAAAGTAGCGCTCAGGTTTACTAGAAGCTTGGAAGAAGCCATGGATTTGGGAAAAGAGAGATGGTGGTGGATCGAGGATGGGCTTAGGGTTTAAGGTAAGAGCTCTCACTGGGAGAGGATAAGGATTCAACTTTCCAATAATAGACGGAGAGGAAGGGATGAGAGTATTTTTCCCATTATATTTTTTAAGTTTAATGGGTATAATTTCTTTCTATAATTTTCTATAATACCTTACTTTCAATAAATATTAAAGTTCTTTTGTTTACTGAGTAATGATTTCCAAAATTTTCATTCAAATTTTACTTAATATATCAGTTTTTTGAAAAAAAAAAATGAAAAAAAATTTATACATTGAAGATGAATGATAACTGTAGTTTTGATTAGTATTTTTTATTTTCACTCTAAATATTTGGAACTATTCATCGTAGTTTCTAATATAAATTTTAAAATATGTTTTTTAAAAAGAAATATTTTTATTATCCCCCACTTTATGCACACTATTTCTGTATCTTATGATCCATTATTAATAATAAAAGTTATAAATCATAATAATATGATTTAATATGCATCACGGCTTATAACATATTTATAACACTATGATATGCTATGTCATAACATGTTTAAATGTTAGTATAAACATTTTTATTTCATGTATAAATATATTTGAATATTAGAATAAATATATTTGAATAATAATACAAAAATATTAGAATGTTAGTATAAACATATTTGAATGTTATATAAATATATTTAAATATCAATATAAATACTTTTGTTTTGTACTCGTCATAATTGTTGTGTTGTCAAGGCTCATCATTTACCCCTTTTTTTCTTCTCAAACTACTACCAGTGTATATCTTGAAATTGTTCATTCAGATGTATGAGGTCCTTTTCCAATTACTTCTTCAAAGAATTTCGATGTTATATACTCTTTATTGATGATTTTATCCAATATTCTGAGATCTATTTCATGAATAATAAGAGTAAAGTTGCTCATATTTAGCCGAAAATCTACTAAACACTGCAATTAAATTTTTTTTGTACCAATGGTGGTACCAAATACAAACTATATTGCCTCTCTTTTTCCTCAAATTATTCATCAAACAATATTGTCTCTATACCCCTTAACAAAACGGCACCGCTGAGCGAAAACATCGCCGTATAATTGAGCTTTCTCTTGCCATTATAAACCATGCTTCCTTGTCACTCATTTATTGGGTGAAAGTAATTAAAGGTGCGAATAAAAGATACGGTTATTACTCCTCTATTTTTATAATATTTTTATACAGTTAAAATTTATTTTTTTATTTATGTCATCTTGAATAAATCTTGTGATACAAATTTATTGAGGAAAATAGCATTATTAATTGCCAAAACATTAAAAAATGATTCTAAAAAAATGAAAAATATAAAGTTTCAAAAATATTACAAAATTCATTGACCATCTGAACATAACATATCAAATATTAAAAAATATTTTGCATAGTTTAAATAAAATATGTAATCAATTGATGTAACTTTTGTAAAATATTTTATTTGTAAATTCTTGTTTGATAAATTATATTAAAAAAATCTTATGTAATTATAATAGTTAGAAGGACTTTAAAAAAATAACTCAAAATGATATATAAGCAGCAGTCCAGATCCTAAATCCGACAAACATATTTGTCTGCATTTTTTCAAATTTATATTTTTAAATTTTAATTTAGTGAAAATTATTTGTACCTTGAAAGTTTATTCACCGATGGTCCTAAATTTAAATTTATTTTAATTTCAAAGAAGTACAATTAAATAATTTTTAAATAATCAATAATTTTAATTATACAATTATTATATCAAAATGATGATAAAAACTATTAAGATTTCAAACTATAAAAGGGGCTTTGTGATATAAAAAATCTTTACATTTTTTTCCATTATTTCTAATTGAATATAGAAAAGAATCAAATCATTACAAAAATTACGGCACATTTAATACATGCAAAATATGCTTAATATTTTGTTTATTTCTAACTAAATATAGAAAAAGAATCAAAATCATTGCAAAAATTACATCACATTTAATACACATTTTATTCGAACCATGTAAAACATGCTTAATATTTTGTTTACTACTTTACATGTTATATTGTAATTGCCAATGATTTTTATACTAATTTTTAAACTTTAGATTTTATTTTTTATAATTATAATTTAATGTTTTGATAATAATATTATAATTTTCAAAGTAACATACATTTAAGATTATCAACAAATTTTATAACATTATATTTTGTTTTGAAAATTATTGAACTCTTTTATAATAAATATGTATTTAAGTTTATTGGTGAAAAAATTCCTAGTGACTTGGAGAAAAAATATGGAATAAATAAAAAGTTTTATAAAACGGCGGTGATTTTTTTATCAATGTACACCTCCAAATTGGGTGGACGCCAAATATTTTTGGACATACATTGTATGCCAAAATTTTTGATGGAATTCTCAATTTCATGATTTTCTTATTTATACAATTTTATATAATTTTTTAATATTAGTAAAAATTTCATTATTCTCTACCCTCTCTCAAAATCTTCCTACACCTTACAATTCAATAAAAAGAATCAAATAAACAATTTCAAACAATCAAAGGCACTTTCTGTTAGCGCACTTTCTGCTGCATTTCACACCGTTCCAGACTCGCAGCCTTTTTTACTTTTTCCCTGCTGCTGCATCCGCATGGCTGCTGCATCGCTCGCCTCTAACAGTCTAAGCGTGTAACGAATGTATGCGGATGACCTAAAGCTTAGCTGTGTTCGGAAATTGGTGATCCCTTCACGCAAAACCAATCCGTGTTCGATCGACCCAGTCGTACTTCCCAACCCCCGTCCCAGCTCACCTCTCTGGTGCTCTGGCTTCTGGCTTCTCCCGCCCGGCCCGATTACTGCCCCCAAGTCTCTCTCGAATCCAGATCTCACCTCTCGTCCCCGACGACTACGAGTCGTCCCAACTCCCAAGTCTCGACCCCCCCCCCCCCTTCCATGGCTACTCCTGACCAATCCCAACCCAATCCCAATACCAATCCCAATCCAACCGAACCCAATCTTCAAACCCCGACTCAGACCCAAACCCTAGCAACCCCAATCGCTCTCCCGCGCAAACTCCCAATCAAGCGCAAACAATCCCCCACCGATCCTTCCCCCTCCGATGGCTCCGCTTCCTCCGCCGATCCGCCCACCGGAGACGTCCGGTCGCCTCAGCCCCCGTTCAAGTTCCAGCGGATCTGGTCGGAATCCGATGAGATACGCTTCCTTCAAGGCCTTCTCGGGTGCAAATCCCAAGGCTTGGTTTTCCCTCGAGATCTGAACCTCTTTTATGATCAGTTCTCAGCGAGCATGCCCCAGCCATACACTCGGTCCCAGCTGTCGGAGAAGCTGAGAAGATTGAAGAACAAGCACAAATCGGCCACCGCAAGGATAGCACGAAATGGGTTGGATCCTTCCCGGATCACCCCTCACGACAAGGACGTGTTGCATCTATGCTCACGGCTGTGGGACCCGCAAAATGCAGCTTCTTCTCCATTTTTCTCAACCACACCGGGTGTTTCAGGTAATGTATGTAGGAAGTATGTACCAGACTACCAGTAGAGACAGAATTGCATGATGCTTTTTTGCCTTTTTCCAATCAAGAATCACATATGAGTAAAGGTCCGAGTCCAGTTCCCGAAAATGCACGTGGAATACCAGCAAGTTCTTGTAGACCCTTTTTTTTTTTTATAGAATCCAGAACCTATGAAATGGAAGGAAAACATACATGATACGGGAGTAAATTCAATATATTACTGTGTGACATGGGATTAAACTAGAGTTTATAACAGGTAACAAACGTCGCCGTGCCAATCCTCGCCCCCTTCCAAATAGTGAGGATGGTACCAATACTTATGATGACGAATCTAATGAAGATAACGAGGGGAACTTTGTAAATTCGTCTCACTCGGTTGCCCCAGTCGAAGGTAGAGCTGAACTTGTGGATAACATGCTAATGGATTCTGATCCCCAAAGCGATCCCGTAAAGAAGGCACCTTCACCCCTCCCTGTTCCTTCACCATCTCCCATTAAAATTGAGGCAAGTAATAACAATGACAAGAAAGCTAAGATTACTGTTAGTACCAATGATGGTGATAAGAGTAAACAAATGGAGTTGAGATTGGAGACTGGTGATAATGGGGGTGTTATGGCTAAGGCTGTGTTGGATGTGTTTGAAGAGTGTTTGAAGGAGATTGGAATGAAAAGTGGAGAGACTGGAGAGGATGCCATTAAGAAGAAATGGAGGGCACTGAGGGTGGCTGAATTGGATGTTTTTGCAAGGCGCCTGCGGTTGATGATAGAGGATGCTACTGCAGCGGCAAGATGAAGGGAAGTTCCTCTTTTGATCCTTTCTTTTTTATGAGAAGAAAAAGAGGGGAAGAAAAAGCTTTTTCATCCTGTAAAGATAAGTGAGTGCTTTGGGTAGATGGGAATTATGGGATCATGTGTACTTCTTATGTTAAGATGTTAACTATGGTTTAGTTAGCTTTAATGGCTTATAACATCTGGAGTGTTACAACCTGGCCAAATATATTTAATTTGGTTAAGCAAAGAAATGAAGGATTGTGAAAGTCGGAAGCCCATTGCAGAGCCTAAGTCAGAATCCTGTAGGTGGCCCCTAGGGTTTGCCGAATTGGGTTATGACAGCCACATCCCACTCATTCATCACTTCCAGCATCTAGAAGTTCCACTTCTAGGAATAAATCATGAGGGTTGCTTGTATCTTAGCATTGATTGTCTTATATCGTTTTGTTGATTCTCATGTATCTATCTCTTCTTTACTTACTTTTTGGGGTTATCTAATCTCAAGAGATGAAACTATGTGGCCTGAGAAATAGCATAACGAAGTTATCTTTTATGGTCTCTTTACTATTTTTAACTTCTAATTTAGTTTTTTTATTCCAAAAAGAAAATTTTATCTCCTTTCCTAGTCAAATCAGCCATCATGTTCAGGTACCTTCTTTGTCATCTTTCACCTATTTCTAAACTTTGGAACTCCATCACCGGCATGTTCTTCATTCTTTAGGTTTTGTACAAGGTCTTTATCTGTCTTAAAATTCCATCTGAAAGGTTTTTAGATGCCCAAAACAAAGACAGCTTATCCTGCTGTCTAGAATTGCAGCAAATGGAATGTAACACTTTTAAAATCATGGAGCATTATAATTGGCTTTTGGTCTAGGAGTTGTAGGTTTGAAGTTCGGTAGAGGGTTCTTTATGAATATTTGAAGTTAGGAGGTTTGTCTTCTATTTTATCTAAAAAAACACCATAAAGCTTTGCCAAAACGAAGCATCCTTTATGGATGTTTTTAATTCAAGAGTCTTGAAGTGAAATTTGCCTCTCTCTAATATACTATTGTTTGAAAATGCGATTGTTTGAGATTTGATAAGCCCCTAACGAAGTGGGGATTACTTGCCTAATTGGATTTAAGAAGTAACAAAACACAGTTTGTGATTAGAAAAATTAATAAAAACACAGTAGTGGTTAATACAGACTGTCCACATGAGTTCGTAACTGAACAATTGCCACAACAAATTTCATTACAACGTTTGAGACTGTCTTAATCCAATCAATAAAAAGTTGAAATGAAAGAAACGGAAGCAGCTAAAATATAACCCAAATGCTTAAAAGTATGGTTGGTGACAGGATCCAAACGGCTGAAAAATAAATAAGAAAAGAAAGCAAAGTATTTATTACACACCACATCACCGCAGTTTATTTTACATAGCATGTCATAACTTGATGCAGATCTCAGAGCACATCCTGGATTAGTAGATAAATACCAAAGGAAGCTGTGCATATTATAAGCCCCCATAATGCAAGGAAGCTGACACCACTGTGCAAAGACAAAAGAGAGCAACAGATAAATAAAAGAAAAGAGAATCAACAAATAGAGAAAACTAATCCTATATTGGAACTTAACCAATTCATGCTAGATGGTTTGGCTCTCTGTGTTTGGCTAGAGACTGGCTTGGTACCAGATCAAGTTAGCTCCAATCCAATGCGACTATGTTACCCAAGTTGACAAATAAACACAAGAGAACGTGGTAACATATAAGTGAAGGTATGTAACGGATTATTTTAAAACTGGTACAGAGAGAGAGAGATGTATTACACAGGCTTGACGCGGTTATCAGGGTTGCCAGTGGAGTAAAGCTTGAAGTAGAAAAATCGTGAAACAATGTACAATGCACCAAGTCCAGCTGAGATTAAAGGATGATGGAGCCCACCCACCAGTAGCATCACGAAGAAAACTGGCATGTACTCGATTGAGTTCTGGTGGCCCCTCTGGAGATTAATTAAGCCAAGTTTTTTAATGAATAAAGATTCATTGACTTTCAAGTTTCCTTTTTGTTATCACTTCTTTTTTTTTTTCTGAATTGCTTAATTCATATTACAGTATTACTCACAATACTCATCATATGAAGGTGCTTCGTTAAAATATAGATAAATTAACAAATGAAAATGATAAGAGAGAGAATTAGATTTTACCTGGACACAGTTGAAAAGCTTGGCCTCCTTGTTCTCCGACTGTACTGCGTACAAGGTTGGATACGGCACATTATACCTGAACCAAGTCAAAAAAATTAAGAAAATTTGGTAGTGGCCATAGAAAAAGACCATAAAAAACCAACTAGAAGCAAAAGCTGATACAAGAAAGCAAAGGATGAACAGAATACTTTGTGCGAGCCTTTCCGACTTGCAATGCCATCCATGTATTCAAGAAAGCGTATGCGACAAGATCCAGCACTACATATCCATATTCCTTTGGTATTTGCACACTCAATGCCATCTCTCTCTCTCTCTTTCTCTCAGTTAATCTGCTATATATGTCTAGACTAGAAGAATTTTGTTTTGTTGCTCTCTGGTAAGCTAGCTGAGGGGTGTTTTTATACATAGGGGGGTTTATCTTTCTGTGCAAGGCGAATGTGCTGACGACTCGGATTCAAATGGAGAGTCCTGTGGAAACCTTCTTGGAGAATCTTCAAAAGGTCCAAATTCAGACTTCAGACTGCCTCCTTGTGCAAGAGAAGTATATTATATGCGTAATGATATACGCTGTTCATATGCTTATATGCTTCACTTTGGCTGGTTATATGCTTATATGCTTCACTTTGGTTGCTCTGGGAACTTGATGCAGCAAAAAGTTAGCTTCCATAGGACCAGTTATTATGTTTTTATTTTTATTTTTTTTGCAGTAGATAATTGTTTTTCTTTGAGTTAGTTTAATTTTCCTTTTTTTTTCCTTTTGTTTTTTTTTTCCAAAAGAATTCGTAGGCCCATTCATGTCTTTAATTCATAATAAGAGGAGGTGTCTTGCGGTTGATTTAGTTCCATAAATTGATCATACTCTTCAAAAAATGAAGTCGTATAACGAAAGCATGCTCTATTGTAGAAGCGCATTTCTGATTTGTTAATCAATTTAGTAGTCTTGGTTTCTGATTGAATAGCTCTTATTCAGCATTCTAAATAATTATGGAGTGGTAAATGTTTGTAGTCTGTGGCACCAAAAGATATGGATATGAAACCAGTCAAACAGGCATTCATAATTCCTCTTAAACTGCTAATACTCTTGGGAAGGAGGCAAATACGAATTTTCTGAGTACATTTGACTGCGTAATTGACTTTATTTTGGACAAAAAAACGCGTATTTTTACAAGTGAACAATCCCATGACAAAGAAAGGAAAGATCGCATTATTTTTTGGTTTTGCCTTTATCTTGAAGAAGAAGGCAAGTATGTTCATAAGTTAACAATCCCATGATGAGAAAAGGATAAAAAAATTGTATCCCTTTTATTTCAAGGAATGTGCACAATCGCCGCATGAAACAGCATTTGGGACTTGGAAGTGACAAGGCACAGTCATTGCTGTGCCCCCCCACATGAACATGGTCTGTGTGAGGAAAACAATTCCTCATTTTATTTTTGCATTGAAGTCCTGTCAACACACCTTTCTAAAACAGTTCAGATTCCATTGTCATTACAACTTAGTTTGATATTACTAAACAAAACCATAAGTACAGCGTAGGAGGTACCGAAAAGTTGAACACAAAAACTATCAAGAAAACAGCTGAACTCACGAGCCTTCACAGATTAACAAAACACAGCAAAACGACAGTATTACTTTTTTCCTGACATATCATTGCCCTTGCACAGATCTCAGAGCAATTCCCGGATTAACAGATTAACACCAAAAGATGCCGAGCAGATAATCAGTCCAAACAAAGCAAGGAAGCTCACCCCACTGTGCCCCCCCTCCAATGGAAAAAGGTAAGGAGAAAAAAGAAGAACAAATCAAATTAATTCTTGAATTTTACAATAACTAAAGCATGGCTAGCTAGCTTAGTCTGGCTGAAGTTGGTTTTCCTAATAAGAGAGGTGAATATTGGATCAATGTACCAGCAGGTTTATGATATGATACCGGTTATGATTCAGACCAGTTTACCAAAGCTTTTAAAAGCATCTACATGTGGGTGCTGGCAAACCTGTGAGCTAATAAACTCTGTGTGTGTGTGTGTCAGAGAGAGAGAGGGATAGAGTTCCTTGACAGCCGCTGTCAAGTTTTTGAATTAAAAGAGAGAGAGAGAGAGAGAGTTACACAGGCTTGAGGCGGTTCTGGGGGTTGCCAGTGGAGTACAGCTTGAAATAAAAGAAGCGTGAAATGGTGTAGAGGGCACCGAGTCCAGCTGCAATGCGAGGGTGTTGTAAACCACCAACCAGTAGCATCACAAAAAACACCGGCATGTATTCAATCGAATTCTGGTGACCTCTCTGGAAACACAAATTGTACCAGATATTAAAACTAATGAAAATAAATAAGTATTTCTGTATTTTTCTCAGGTACCCAGTACAGCGTGTTACCATCTTTGGCTTCTGTTGGAGTTGTTTGTAGTTAAATGAACAAGAAAAAAGCTTTTATTACAGGATTAACAAACAAGAGGAAGTTCAAAGAATTAACTTGGGTCAAGAGCATGGCACAAACCAATGTCCCACCATGTGCTTGAAAGGGCCAAGTTGTACTCTAACTAAATCAAATTAATTCCTCTTTTTGTCTTGAAAATGCGGCAATCAAGAAACTTCATAAATAACATTGCCTTTATTGAGACAAACTACGACCCCTGATCAGCATTCTTAATGAACTTCTTATTTTCTTTTTAACTTTTCTCTTATGATAAGCTATTAAAAATTTCTTAGTCGACCCCACAACAATTTGAGGTATGGGGCTCGATTTTCACGTCATGAAGCAGGTGGGGTCCATCCGCGCATGTCAGGATAAGGATAGGGATCTAGTTAACTGTTAACCCTATAAACATTGTAGCTTACAATATTAATGAAAAAGTAGCATAATCATAATCATAATCCAAGGTCTACAATCTTACTATAGAAAAGAAATTCAATGCCCGGATAAAACCATCTGTGCTAAGAAAGGTATATCTACTGCCAAAGGGTTTGATATAGCAAATGTATCCTGTCCATACAATGTTTTCTTTAATTATTACTTCTTCTATAATTAGTGCAAGTTTAAACAAGACTGCTATGCTATACTTTTACTAACATCCCAAACAAAATCTTCGAATTCATGCTAAATTAATGACTAAAAATTATCCATGAGCACTGCACAGTAAAATTAATTTTGTGGTGTAGATTTTTGTGGAGATTGAAATCCCTTGAGCATAGAGGATATGTGACCAATTCAGAGATAAAATAAGATAAAATTGGAGACTAAATTAAAGTTCTAATTACCTGAACACAGTTGAAAAGCTTGGCATCCTTGTTCTCAGATTCTATAGCGTACAAAGTCGGATATGGAACCTTATAACTGATTCAAAATTAACGAAAAAATTACATAACGATCGCCTTAATCATTACTGGATTGTTATTATCCAGCGGAGATTACCTTCTCTAACAACAAATTAAATCATCTAACCGATCGATCAAGAAGGAAAATGAGAAAGAAAAAGAAAGCAAATAGGATCAGAATTGCATACTCCTTGCGAGCCTTCCCGACTCGAATCGACATCCACATGTTGAGGAAGGCGTACGCGACGAGGTTGAGCACTACGTATCCGTATTCGTTGGGTATTTCTACGCTCACTGCCATCTCTCCGTCTCTCAGCTCCTCCTCCTCTCAGCTCAGAAAGAAAGGTGTGGAATGAGAATTAGAGAAAGAAAGATCGCTCCTAATTCAGTAATTCTTTTGTCTTTTATGTTGTTGTCGTGCCTTGTGTAGACCTAGGTTTCTTTCTTTCTAGTTTTTCGGCGATTTATTTATCTTTCTGAGTGGATACTGACAGAGGAAAAAAGAACACGCGTTCATATAAAGCATTTTCTAGAGGTTTATTTGAAAATGACAAGTTTGCCCCTCTTAACTACTCTAATTAAGAGATTGTACGATTAATTCAGTTAAATAATGGGCAATGGGCAATACAAGTGCATCAATTACAATTTGTGACGAACGTCATGAAACACGTATATTGAGAAGGAAAATATTTGGGAGATATTAAAATCAATATCAATTTTATTATTAATATCATATAAATTATTTTATTATATAATTTATTTTTAATGATATATTTATTATTTAATTTAAATATTACGAATAATAACTCATTTAAATTAAATAATAAAAAAATTATATAATAAAATCGTTAATATCAATAATAATTTATGTAATATAAATAAAAAAAATTGATATCGATTTTAATATTTATATATTATCTTTCTATACAAAATTTCATTTTATTTTTTATTTTTTTTTCCTTGTTTCTTGCTAGAAGCTACTTGCTACGTTTCAAAAGGAAAAAAAAAAATACTTTGACTTCATATTTGAATTATTATTGATAAATAAATATTTAAAATATAAATGTATGAGGCCCACATTATACAGTGTGATAATGGATTGAGGGGGTGGTTGACCGTTGACCTTACATGATTTTTTGCACCTTCGACTACTTATTTATATATTAATTAACTTTTTCATACTGATGTGGGACTTTAATGAAATTTAAAGAGACTATTTCCATGAAAAACACGTATTATTGACAATAATAAATTTGTCTGCATGTTGGGATATTAATTTCCTATTACATTAATTAGAAGACCATTTGCATGAAAAGCATCTATTATTGGATAATGAATTTGGGTGCCAGTTGGGTTGGCATGTATTTATTATTACAAAATAATAAAATTGTTTAACTAACGTATCTTTTTATTTAATACCATGGTTATGGTATGTGTGTTACTATTTACTCTTTTCTTTTGCATCACCTTTTTCTTTTCTTGTGCTCTATTTTTTGAATTTCTTGACATGCGATTTCTTTATTTCCTTTTACTTTCTTCTAAAAACAATATCTTCATCTCAAAGACATATTATATGTATCATTAAATATATACATATGTCAGTATACTTCAATGCTATTTAATTAATTAAACATGCAAATCAGGAAAGATGAGCGTTTTAAAATTCAATTTGAGTCACAATTAATGATTCTTTAGAATCACAACTGACATAAAAAAAAAATCCAATCAAATTATTCACTTTTAAACTAAAATTTTGACAGATCCATTCATCTGATATGAACGCTGGAAATATTATAACACTTGTATGTATTCAATCCTTTGTGATTTGTTTGAATATAAAGATTTTTATTAATCTCGGTATTTATTTTTTTTCAAATGTCTTTTTTAAAATTTGAATTTATATCTCTCCGTAAAAAAGTAAAATTCATTACTACTGTGTTAAACTTGCAGTTCAAATATATGAAAAGAGAACAAAACCATCACGAGGTACTAATTAATAAAAGAAAGTCTCTCCAGTACTCTTACAAGTATTTGTAAAAAAAAAAAAAAGAAAAGTACAGATTACAACAATATTTTCCAGAAAATAGACAGAATCAATTTAGCATCCCATCTTGCACACAATCTCAATTTATTGCATTCTTAACTAAATTGGCACCGAAAAAGGCTGTACAGATCATAAGTCCGAATAAAGAAAAGAAGCTGATTGCTCTGCAAGAAAAAAAAAGATGAAATAAAAAAGGATTATAAGCTATGTCTACTGGTTTCTGCACAATTGTAAGTATAATTTTTTTTTTTCGTTTTTCAGAATGTTTGAAAGACTAGAGATTGGTTCCACAAACACAAATCTTCAGTATTAGTTTGGTAATTACAGAGGAAACAACATACACGACAGATATTTCTGACGGCAAACACATAAATTACTGAATTTTCTTCACCTTTTTTTTTGTTTATTTCCTGTAAAACCCATTCTTGCATAAAATTTTCTATCAGTTTCCCTGTTTCCAGCCTTGATGTGTACCCAGATTATCATAAATAATTGATTGACAGTGAATTAAAAGAAAAGTACACATACCCAGCCTTGATGCGTTTCTCTGGGTTGCCGGTGGAGTATCCCTTGAAATAGAAGAAACGACCTATGATGTACAACGAACCAAGTCCGGTCACAATGAGGGGATAGTACAGCCCACTGACCAACAGCATTGCGAAGAACAATGGCATGAATTCAAGTGAGTTCTGATGCCCTCTCTATCACAACAAATAGATAATTGAATTTGAATAAATTAGTTTGAAGATTTCTACTCCAATTGTTTCAGGAGGTAAACCAATTATTGTTAGTTATTACTATAGAAAACAATAAGATCAAATGGGTTGATTGGATTAGCAAGAATCTAGATTGATTGGCCTTAGTACTGGTAATATGTAACCATTTTAAGAAAAGAAAAAGAAAACTGGTCACATGTATCAGTACTCTACGCACCAGTGTCAGTATGTATATATAAAAAAGGGTACCAGGTAGATTACCATACCATTTTCTGGTACTCTAGGTTCCAGAAAAAAGAAAACTGGTCAGTATGTAAAATTAAGATTGGTACCAGGTGTTTTACAATTTATTTTTTAAATCTCTGGTTGAACTGTCATCTATGATTTGAACATGGATCTCACAGTTATGATCTGTAAAATCGATTCCATCCAAGCTGCTTCCCCCAACTTAGAAGGTTAGAACTTGTCTTAATCCATTCATAAAGCAAAGTTATAGTAATTAAAGCAAGTTGAACGGACTAACCTGAATACAATTGAACAGTTTGGCATCTTTATTTCTCTCTTCAGAGGCGTATAAATTCGGATATGGCACTTTGTATCTGTCATTATTTATTAGAAATATATATATAAGACAGAGAATAAATTGGCAAATAAGTTCTTCAGAAGTGCATCTGTCACTGGTAAAGATCTACTGGAGAAAAATGCCATTTAGATTAGATAATTAGCTATATTTGAATTAATAAACCATTTGTTGGTTTTTTCGGACTGCTCTCAAATCTTAAAGAAAAAAATAAAAAGAAAGTAGAAAAAATATACTTCCGGCGAGCATTGCCGACTTGTAACGACATCCACATGTTGAATAATGCGTAAGATACCAGAACCAAAACTACATATCCATATTCCCTCGGGATCTCTATTGTTTCTGTCATTCTCTCTCTCTCTCTCTCTCTCTCTCTCTCTGTTTCTCTCTCTTTTTGAAAGTGTCTTCAGCTAGTACAAGAGGTTCTATTGATTTTTATATGGAACAAACTAATGATAAAAGGACTGGATGGATCCCCTCTCTTCTTCCTCAAGTTCCCATTGACTTTTTAATATTATAAATTCAATGAACCTCTCCTTTTGTTTTTATCTTTTGAATATTATAAATTCAATAGAGGCTGTATGCACTAAAAGTCTATCCCAGGACCCCCCCCCCCCCCACCCCCCAAAAACAAATGCTCCATCAATGTTAAATAATAAAAAGAAACAAAAACCAAAGCACCTCCTTGAATTCCCTAACCACCATTATGACCAGTTGAACCGAACTTTGAAATTTGAATGCTCCAAAATAGTTCAAAATTCATTCTTTTTTGAAATCCAACGATCCGAGTCAATACTATACAACAAGTGGAGAGACCCATACACATGAATTATAGAACATTCAGAAGAAATGCTTTATTTATTTCATCACCAGAAGATGCATGAGCAGCTTAATTATTAATTATATATGCAATATACATATATATACACACACACACCAAGTTGCAAAGTGACATCATCCATGAAGTCTAGCAAGGATTTTCGGATCTTCTACGACTAGAAATTAATGTACATATTCATACAAGATTTAGTTGCAAAGTGTCATAATGTGCTTTACAGCAGGGTAAAATTTTTTAACCCAGGTTGTACAGTGAAATTGAGCCCAATGGGCTAAATCAAACACTTTTTCTACTACAGGCCCGTCATGGTTATTATCATTTTTTTTTCCCAAAGAGAAGACACTTTTGGTTGGTTGAAAGGCAAGAGGTCTTTTTTATGGAAGAGGAGAAGGTTCAATGTTTATCGAATAGATAGTTTTAATCGTCGGATTGTTACATCTGATAATTCATATAATTATTAAAAAATCTGAAAGTAACGTCGATGCAAATTTTAATATCATCGGACAATTATTTTATCCATCGAATATAAAAATTAGTTCAATGGTCATTGGACCTTCTCCGATTCCCATTTATTTGGATTGGAGTATGATTTCTGAGCAACTCGCAAGGAAAAAAAGAAAAGAAAGAAAAGAAAAGCTTGTCCAAAAACAGCAAATAAAATGAGAACCCATAAACAAGGCAATTCCGTTAATAGCAGCAACAGCAATCAGGAACTGATTCTACTCTTGGTAAGAATATCCTTTCAAGTCCAAGAAATTACACAGCAGTGACAGCAATTTTCATGCCTAAACTGCAGTGGTCGAAGCGGTTGCATATGAAGTAGCTTGTACCGGTCCCTAAGGTAATGCGATCGTTCCCCGATTTCAATTCGTCGGCATTGCTTGAAGCAGTGGTACAATTCTTGTACCCGTCAGAATCTACGGCCACAACATTGTGAAACAACGGGCTGTACCTGAACACTGTTCCATTTACACACAGAAATAAATAATGAAAAGAAAAAAAAATCAGGTCTGAAATTAAATTACATGATTATGGCATGCATGCATTGCAATCATTATGTTAGATAGAATTACAAACCTTCATTTTCTATTAATAATGTGAAAATTAATTATGCGTTGAATATTTCGTACCGAGCACGTCACCGGCATAGAAGGTCTTTCCGTTAGGCCAGTCGGCGACATTAAAGGTCCATCCATGCTTTCCTCCTACAACATGAGTTGCTGCATGTATGGTACCATGCTTTAAGAGAAGACACAGTAGAAGAAGAATAATTCCAGATGTACCCCTTGAAAGCTGGCCTCTGCTTGCACTGCCCCTTCCCATGGCCATTGATCAATTAATATATAGTGTGAAACAGAGGAGAGATAGAAAGACCCAAATATAATGAAGGAATGGAACAGTAGATACTGGGAAGAATGTGGGGTTTTAAGTAGAGACTGTGTTGGAGGTGAGAAATGGGGCTTAAATTTGAAAAAGCTGAGTGGATGCTTTTGAACTGTTAACCCACCATGGCACTTTGTTCTGTGCAAGCGTGCTTTCTTTTCATTTTTTTTTTGGGGAGGGGGTGTTGGGTGTTTTTTGCACTCTTTTTAAAAAAATAATAATATAAAATAAAAATGAGAAGAATGAAGTTCAAAATTGCATATATTTAAAAGTAAGAAGTTCGGATTTATTATCTGTCAATCAATTTTGATTCGCATATATTGTTCGCAAATTTATTTTATAATTTTATAAATTTACTACATACAATATATCATAAAAACTTTCACAAACAATATTCGCGAATCAGAAACGTGATTCACAAACAATATTCATGAACTTTTTATTTCTCAAAAATATTTATGACGATTCTCAATACATAAACTTTAACTTTTCATTTTTTTTATATTAAAAAATAAGTGGTGTTCTTTGTGCATACATGGTACTATGAAAAATTAAGATATTCAAAAGTTATCTGAATCCAATCTGCCCCTAGATTTTTAATATTTTGGGTGTGCATTAATATGCATAATAATAATCAAAAAGAAATTTTATAAATACTTTATGCCGTTACAAAAAAGTCGAACTTTACAAATATTAAATTGTTCAGAATTTGAATTTGTAAGTAGTACATATATAAGATTTATAACATGCCTAGAATATGTTTGTCAGGTTGAATTTTTTTAATCTATTTTAAGAACAATTATCATATAATCTTTTCAATTGTCAAGTGATATCCATCACGGAAATTAGGAATATGACATGCAGATTAGTTTTTCTTAAAAAAGAAACTTATATGTAATTAGTTGTATTTATTTGTTTGCTAGTGAAGTAATGATAGAACTCTTAGGATTCCTCTAAATTGTAGAAAACTCCAAAGAATTTGTAAAGTTTGATGGAATCCGGACATTGTTTATTAAACATTCTGTATCAGTAATAATATTTTTCTTTTCGTTTTTTTTTGGTTCTAGTAAGCATAGTTTGATTGAATTGTATTTAGACAAATACTAGAGGTGCTGTTTAGCAATCTCTCTTTTAAGGCTCTTCAATGCTCCTTTAGTTTTTTCTAATTTTTAATTTTATTGAAATATGAGATTCTTAATACAGATTAAACTCTCATTTTTTAGCCTCTTTTTGCTTGATTTTTAATCCTTATCTGAATTTTAAGGAAGCTATATTTATAAATTAAGTCTCTTTAGCTCTTTCTTAATTATTTTCTTAATTATTTTAATATGAATTAAAATTTAATTTTAAATTAGTTGCTGAACGGAATCAGAGAGTTTATAGTCAAAAATAACTTGAACTCATGAGCATGTTATCCTAAAATAAAAAACTTAGTTTTTTTTAGAATCTAGACATCTTATAATTTTTCCTACTAAAAAACAAATGGTTTGTAAATGAGAATTTCGATGTACCTACTACTGGACAAGAGCTCCTGGTTTAGTCTTTTTATTATTTTTTTCCTTTTTGATGAACTTTTCCTATGGTCCAGTTTTCACAATTCATAGCAACTCCATTTCAACATACACTGAGATGGTTGAAATGATTTAATTTTTGTTGCAACTTACAAACGATGCTAGGCTGGATGGCCTTCCAAATTTGTGAGATAAAGGTCTTAATATCTTTAGCTTAATTAGATAAAGGTTTTTAAGTGTATAAATACAAGGATATATTGATATATTCTCTATACTATTCAATACCAAGCTAAAGATATTAAGTATTTAAAACCTAACTAATTTTTAACAAAAGCATTAAGCATTAAACAGATTGCTCAATTTCTCTTCCAAACCCATCCTCTTTCCTTGTTGGTACCAGACTTAGTCTCCCTGAAACCTGCACTAGTAATGAGTTGACATCAAATGGTATCACAAATTTCAATTTATTAAAGCATTATTCTCCTTTAATCTGGCTCCAGTGCTTTGCTAAGGCAATAATGTTAGATTCTAACATTCTGACACTTTTACCATTTCGCCCTTGAAAAATTAATCTATTCCTTTCCTTCCATATTGTCCACAGATACCAGTATCCTTTAAAGGAATACAACTATCAATTAGCCATATATCTTGAATTGTATTACCTTGAAAATTAAATCCATTGAAATATGATATCCAATTTCATAATAAAATTGAAATGCTACAATTAATGAATAAATGATCAATGGTTTCTTCTTTATCACAAAAATACACATTTATCATCTCCTGGCCAACCTCTTCTTCTAAGATTATCTTTAGTCAAAAATTTTCTGTTCTGAATTAACCATAAAAATACTTTCATTTTCAAAGGAATAGGAGCTTGCCAAGTATGTTTATATAAATCTAGTTTAACTCCACTAAAACCCATCCAATTACAGAAAGAATGAACAGTAAAAATTCCTAAAACCTCCCATTGTTAAACTACCTTATCTATCTGTGTAGTCAATGTAATATTTGAAATCCTATACAATAATTCATTCAGTTGATCTTGTAATATGTCAGTTATATGTCTTCTAAAACTTAAGTAAAACCTATTGTAGCCTATAACTTTATTTACTGATATGTTAGGTTTAGTGGCTAATTCAAAAAATAAAGGGTACTGAAGTTGTAATGAACATTCAGATAACCATCTATCTTTTTAGAATAGTATGGTAGCTCCATTTTCTACAGTTTTATTAATCCCTATATCAAACATATTCTTCATTTTATAGACTTCTTTTCAAAAAGGTGAAAAATAATTACTATTTGTTCTATTATGATATCTTGACATAATAATTATTTTCCATAATACTTTTTCCTCTGGACTATAGAATCTCCACAGTCATTTACCCAACAAAGCTTTGTTTATTGTAACTAATTTTGTTATTCCTAAACCTCCTTGTTTCTTACTGGCACATACTATCTTCCATAATATTAAAGAATATCTTTTCCTAACTATACTTCCACCAAACCAAAGAAATCTCCTACATAATTGTTATATTCTCCTTTTAACTTTATTTGGCACTCTGAAAATTGAAAGCCAGTAAATAGGCATATCACACAAAACAAATTTTAGTAATATAACTCTACCACATATTGATAAAAGCTTACCTTTCCAACAATCTAATTTCTTCTCCATCTTACCAATTAAAATATTCCAATCATTAATGCCTAACTTTTTCCAATGTAATGGAAGGCCCAAATAAGTAATAGGCAGGGAAACTAATTTACAACCTAAGATAGCTGCTATTTGCTGTCCTTCTTCCTCAATCAAATTTAAAGGAACAATTTCACTTTTTGAAAAATTAATTTTTAACCCAGATAAGTTCTCAAACCCTATTAATAAAATTTTTAAAGCTTCTATCATTTGTAAATCAGCTTGAAGAAATATCAAAGTATCATCCGCAAAATTAAGATTTAACACACATTGTCCCACATTGAAATTTCCTAACCCTCGTAAAATCTCCCGATTGCATAGAACATTTAAAATTTTGGATAATGAATCAGTTACCAAGTTAAATAGAAATGGGGATAATGAGTCACCTTGTCTTAATCCTCGTTTACAATTAAAATAATTGCCTAATTGTCCCTTAAAACTAATACAAGTTTGACCACTTTCTAATATTTCTTTAATCCATTGAATAAATTTCTGTCCAAAACCCCTCACTTGTAATAATTCTAGTAAGTAGTCCTAATGCACTCTATGGAATGCTTTCTGAAAACCAATTTTTAAACAAAATTCCTTTTGACTTATTTTTCCTAACTTGAAATAAAATTTCCTGAGCACTTACAATATTATCAAAAAGTTTCTACCTTGAATAAAAGCTGCTTGATTCTGATCTATTAAAAAATCCATTACTTTTGATACTCTATTTGCTACAATTTTTGTTATTATTTTAAAACTACAATTTATTAAACTGATTGGTCTAAATTGTTTCAAGGAATTTGCCTCTGCCACTTTAGGTTAAGTCTAGACAAATCTAACTCATGATTATAAAAAGTATTAACTAATAAAGTTAAATCTTCTTGGAAAAATAAGCCAAAACTGTTGATAAAAAAGAAAGGACATGCTACCAGGTCCTGATGCTTTAGTACCATATGACTCAAAAATAAGTAATTTAATTTCTTCTATGCTAATAGGCTGTTCCAAAGCAATTCTCATTTTGTAAATTAAGGGTAGGTGAATCCATCCATACAGTAGGAAATAAAGTAACTAATCTATCTTCAGTATTTCTCAAAAGATCTTTGTAATAATTTAGAATATAATTCTGAATAATAATTGGTTCATATACTACTTGACCTTCTATTTCTAAGGAAAATATGTAATTTTTCCCTTTTTCTATTATTTGCAATGGTATGAAATTTTTTTGTGTTTTGATCTCCTTCTAATAACCATTTTAATCGAGCTCGTTGAGCCCAATACATCTCTTCCTCTGTATAAATTCTATCTAATTCTATCGTACATTCCTTCGATCTATGAAATTCCTCATCTTCTAAGTCTTTAATTTCCTGAATTAAATCTAGATCCTCCAATTCCTCTAATTTTTCCTTTTTAAGCCTTTTCTTTTCTCCTCTATAATTACTATGCCAACCTCTTAATTTTCTTAGTAAAAAATGTATTTTTAATTGCCAACTTTTTCCTAAATCTCCTGATAATTTAAATTCATTCCACAAATTTCTAATTGTTCTTGAAAACCTTCTTGTGAAAGCCAAACCTTCTCAAATCTAATCGGTTTATTATTATGACTAATAGTAGGATCACATAGTAAAATTAATGCATTATGATCAGATTGAAATCTAGGTATAGTTTTACATAAACTATGAGGAAACTCCCTTTCCCCAGAGATTGTACATAAAAAACGATCTAGTAATGCAAAAGAAGGTATATTCCTTAAATTGGATCATGTAAAATTTCTTTCGGAAGGCTTAAAGTCTATTAACTGAAGATCATTTATAAATTTATTGAAGTTTTTGCTAATAGAATGATTAAAATGATGACCCTTTCTTTTCTGTCCTAAATCTAACTACGTTAAAAATCTCCCCCAATAAGCCAAGCACCTTGCCAATAAGATCTAATATTCCTCAATTCTCTCCAAAAATTTGACCTAATATTATTTAAAGTAGGACCATAAACTGATGTGAACATCCATGTGAAACCAAATTTTCTATTTTTCAATAGTACTGTTATTGAGAAAGTGTTAATCCAACTATTAAGTACTTCAAAAAATCTTCATTAATTCCAACTAGAATTCCTCCTGAATTCCCTATAGAAGGAAGAACAAACCAAGCAAAAAGATGACTTCCTAAATTGTTTAACATCCTATTAGATATACTTTCCTTTTTTGTTTCCTGTAAACTAATTAAATTTATATGATGATCCAATATATAATCTTTGATTAATCTCCTTCTTTAGGGTTTTCCTAACCCTCTTATATTTCAGCATAAAAATATTCATGAATATTTGAGTGCCCTTAAAGGCAAAACCTTAGTGCTAATGTCTACTGGATTATCTAATTTATCCTTATTTAATCTATCTAGAATACCATGCATGCAAAACATAAGATAAGTTTTGCTTTGAAAAAGTCCTAAAATAATGTACTACTTGGAGTCTAGTTCTATCATCTGTTCCTAATGAAAATCCACTAGCAGTATACAGAGAAACTATTTCAGTGTCAGTAAGTTGCGCATATGGAAATATTAGTCCTTTTTTTGAATAGTATCTGGTTATATTATTCATTTGCTAAAGTCTAGTAAGGCAAGAACTAATGCATCTAGTAACCATTTACATGTCTGGCTGTCTGCTGTCTATATAGTTGGCTAGTATTATGCTCCATATGGGTGGGTATTAGGAAATTTTAAATAAAAGACAAATGAATTCCTGTTTTGGTTCCTGAGATTTCTAAATCTTAATCATTGCTATCATATTTGCTATTGCAGCCTTTTGACATGCGGAAGATATCAGATTCCTCGCACTGTACAGATCGCATTACAACAAGAACATCATATCCATGTTTAGTGGACTTGTAGCTGTAGGGATAGAGTATGAAGAAATATACATGTTTAAAAAATTATCAAAGTCAAAAGATAGATCGACAGTCCAAACGTAAATTTTCGAAGTATATATGTGAGTGCATTCCCCATATAAACCAGTGTTTTTATTTAGAATATACTTCAAGAACTGTAATTAGTTTAAACCAGACAACATGACTCCTCATAACAAGACTGAAACCATCTCAACTAAAAGAAAACAGTAATTATCCACTGTAATTATGAAAAACATATATATGGTCTATATATCTCTCTGATTAATTAGGCGGCAGTAACGGCGATCTTCATGCCAGACTGGCAGTGTCCAGCGATGCTGCAGATGAAGAAATTGCGGCCGCGTGCAAGCTTGATGCGGTCATTCCCGGATTTGTAAACTTTCGCCCCACCTGATGCCCTGCAACCCTTGTAACCAGCTCCATTCACGGCCATCACGTTGTGCACCGACGGGTTGTACTTGAACACTATTACAAGAAGATCATCACAAGTGTCAAAATTCGCTAGCTGAAGCATGTATTGTAGGTTAAAATTAAGGTGGAAATTAAGCAAATATGTTTAATGTTGCAAGTTCATGATGCATTCTTAGATGGCATGTCAAAATCATTCGGATAACGGAATTATGTGTAATTAAGGCATAATTTCATTTACACCCTCTGACGCTTCAAAAGTACATATTTTTCCTCTAAAATAATAAACATCATATTTATTCTTGTAAAAAAAATGTCCGATGAAATGCCCGAGTGACGACTATTCGAGATGTGTATTGGAACTTAACATTTTTCACAAATGTTTGACTACATATATAGAACATACCGAGTACGTCACCAGCCTTGAAGGTCTTCCCTTTGGGCCAAGTGGCTGTGTTGAAGCTCCATCCATTGTTTCCTCCGACAGTATAAACTGCCGACTCGGCCACCTCGCAATGGAGTAGGAGAATGCAACTAAGGACCAATGCAAGGACCATAGCTTGGCTTGCACTGCCCCTTCCCATGACCATTTGGTACTATTAAGTCTATAGTGATATGTAGAAAAACTAGCAAATGGGGATGGTTGTGGTGTTAAGTGATGAAGAGAGAAGCCTTTTTAAAGCACCAAAAAGTGGAAGCAAGGAAATGGGAATGGGAATGAATTGGGCCCCAATTTGGTTTGCTTAATTTTTTTTTTGTTTATTTAATTAGTTTACTCGCAGCTAACCTATCCTAAATAATATAGTAGTGTCCTGTGCAATATATATGTTATGATCTTTGTGAAATGCTTATGTTATAACATGTAATTAATTATGAGCGAATTCAGTGTCTTTTAATATTATTAACACTGCACATGAAACTAAAAAGTTGTTAATAGATGTTACACACCGAATTAATTGTTGTTCTACTAGTAAATTTGCACATAAATTAGATTAATTAGATTACAACCATACAATATTTTCATGTCGACTGATAAATATAAGAAAGAAATTATGCCTATACTACCCTAGATTGTGTCTTGAAGAATCATGAGCATTTCTGTATTGTGTAAACAAATTTGATTATAATATATTTAATACGGGTGCAAGATGAGGTGTGTATATATTGACAAATATTGTAGGCCATCAAAATAGCATGCCTAAGTACAAAAGAAGCTAACCAACTACCCATTAATTGGACCCAGACTTGACCATTTTTGAAGGTTTAATGAATTAATAAATTAAACCATGGAAAGTAAGGTACCACATTGGATATATGTAATGATATCCAAAGGGGCCAGTAAGTCTTTATGAATGCTAATGGGAATTTGACAGATGAGAATTAATCAATCAAAATTCAAAAGTAGTGCTTCTTTACTTTACTACCATTTCCACACCCAAAAATCATTACTTGAACTATTTAGTTCTTCAATGGCCAAACAAAATAAGCTTTAATTAAAACTTGCTTCTTAGTGCCAAGGAACCAAAACAATCTATCGCTCTGATTCTCTGCTCTGGTTGCTCTTCAACTTGCTATAAATTAAAATTGAAGACCCACCACGCCGAAACTTTTTATTTCAATTTAAAGTTTAATCCACTTTTAAAGGAAAAGCACAATGCTTGTCAAATCCGATTTTGTTTCATCATGATGATATTTTCCAAAACATAAATTCAGACTAAACATTGATTACAATATATAAATAGAAATTTGGCGTGGATGGCCTTGTATAAGCTTTCTATATTTAATTTGGTGTGGGGATCCATTGAGAACTAGTAACTTCACAATCTTGATAATGAATTTTTAAATAAATAAAAAATAATTTGTAGAAAAAAGTTTGTAAAAATGTTCTTCAACTAATAGAATAATTGTGTTTCGAATTTCATGAAATTTAAATGTTATTTCATATATATTCCATTAAAAACAAATAAAATTAAATGAAATATGCAACGGTCTAAATTTAATGATCTTCAATAAAATATTAAATGATTCTTAAATTATATGTAAAAGGAAACACAATCAATCTATAAATTACAAATCACGTCTACAAACTTTTTCTATTTTAAAAATTAAATTTTTTTTTAATTTTTGAAATTTTTTGAAAATTATTTCAAAATTATTAAATTAATAGTTATCAAGGATGTCACTTTTTTTTATCAAAAAAAAGCACAGCAGTTGCATTCGCCAATTAATCCTTGAATGATCTGGAATCCATAGATAGATTTCTTCAAAAGTTTAAATTGTGAAGGAAACAAAAGGAGTACCCTTACTCACGTAAGCTTTAATATATTACAGCTTTGTATCCTCAACGAATTTACTACTGTTTTGGTAAATAATGCCTCTTTTTTTCCCTTAAATATTGCCAAAGAATAGTTACATGAAAAGTATATGATGACAGGATTTAGTAACTTGGGTGCTGATTCAATTTAAGGATGTCCAATCCTATTTTTTTTTTTTATCTCTCAAGCTTTACAGGAAAAGAAAATTGAAATTGCATTAAAAAAAATAACAGACTGAAGAAAGTTACTTCAAATTGAAATTGCATTAAAAATTGAAATGTTAGAGAATTAGCCATGAACCTATAGTGAACACTTGATTTGAATTAAAATTACTTTGATCTATATTGTCAGTTTTTTCAGACAGATACAACCCCGTTGATTACCGGATTCCTTAAGCCTTCGCGGTGATTTTACTCTTATTCGATAGAGAGATGAAAAAAATCGGCATTAACAGTTTTCTTCTCTTTTCAAAAAATTCGAATATTGAGAGAAAATTTCTGTTAGTTTCTTCTTTTGAAAAATGGGGAGTACTATAGAGAGAGAGAGCGGTTCTAAAATATATCATGGGCATCAATAACCGAAAAATTGGCAAAATAACGATTATGTCTTAACGGATCTATACCAAATCCTATTTCTCTCTTATCGGATTTACTTTCATAATCAGAAAACTGCTTATTAGTTGTATTCTCTAGGGACCAATAACATAATTGTATTATTATCAAACTTCATATAGACTATCACTAAATCATAAAGTTATTAATACACATTTTACACATTAAAGACCTCATTTTCATAACACATATTAAAACTCGATAAATAATACTTATTTTGATCACTTCATAATAGGTTTAATTAAATATTTGACAGTCTATTATTCAATATATATTTATATTATATATAAATTCAATATATTATAATTAATAGAAATTAATTTCAACGTGAAATTGCATCAAGACTTTTCATAAAGCCATTTTGTTCTTTTGTTAAAAAAATCCATATTATAGTACGTGACATCATACCAACTACGAACAATTTTTTTCATGAGCATTTCTATGCTGTGTGTGTGGAAGACGCAAAGGTAGCTCCTCTTGTCTTAGCTCTCTCTTTCAACTCACTTGGTTTCGATAAGGAAACTTCTTGTTTCTTCTTCCATACACTATCAGATTTCTTCTTTGGTCTCAACCATGTCTTCCATAGTTGTTCCATAACGCTTACGAGAAAAGGCCTATGAAAAGAGACAGCAAACCTTCCTGCTTCTCCAATGTCATGGATGCTTGATTCCTCAGAATTCTTAGATAGAAAGCTGAAGCTTGTTTGCTTCTTTCCCACTTCTTTTCCATTTTTTTATTTTTTGACGGTTGGCTGGCGCAAATCCACTAAGCTCGATAATAGAAAGTTATTTCAAACTGTGCTTAATTAGCAGCAGTGACCAGTGAGGTGATCCATGCTTATGTGGTTGGTTTGGAAAATGATAAACAAACACATAACGCCTAACGCACTATAGAAATATGGATCCATTTGTTTCCCTCGACTTCTTTCCGTTTTAGTTTGACGCGTGACGCGCGCGTCCCTACCACTTTCTTCTCTTTCTTTCGTTTGTTGTTTCGTGAGCTTTTCATTTCGTCATCATCACGTACGTTTTTTTTCTCTATGCTCATTTGAGCATTTTAAGTTGGGTATCATGTGACAAGATTCAATCCGATCTGACGAACTCATTTAACCCATTTGACACCCGATTTCATGCAATCTGAGTTTTTCAAAAAAATCAAAGTGATTCGAATTCGTCCCAACTTAACCTGAGATTCGAAAAAAAGCTGATATTAGATGATCCGAAGTCTGATCCGATCCAAACTGTGATCTGATAATCTTTCTCAGTCAAATTAACCCGACTTAACTCAACTCGGCTGATCTGAGCCCGACCGACTCGTCTAGTTGCCACCTATAGGCTATAGAGGTAGCAAAACCCCAAAACCCAACCCCAACCTAGCGAATCTGCCCGACCCGCTTGATACTTGATTCAACCTGATCTAATTCAAAACATTAAAGTGATCAGAATCCGATCCGATTCGACCCAAGATGATTCAAGACCCGGAAAAAAACCGATACTAAATGATTAGAAACCTGACCTGTAATCCAATAATTCTTCTCGATCAAACTAATCCGAACCTAACCCAATTCGACAATTGCCAGCTCTAGGTATCATATTTGGCATTTTTTTTGGCATTTTTTTTGCGACATAGACAAGTCATTCAAAATATTGACTGATTATTTTCTTTTCTTTTCTTTTCTTTTAGTAAAACTGATTACAAAAGATATTTACTATTAAAAGTATTGGTGACAACTATGAGTTAACTCCCTTTTCAATTAACAAACCATAAATTATCCGAAATCCCACATGCAGATGAGATGACAAATTTGGGAATAAAGGACAGACGGACATATTTAATTAGCAGCTTATATAAAGTTTGTGGATAGCAAAAGTAAATCTTCTGCTCCGACTAAGTACAAACATGATTTGTTACATCTTTTGGGATACCTGCACGGATGAGTACATCCTTACAGTTTTTGAGATGAACAATCCTACATAATGATTTATGTCAATGAAAAACCAAATGTTGATGCCATCTCAGTTCCCAACAGAAAAAAAAAGACCATTTAAATATCAGTTCACATGATTTTTTGCGAAAGACCAGAGATACATCCCTTTGATTATTTCCCCTCCAAAGCCAATTTCTGCAAGAAATCCAAATTGGTTGGGACCTAATTCTACTAATACAAATAATGCAACATAATCTTTGGAGATTAATTTATATGATTCACTCAGCACTGCTGATTTCTAACTCGGAGCACCAAAACTGGAGTTGCTTTTGCACCTCTGCTGACCCGGTAGAGCCATAAGAAGTGAACTTATTCACGGCATTTTCTACTCCCAAGAAATCATAAACATCCTTCTCAAAAATTGAATTAATGCCGCATAAATCATCAAGCGACAAATCTGAGAGCTGGCATTTCTTTGCTATGCATAATGCAACAGCCCGACCTACTACCTCATGAGAAGTTCTAAATGGCATTCCCTGATGAGTGAAGAACACAAGAAAACTGTTTAGGGAAAAATGATGATAAAGAATGTGATAAAAGTGGAAAAGACAATCCTCAATTAATTTCAAATATCACTAATTCTTTGTTCCTTAAAAAAGGAATTTTGCAAAATACAGCAGTGTGTAATCAAATTTGCATGTAACATCAAGCAGTTCTCACCCTTGGCAAGCACCATCCAAATATTTTTAAATAACGTAAAAATAACATGCGAAATAGATTTGCTAGATGCAATACAACCTTCCGAAAGTTGAGAGCTCCACTGCTACCATTTGGTAAATGTCAATTAAAGTTATATTTATATGAACAACTTTGACTTGGTAAGAATTCAAGAAAGCTTACTCTTTTCTTGTTTTTTTTATTGGCTTGCAAAATACCAAAGTTGTTGGATCGCTAGTTGCAAATATGCCAAACTACTGGGAACAATTAGCAAATATCCTAAATTACAATTGAGGCTATACATGAAACTACAAATGAAAGAAATACAATAAAGGCAAGAGATCTACCTTCTTTACAAGATAATCAGCAAGTGTAGTTGCATCCAGATAACCAGCAGGTAAGGAAGAGCAAATTCTCTCATGGTTAAAAGTAATATTAGCAGCAAACACAGTTGCCACCTCAAGCATTCCTATTATCGTCTTAACACTGTCAAATAATGGCTCCTTATCTTCCTGTTAACAAAATAAATAATAACTATTTTTTTATGAATGAAGGAACAGTTGACCAAACAAAACCCACACTCAGGACACCTGATGTTATAGCTTTTAAAGTTTAAAAACTGGCCATAAGCTTCCAATTCAGTTATCTTATTGTAAGAATAGTTCATAAATACTGGTTCCAACATGGCACTAGCTTCACTGTATCGTGTCAAAACATATAGCTGAAAGTGTTTTCTGCACCTTTTTTCTCTATCATGCCTACTATTTGACATTCTAACATTATTTTCTAAAGCTCAAGCATCAATTTAGGATTTTGACTTCTTTTTCTAACCATTCTGGCAGAAAATTACCTGAAGATCACGATTATAGGCACTAGGAAGCCCTTTGCAGAGAACCAAAAGACTCATAAGGTCACCTACAACCCTAGCCGACTTGCCTCTAACTAGCTCCATCGGGTCTGGGTTCTTCTTCTGGGGCATTATACTACTACCAGTTGAAACCGAGTCGCTCGGTGTTATAAAACTGAATTCCTCTGATGCCCACAAAACCCACTCTTCGCCAAGCCGTGAAAGATGGATAGCTGTGATAGAGTTGGCTGATAGGAGCTCCAGGACAAAATCACGATCTGAAACTGCATCAATACTACAAAAGAAGGTACATTGCAGAATTTCAGGCCTATAATTTACTCCAACAATTCTGACAATATTCTTTAATCTGGAAGTTTAATCACAAGGGAAAAGTGAACTTTTCTGCAATTTTTTGGTTAAACTACTAAAATGCCCCTAAAAAAATACCATATCAAATACTTCTGTAGAGAATTTTACTTCACTCAGGAAGCTTCACAAGAAAATGACGCCAGAAAAGAATGACATATAAAAAAAATATGTACCTGTTTCTTAGAGGAGCGGTGAAGGCTAGCTCTTGGCAAGTCATAAAACGGTCAATAGGAAGCCCGGTACCAGCCAAAGCACAAGCACCCAATGGAGAAAAATTTAACCTCTCCTTGCAATCGGTCAACCTCCCAGCATCCCTCTCTAGCTATATACACCAGAAGAATTTCTCACGTTCTTACTTATTGAGCTCTTTTGCAAATTAGAAAGGAAAATTTCAGGGAAGAAAAGGAGAAAACCTGTTCAACATAGGATAGGAGAAGATGTTGCAAAAGAACAGGCTGAGCTCTTTGCAAATGAGTGTAGCCCGGAACAATTAATCCATCATTTCTCATAGCCAGCAACACTAATTGCACCTATTGAAACTAATTAAACCTTCTATAGCACAAATTTTAGAATAAAAAAATTACCTTATTACTAATCTGCTAAGAAAGACATGCCTCTCCATGATTTTGTAGTGGAAGGTATAACCAATTATTCAGTCAAAGCTCTATACACCAGAGGTATACATAATGAGAAGGGATCACTTGACAATGGTTATTTTGACAATAATGGAGTTTTTCAATAAATTCAAAATAAATTCCAAAAAATAGAAAAACAAAAATTTATAAATACTCCATTATTGATTGTGTTTCAAATTTCATGCAATTTAAGTCTCACTTGATATTCCATCAAAGATCATCAAAATTACATGATATTTACAACGGTCCATATTTAACCGTCTTTGATGGAATATCAAATGACATTTAAATTGCAAGAAATTTGAAACACTATCAATCTGTAAGTTCAAGAATATGTCTATAATTTTTTTTTCTATTTTTAAGATTTTTTTTCAAATCTATTTGAAAATCCATCGTCAAAATTATGAAAATAACCAGTGTCAAGTGATCCCTCATATATAATTATAAGAGTACATCCTTTTGTGACTATTTCTCAAATGTTCTAAGAAGAATTGCAGCAGATGGATTTGACTATGCATAATACAGCCAGTAATGTATATTATTTTAAATTTTCCATTTTCCATAAGCAACTCAACTTTCAGAAAAAGATCATTTTGATGCACCTGAAGTTGTTTAATTCGAGTCAGGATTCGATCAATAGCATCACGGCACCAGAGCCTGAGGTCAGTCACAACTTGGTCATTTCGGCTTCTAGCAGTGTGCAATTTCTTAGCAGGCTCACCTATCATATCAGTTAACGCTGCCTCAATATTCATGTGTACATCCTCTCTATCTTTTCTCCAGACAAATGTGCCAGATCCAATCATTTCCTTTATCTTATTGAGGCCATCAATGATCTTGTCTCTGTCCCCTATTGTAATCAACCCCTGTTAAATTAAAAAAAAAAATCTTTTATCAAGAAAATGGAATCAAATGGTAAACAATGATAATACACACGGATTTATTTTGGGTTGCTGTTATGTCTACTAGATATTGATACTAAAATTTTTCGTTCTTCATGTTAGTTCTTGTCACTAAATACATGTTTCTTATTAGTGTGTTGCTACTCTTTCTCATATTTAGTAATATCAAGTACTGAAACTGTGATGCCCTTTAACATTGTTCGAATGGTCTATACGTGCATAGCATCTGGTCTTGATTGCGATTTACTTTACAGTTTGATTGCTCAATAAGTAACAAAATTATTAGTTTTCAAATGCATCTTCTGAGACTTGAATATGCATCTCTCCGACCTATCAATATTGTGCTACACCTCCGATTCTAACAATTTGAAAAACAAATTTTGAAAGTTTTGATGGGTAGGAGAACAGTTAATAAAGAACCTGAGCGGCAAGCATATTAGCATGAGCCGTGCTGCCCCTAATGTCATGCATCCACAGCTCCTGAGCCTCAAAAGACACCGACTCAGTGAACCGCTCTACTGACTCGTGGACCCCTTCTTCAAATCTCCCACCCCACAGCTTGCTCTCCTTCTCCTTCTCCATCTCTCCTTTCGCGCCGGTCCCTGATCGAACGGAGCTCTCAAGAGCACGGCGAGGGAGCAGGACAACAAGAGGACGGTATTTCGGGGAACAAAACTCGCTCCGGCGAAATAGAGTCGGGTTCGAAAGATTCGATCGGGTTCTTACAGTGAGCGATGCAGCAGTGACGGCGGAGGCGAAACTGCACTCGGCCATGACACTATGATAGTATGTCGGTAGGGTTTTTCGTGCCTGGACACACTCGGAGGAACGTCAATTCTCGGTCATCTATAATTGGTGTTTGGTGGGATTTGATTGTGATTGTGTTTAGGCCATGGCCTGGTGGCCCCGTTCAGACCCATCCGACCCGACAGCCAATCCACCCGGTTTGGACAGCGACCGGTTCGGGTCATCGGATGGGCTGGGTCAGGTACGGTATACATAATATATTATTTGTGTATATTGTGTGTAATGTGTATAATCTAAATTGAATTTAGAGTAAACAATTCATTGTATATATTCTCAAATTTCACATAATATTAACATTCAAATTTTATAACTTAATAACAAGCTCATAACATAATTTAAATATAAAAACTTCCTATAACCTAGTAAAATGAAGCTCTTTATTTATCAAAATATGACTATTTATACAAAATAAAATTATTTATGTATTTTAATAATAATTTTAATTTTATTTAAATTGAACACAGTTATATTATTCAAATATGTGAAATTATCTGAATTCAAATTGAGATGAAAATGAATATTTAAAAAAAAATGTAGCCAATAGCTGAGCTAAGTCGGGCCGGGCCAGGATAGAACAAAAAATTGCATGGACATACCAGGTCTTGAATTTTAAACGCCGTAGCATGGGCCGGACAGGACGAGCCCGAGGCTTTCGGGGACGGGCCGGATTTCGGGTTTGGTATAAACCTGGCCCATTGCCATCCCTATTTGTGTTAACGAATTTGATTTTTAATGGATTTGGGCCTCATTGGACTAATTCCATGCCTTAACATGCATACATCATTTTAGCAACCCAAATTAATACCCGCTAAAAGGGTTTTAAATCTTTAATTTAAAAAGAGTGATGATTCATATCAAATTATATGCAAGACTTCATAAAGGTGATGTTTGATGTTAATTCTGAAATCAGTTAATTAATTTCGTTTCGTTTTGAAACTGTAATTCATTCAATATCTATATCTTTTTTTGCATGATGCTTGAAAAAAATTGCAAGAAAAAAATATATATAAATATTGCTGTTGAAAAAAAAGCATGTTTATGATGCTAAAAATATTAGAAAAGATAAAATTTCTGCCTTAATATTGAATTCTTTAGGGATAATAATCAAATCCTAATTTAAGTATAGCAAAGTAGAAGTGTATAATAATCACACTACTAGTAATTATCTGGTAACCAATTTGAAAAGATGTTTTTCATAGCAGCTTTTATTAAAATTATCAAAATTAAAAACTAAATTCTAAATATGTTTTCCATCATTTGAATAGATATATATATATGCGTATGTAATACAATTTCAACATTATTTGATCATCAATGACAAGGTTATAAACTAAACTATTAAATTTTTTTAATCGCTTATGAATGACTAATCATTATTAAGTCGCATTACATTTGATGCATAACCATCCAAATGATGAAGAAGGAATTTATAATATGAATTGTTTTACTTTGATAAAATTGAAAAAATCATAATCCATAAAAAAAATCTGTAAAATAAATTAATTGGTGTAATTATTTTCATTTGAATCACATAAGTTTTTGGACTTTAGAGAAGTACAAATTTTGGTCTATGGAACTCTCATTTGTATCAAATTGATTGTAATATATTCTTTTGAAAATTAGTGACAGAATTAGTAACCTGGTTCTGTTGAAAGCATTAAAAAAACTAACGGAGTTGTTATTTTTGAAAATTTAATGATAGCTAGCCCACTTTATTTCATTATTAACAATTGATAATTCTTTTTTTCCATGACCATTTCAAATTTTCAACAGAAGTTGGACCTTTCATGCAGCATATAAATAATTTTCCATTTTAAGCTGGATTGTAGACTTGATGCGCTTTAATTTATATATAAGAATCAAAATACCTGTTGAATTGCTTGACCCAAGACTTTGAATCCATTTATGGCTTCTAGAATTCATTTATAGAGAAATAGACTTTGAATCCATTGAAACAATCACAAGGTCAAGTTGAAAATTCATAGCAATTACTTTTTGGAAATATGAATCTACCAAGAAAGAACAGATGTTTCAAAACTTGGCAACCGGATATAATCTGTACCATACAATTAAGTTGTTTAGTTATAACACGCTATATATGTATGTGCATTTACTGCCGATTGGGATTGATTGATGATACCACAAGCTGTTATTAATTTTAGGCAGAATTTCATGTATACACATATAAAACTTCAAAATTACACATTTGCTCCTCTGAAATTTATAATATTATATTTACCATTTTAAACTTTTCAAACTCTCATATTTATCCAATATATTATTTTTTCATTAAAACTAACTACGTACTTATTAATTCCTCGTTTAGCCTTGTTGAAAATAATAGATAGAATTTTTTGAAATTAAATTCTTAGTAAATATCATACATATACAGTTATGAAACATGATTACTAGATGTGCCAATCAAGCGGGTCAGGTTGGGTTCGGATCGGGCAGAGTTAGTTTGACTGAGAATGATTATCGGATCATAGGTAGGATTTCAAATTATTTAGCGCCGGCTTTTTTTTTGGTCTTAGGTTGGGTCAGGTCAAATTCGGGTCACTTTAACTTTTTGAAAAAATCAGGTTAAGTCGGGTCAGGTGTCAGGTAAGTCAGACAGGTTCGTCGGGTTGGGTTAGGTTTTGCCAACTCTAATGAATATTAATCATCAAAATTTTCAAATTCTTTGAAATTAAAATTAAGTTCTCAATAAATGAAAAGACGGAAAGTGAAATATATTTTGATGCTTTGAGAGTTATTACTGTGACAATATGAATGAAAGAAGTAAAAAAAATATAATAATTATGAAATATATATGTTAAGATCTTAGATTAAGTTTTATAACATTTAATGGGGTTATTTGGAGTTTTTGGGTATATTTGATATATCATATAATTTTGTTAGGTAAATATGAGAGTTTTAAATATTTAGAAGGGTAAATATGATATTATGAATTTCAGAGAGGAATATATGTAATTTTGAACTTTTAAAGGGATATATACATGAAATTTTGCCTTAATAGATTCTGTTAGCAGTTTCCTCTTAAGATAACTTGTGGACATGGTTCTTATAAATTTATTAGTGGAAGTTGTACCTTCTCATGAAATAAAATGGTGCTAACAAAAAGGTTTAAATCATAAATAATGTTATAGATTGCATACACTCTAATGCAACTATATCGTGCGTATGACTTAGCTATGATTATGAATGAAGCTTCTTTTTATTAATTATAAGGTCTGCCTATCCAACATATAATTAATGAGATAGGTAATATTAACAATAAATTGATTTAACAACAATCAGGAGGGTACTTTTCCACAAATTGTAATGTGTATGGGGATAATCATTGCATTGGCATGAAATTTGATATATGATGTATCCAAATAAACATATTATAATTTAATTTTTTTTTTTAGTTTGAGATTTCGACAAATTGTAATGTGGGTGGTCTTAAATCTCAGTTATCCACTAGTTTCAGATTTCTGATTGTTATGTTGACAGCGACAGAACTTGATCAAAATTAATGGGACAATAAAATTTTATCTTCAATATAATTATATATTTTAGATTTTTAAAAAAAATTAAATACAGTTATAATTATAATAAAATATTTATATAATTAATTTTCAAAATTTTTGAGAGCTGCAGCTCCTGGTTCCAGTAGCTCAGCCCCTGCATGCTGCATAGAGTATTATACCAAAAAGTGCCACAAAGGAACTCCACCAGTGCACCGAGTAACTAATAGTGGAAGAATCTTGTCATTGACAGGTTGGACTATTTCTATTTAGCCCCCCGCGTTCGCATCCATCGTCTCTCAAATCCTTCGCGCCTAAGCAAATAATCACTTGATCACTGGTTAATGCCTATACAGACCTTCCATATATAAAACCTCATTTTGACAGTTTGAACACAACACTCTTTTTTCAAATCTCAATTTCAGGAGAAAAAGAAAGAACAAAAAGGGAAGAGGAGAGGAGAGGAGAGATGGGAAGGAAGCTTGACATACTTCTAGGAAGAATTTCGAGAGAAAATGCCAAGCTCAAGTCTCTGCTTGATGTCACCAGTTCTCGGACCATCGTGCTCAAAAGCCGCCGTGTCGTTCGTTGCAGCAACGCCCGTGATGATGTCGCACAGCTCCTTCACCTCGGCCACCATGACCGTGCTCTCCTCCGTGTAAGATTTCTCACTTCTGAGGGCCTATTTGTAAAACTTTTGTCAGAATTCAGAAAGAACTTTTATTATTTTCTTTTAGTAAATTAAGAAGTGTTACTTCAAATGAATTTCAAGCAGAGGCTAGCTAGATTTCTTTTTTTTTTCAACTGAATAAAAATATAAGAAATTAAATCTGTACTATTTGATATTGGAATTTTTAATTAATATAATGAATTATTATTATTGACAGTACTTCCATTTTGCCTTTCTTTTTTTTAGGTGGAGCATGTAATAAAGGAGCAGAATATGGTGGATGTATACTCAATGATAGAGAGCTACTGCTTAGTGATCTCTGAGAGATGTGCTTTGCTAGAGAAGACCAGGTATGAATCATGACAAATATATATTAACCAAAATAACCAGAAAAATTAAAACATTCTAAATTAAGATTTAAGACCTTTGTGTTCTTATCATTAATTAGTTAACTGATAATCTTTTTTGAATACATATATATAGGGAGTGTCCTGAGGAGCTTCGTGACGCGGTGGCGGGCTTAATATTCGCCACATCGAGATGCGGTGACTTGCAAGAATTGCAGGATGTTCGTCGCATCTTTGCATCCAAATTCGGAAAAGATTTTGTACAGGCAGCTACGCAATTGCGCAATGGCTGTGCAGTAGATTCAAAGGTACCATCCCTTTTTTTTAAAAAAACTGTCTTCCTTCCAAAAGCTTTTTTTTTTTTTGTGTCAAGGCCGCTTGACTATATATGTTCCATAAATTGGAAAATTAGGATTTTTTTCATAAGTTTTCTTTATCATGTGATTCATGTAACGGTCCTGTGAATTGAACAGTTTGTGACGAGTGTGAAATTTTAATCTTTTACAGTTAATACAAAAGCTATCTACCAGACTGCCGAGCTTGGAGATCAGGCAGAGGGTTTTGCAAGAAATTGCCACTGAGAAAGGAATTAAGCTGGAATCCAGTGATGAAATCTTCTTTCAAACTCAAGCAACAACAACGACAACAACTGTAGTAAGATTGACATTAAAAATTTACAACAATTTTTGTACACATGTATGATTAATTTGACGACAAGAAAAGTATCTTCACCAGCTATTCCTCATTTGAATTATTATTTCTAATGCAATAAAAATAATCTTCAGCAGGTTGATCATCAAAAGCTGCCAGAGAAGAAAGACTTAGACGAGACTTTCTTAAATGTGGAAATGGGAAAGTATAAGGATGTGAGCGCCGCTGCACAAGCAGCGTTCCAGTCGGCTGCTAGTGCTGCCGCAGCTGCCAAGGCGGCAATTGAGCTCTCAAAATCAGATTTCCGAGGACATGGTACCGGGGACCACAATGCAAAACGTGGTAATGAATCGGATGCAAGCGATAAATCGACTGAAGACATGAGTTTGAATTCAGATAGTGATTTGGAGATTGCTGAAGAAGAGGAGGTGAGCTATTATGTCAAATACAAATTGTGTAATTCAGATGTATAAAACTACAGAGAAATTATTTTTGCATCTCTTATCTGCACATCATAAATATTTATATTAAATAAATAAATAATTTATATTTAGTATAGAAAATATTTATCACTTTTTCATTAATTAATGATAATGAAAAATTTGAAGTTAAATACTTCATTGCACAAGTAAAAAATAAAATTTATAAAATTTTTAATTCAAGTAATATAAGATACAGATAAATGATGTGAATAAAGTATATAGTTATCACTCCTTAAAACTATATATATTTGGTAATCATTTAAAAAAAATAATAAAAAATGGAGAGTGGTAAAAAATATTATACTGAAAGTACTTTTAGCTGCTAAGTAAGCATGTGTCAATTGGTAAACAAAATTAATAACGCTGAGTTTTATTTTATGAAATGTAGGTGCAGAAGAGTGTTTATGCGGAAAAACAACCGGAGGCAAGAGGAAAATACAAGTCTGTAAGAACAAGAAAAAGCGATGTATAAGGAGAATATATCCAAGCATATTAATGAAGAGAGGCATCATTAATGCATTTTTATGGAGTTTGGTTTTATCATTGTATAATTTTGTGCAAAGTTAGAGATTTGATTCTAGAATTAAGTTTTTTTTGTCTTGTATTCATCGTGTATAAGAAAAAATAGTTGAAGAAAGATTAGACATTCAAAAATTTTCAACGAGAGTAGATTGAATGGAGGATATATTTTAATGAAAATAGTGTATGGGAAATTAACTTTTCTTTTTTTTTTTGAAGAGAAAAATGGAGTTCAACCCTCCAAATTCCATTAATCAGACACTAGAAGTGTCA
This sequence comes from x Bolboschoenoplectus mariqueter, assembly GCA_037678475.1. Lineage (NCBI taxonomy): Eukaryota > Viridiplantae > Streptophyta > Magnoliopsida > Poales > Cyperaceae > x Bolboschoenoplectus > x Bolboschoenoplectus mariqueter. The sequence continues at coordinate 2,915,734 of CM075282.1, forward strand.
TCAAAATACAAAATAAAAAAAAATTTGCTCTATTTGAAGGGAAATTAACTTTTCACTACGAAATAGTTTCAGAGTTTCACTTTTTTTTTTTTTGATGAAAAGATGAGGATCAAGCCCTCAAATAGTTTCAAATTTTCACTTCAACTAATGAAATTTTAAAGTGTTTTTCGATTAATTGAAACTTCGTTAGTACTAGATTACATACCCGTGCTTATCAGCGGGATTAATAGCTTTTGCTAATTAATGATATGGCTGAGACCAGTTTCCAAATTGATTCTGGCTGTTGTTGAGTTAGAATGTTAGAAGCACTGAAATCATACCAATAATATTCCTTTGTTACTTTGCACTTTGCAACATTGTTATATTAACTGTTTCTACTTCAATATTCTGAATTGTCTTTGGATTGGAAGTAGTATTTAGGAAAAAACAATGTAAGAAAGACATATTAGGAAATCAATAGACTTTAGTCCGTATGTACACTTCAGTTTTTTTCTTTAATGAGTGCACTTTTTAAGACATATTATTAAATCTAACATGAGTTTGATTTCAATTATATCACCCAAATTGATTGCTGCCTTGTGCTTTCAATGCCTCATTAAAGTCTTTTGTCAAACAAAATTGGTCTAAAATAAATGCACAGTTGTAGAAAGTGAATATGCCACCGGGCCCAAAAAATCAATATCATACTACAAAAGCCAGTACCTGATCCAGTGAAGAAATTTTTATAGCTTTATGTATTTTTTGAAGTAAAAAAAGTCCCACACTGGACCCACAAATTCTACCTTTTTATCTTCTCTCCTCTCACTTGAGGCAGTGAATCTCACTCTGAAATAATCAAAATTCTACCTTTTTATCTGTTTTCATACTTGTTTTATGATACTTTTGTATCATAGTTTTTTTAATCGATGATACATGAAGTTCATTAAAATATAAATAAAAAAATTTCTATGAGTTAAATCTGATCCGTTTAAATCAAATTTGACGGTTTAAAATTTTTATGACAGCTAATGTGCCATAAAATCTATGGCAGCAGATACAAACCCAAAAAATTTATCTCCTCCAAAACATTATACGCGAATCTCAACTATGTTCACTATAATAATCACTATAATATTCATGCATTTTTTTTCCTACTTCACACTATAAAATAGTTGCCTACTTCCGAGGATATGAACTCACGACGGAGAGGCCACAATCGAAGTAGTCATTTTCACTTCCCCTGCTGCTTACCAATTTGATCCTTCAGATTAAATCACAACGAGAATCTCATAAAAATTGGACAATCCAAGAAATTTTGATTATGTAATTGCTCTCCACTCTCATCTCTTAGAGCTTATCACTCTTTTATTAGATATAGATTTGTCAAAGAAGAAAAGAAACGCACAATAGTTCGAATTTGTTGGGTTTTTTTTTTTAAGCAATAGGTTTACTGTCTTTTTCAATCTGATTTGCAAACAATTTTGAAATCTGCCATTTTGGAAAAACATGATCAACACACATTTCCAAATAACCGCTGTAAAGTTAAAAAGTTACAGAGAGTTAACCCTGCAACCAAACAACATGTAATAAATACAACAAGAATAAGCAAAAAAAATATTGCTTGCACTTGACAGTTATCCGATGAAATTACTAAAACCAATGTTGTAATTGTTACAATAAATTAAATTAAGGGAGATGATACATAACTACGCTTATTGATACCATCATCGATACGGACTTAATTATATATATTAAATGAGTTATTATGTATATTAATGACTTTATTATGTAAATTTATTTTGTATAGTATTATCATTATGCAACTTAAATGAATTATAATGCATATTAATGTCTTTATTATGCAAATTCATTTTGTACAGTATTATCATTATGGAACTTAAATGAGTTATTATGCATATTAATGATATTTAAGTTAAATAATAGAAATATTATACATAATAAAATCATTAACATGCATAATAACTCATTTAATATATATAAATAAGTTCGTATCGATGATGATATTAATAATGATATTTCCATAACATTTTCCTTAAATTAAAACGACCTCATAAGTTCAGAAATGAATTATAAATGCTCTCTTGAGTAGTATAGAAAATTTCTATGAATAGATATGGACTAAATACATAGGGTTAGAATTCATCCACATTAAATTAACTTCACAAATTATGACAATAAAAATGTTATTGATATGTGAATGAACTTGTCTATTAAATTTCATACAATGTAAGCATCGGTTGCTATCCCGTAAAAAAAAAAACTAAAATAAACAATTACAAATTTCAACTCTTGTAATAAAAAAGAAAAAGTTACATCAAATTCCATTACTTTTTATATACATTGATACAAATCCAATGCGAAATTTCAAATTTCAAATTCATTTTCTATGTTTTCATCTTTATGCCTATATATAATTCCACAACAGATTCGAACCAAACCCAATAAAATAAGCAAACCCAATTTCATCACATCAAATGCAATTTCATGTATGAGGCCATTTCACCAATTAAATTTCAGCCTCATTAGCTCTAAAAGTGTCAACTAATTTCTTGGCCTCATAGGCTTAATCCACCACAAATCTAAAGGAAGTGGATCATGCTCTGGCGATTGAGCGATTTATCTAGACTTTATTTATTTTGGGGAAAAACTTAATTTAAACTCTTTTGAAAAATTAAATATTAAGCATGTATGAAAGATTGATATATATGCCTTAGAAGTATTGAATTAGAATGGCATTAATTATACAAGTTCTATCTGCAATTAATAGGAGATTTTGATCAGCTTTTCTAATTAAAACTCTTTTGAAAACTCATGTGCGTCGTCAAATACTTGTGATTAAAAACATATCTAAAATCTATCAAGATATAAAAAAAGCATAAATTAAGAACGAACACTCGGTTATAATTAATGCAACAAACGATCCAAATTTACTATTAGCCCATGGCATTAATTTAGAGAATTGAGAGCACGACACTACAAATTAATATCACTCAACATTCCTTATAAGTCCCAAAAGGTACAATATATATTTTATTTTAATGGGTTCAGATTCAAGCCTATTAAGAAGAAAATTTCTGAACAAAAAAATATTAATCAAGTTCTGAGACGAATTTAATTGAAAAAAATCATAAGAATCTGCCACGTCATCTGTATAACAAATAAATTAACTAAAACTCTAGGATGTCTGATAATTTTATTATCCTTTTCCAAATATATATTAGTCCATATATATATATATATGTCGATTTTTCAGAATTAATTCAACCCCAATGCTATTACGATTCTATGACTATGTTGAGTATTGATTTTCTATTACTTAGTATTATATTATATAATATATAAACGGATAAATTGAAATATTTTTTAAACTTATTTTGTATAAATATTAATGTGTTAGATAAATAATTATTATGTTATACGATATAACACGTCAGAGATATAAACATATAAACATATCAGCGCTGCACGTGCAAATTAATTTGAGATGAAAGCTCAGTAGTCAAAAGCATTGTAAGTCAAAGCAGATGCATCTTTTTTTCTATTTGATGATTGGATCAATGTTTGTAAATTGCAACTTGGAAGACAAAAACATACAGCCATTGGGCCCACTCGTCAGCCTCCATGAAAATGATTAATTGATTATCATCTGTTTTGCAAATTCGACCTGTCTGTTTTTTTTTTCTTTTTTTGAGAGAAAAGAAGGACCTGTCAATTTTTTACAAATCTAGTGAAATGGCACACTTAAACCCTTAAAAGTAAATCTGTTAATCCTAATTGGGAACAATTAATTGTTACCATTCTACCACAACAAGTTGAAATTTGCTTCCTTGTCTTGCAAAGTTTTAAACTTTTTAATTACTTAACACGTCGGCTTGTAAAAAAACAGAGGAAGAAATGTCTCTTGAAAACAGAGGAACCATTGGCATCTTTAGCATTATAAACCCTAGGAAATTGATTTGCACAGCACAGCAATGGCATGGCGATTCAGTTCAGCTATTCTAAAATAGTCATCGAAAAACAAAACACTTGTACACTGACAACAACATCAATTCTTTCTTTCTAGCATATCAGACATGAGCGAGCGACCAAGGAAACAGAGCAATGCAAAGTTTAATTTAGCCAGAAAAAGTTGTAGAAAAGAAGATCAATGCGAAGACCAAACATGAGGATATGCGCCGACTCCATTGCAAGGGGAGAGCATCACCATCCAGACACCGACGAGGAATGTGAGGAAGATGGTGATGTGATCATCACCGGCGTCAACAGGGGATCCTCCCACATGACAAAGGAGGTGGCTACAAAAATGAAGAAGAAACCGAGATGGCGCAGTGTGTCAAGGAGGGGATTGAGATCGATCCCATGCTCCACCACCAAACGAGGCAGAGCATTCTGTTCTATTTCTCTGGCTGCATCCATTCTCTCTATCTCTCTCTCTCTCTCCCTCTCCCCTCTCTCTTTGTAGTTATATCTTTCTTCTTTTCTCTTTTTACAAACGTGTTGAAAATATATATAAGCTAGGCATGAAAACGACTCTTTATCTTCTACTTTCGACCATGATGGTACCTAAATCTCTGTCCTTTTTTATGCCAAAACGAAAGCTAGCTGAAAGCGATTGCCTGGATCGATCTCTTTCCCTCCGCTTTGATTGATCCATTTTTCTCTAGAAAGTTTGAAAAATACCTCCACATCGAACTCACTGTTGCCACATTTTTGTATCGGTATGGTATACGATCCTCGTATCATAGACTGTGTATCAATATCGCATTCACGTAAATTTACGTTTGCCACTGTTGTGGAAACAGATTTAAAAAATGTTTATCGCCGTTAATGGTGATTTTCCAGTTGAAAGAAATAAGGCAATCTCCATTAAGAAAGGCATCATGAAGAACCGCCACAAAAGATTTCGATTTAGCCAATCCCTTGGAAGTAAAATAATATATATATATATGTAATAATATATATATATATATATATATATATATATATAGATGGGCTAAAATACAATAAATTGCATTGATAAATTCATATACCGTGTTTAAATTTCGAGTTTGGAAGAGAAATGAACCGATTTGAATCATCATATCAAAATATTTTGAACCGATTTGAATCGCTCAATTTAATCATTATATCAAAATATTATAAAATATTGAAATTTATATTTTGAAGAAATTTTGTATTTTTTTTGGATGAAAATAAAATTATTGTTATTGGCTCAAATTAATTATTTTTCTCCATTCAAAAAAAATAGTAAAAAGTATATTTTAAAAAATATACAATTTGATATTTCACAAAATTTAATTTTGATACGAAAATTACACTGAAATGGCTCTTCGAGCTTATACGTTCGCTATAAGCTCCACTGCTATTTGACAAGCGTCTAAATTTGATCAGACGACCAGAATGGCGCCAGTTGTTTATTCTAATGTTTAGTTGCATCGATAGGGAGCGTACATTTCTTTATCAAACGGAGCTGAGCATGGCAAATACTCAACGCATACTAACTCCTTTGTACGCCAAATCCCAAGTTTTCGTCGAGGCAAGTTCGGGCCCCACACCCCTCCCTATCTCATTCCTCTTTTTCATTTTTTTTTTATTTTTAATGGGGGAGAGCCTTTCTCATTGCCGTCTTCACTTTTTAAAATTCAGCGTCAAAAAAGTCAAAAATTATAAATATATTTTTAATTATTTAAATAGAATACGTATAAAATTTGAACTAACTTGAAAGAGGTTTTATCTTCTATCGAATAATTTCAAAATTTTTAACAACTGAATGATATTTATGATGAATGATTAATTAAATTTTAAATTGACTTAAATTTGATATATATTCAGTTTAAATGATTAGAAATACATCTATAATTCTTAACATATTGACATTTGTGATGAATGTCTAATTGGCCTGAATGCCTGATCTGAATAAATCTCATATAAATCAACGGTGGTTATTGAAATTATATCTCCATTTCAGTAGCTCTCTTCCAACTTTACTCTTAATTGTTTCTGGTAATTCTTTCTTTATCATCTTAATTTTTATTTTCGGCCAATTTTTCAAAGTTCAAATAGGACAAAACATTTTGATATGGTGATGGAATTGATTTGGAAATTAAGAAATTAAATGTGACAACATGTTTCTCTTTGATTATTTGTTTCTCAAAATAAGTAAAACAATTATTAAGTACAAGAGTGTTGTTTAGTTCTTTTTTCTTCAATAACTTATTTCCCTTGACATGAAACTAAAATAAAAATTGTTATTTTAATCTTGTCATTAAACTAATAAGTGCACCATTGAAATATATTAATTTTTTTACGTGACACTGTACTATATAATATATAAATAAATAAATTTTATTTTTAAATTTTATTTTATATGAAATTTACAATTTTAGCAAGATACGAATCCTGCAAATTGACAATTTTAGCAAGCATAGTTCTACCTACTTCAAAAAAATAATAATAATAATATAATTTGAACCAATAAACTAATAAAAAGGCATCTTGCTTTTTCAGTCAGAACTCAGAAAGGGATTTATTTATTTTTTTTCAAATTTCATGATCTATAAAATGATATTTGTTTTCCATTTGCTTAGGAATAAGCCAAATTTTATAGTACTCAAAAGACTGAAAGTTTTGTTCAATTATTATTTGTTTCGGGTATCTCTAGGAGTACAAATTATATATTTGAAGTATAGTAAAGTCGATGTTTGGTGTAAAAATGAATATTTTAGAAATAAAAGAGGTGTTACCTTTAGAAATAAAAGGGGCCACACAACACAACGGATGGGGTTTCCTTCTTGTACCACTAACAAGTGTAATTTTAATTACCATTAGCTTAAGTTTTAACATAACCAACACAGTAAAAGATGGCAAAATTTTGATCTTTAAATCGCAACACGTCAAATCAGTCCCATTAGTAAAACCTTCTACTTCTACTAAACTGAGAATGGGACAAAACAGAGTATCTCACACAAGAAACAGAGCATCCTAGCTAAACTGAAAACAAGCATTCTTCTTAATTATATTATATGATATGAGCACCTCACATCAGAACAAAAGGAAAAATAAGAGAAAAACAGAGTAAACATACAAGCATCCTTCTTATATGAGCACCTCGCATCACAACAAAAGGAAAACCAAAGAAAATGGAAATTAAACAGAGCAAACATGATTACATAAGTATCACGAACAGAAAGACTAGAAGAGAAGATCAATGCGAAGACCAAATATGAAGACATGCACGAACTCAATCGCTAGACGAAGTAATCGCACCGCCGCTACTGGAAACATGCGAAATACGAAAGAAAGCATCACCATCCAGAGGCTGAGGAGGTTTGTCTTTTTGTTAAGCTACGAACGTTCGGTCGCTCCCTCCCTCCCTCTCACGTGTACTGTTTCTCGTTCAGCACACGTGTCCTACGGTCGCCATGCTTCCCTACTGTTTCTCAGCCGAATGTACCAAATTATATTAACACGTACTGGATTACGTCATATTTTTTTTATGGTAGTAGTCGGAACGATATTTTTAACGGTCAATCCATTTTGAGATGCCGTATTTGAACATATTTTAACTTTTTTATTTAAGATTTTTATTTTAATTGTTAATATTATTTAAAAATTTTAAAAATAAAAATAAAAATCCCATAAAATGGAGGGAAAAATTTTAAAATAATATTTTTATAAAATATACTTGTAAGAGCTGTACAAAATACATTATAACACTTATTTTTTTAAAATTTTATAAACGTATCTAAATATGTCATGTGTCTGTTAGACACTTCAATATGTCTTATTGTGCAGTGTTTAATGTGTTTATTATCAAACAAGTTATTTATAAAGACACAGAACGTGACACATGAAACACGATACATTCAAGTACGTGTGACGTGTTTTGGTCATGCTCAGATATGTACAATCCATGTCATGTACTTTGTTAATACACTAACTATGTGGATGTGGTTTGCAAACTCTGTCTGTATTGCACGTGGAAAAAAAATTTTGATGTATATTTATTTTTTATGATACATTGTATATGGTATATTTGTAAAAAAATTGTTCAAATTAAAGAATTAAAGTTATAGATTAACTGTGTTGTCGCCTGCTACATTGTGGAACTAGTGTAGCATGACATCCCTTTTTTTTTCTACTTCTATTTGTATCAACCTTATTTTATATTATACTATTATTATTATTATTATTGTAAGAATAATTCTAGCATTATTTAAATTTTAATAATTCAAAATCTTATTTTAGATAACAAACAACATTGTTTGATTCTTTCGTCCTACTAAAATTACCTCATATCATCTATCATACTTTTGTTATTATTTCCTAAGGAACTGTGACATTGCTATGGTTCCTTTTGATGTTGGATCTTTTGTGGCATGAATAAAAAATGGATGAAAACTAAAGTAACTGTAGCATTGCCATGCATAGTTTCTTAGCATATTTTTAAAGGAACCGTAGCAATGCCATGATTCCTTCTCATGCATCTAAAATCACTATAATCTCTTTTTTTATTTACAAATTAATATTCAATTTATTAAAATTGAAAAAAATATAATTATAGTGTACATCGAACTCCTATGCATCGACTTCTTTTGGTACATATATTTTAAAAAAATTTACAAATAAAAAATAAAATTATAGATACATTCTCAATTATTTAGTAGAGCGTGTATCAAATTTGAGACAATTTAGAATTTAATGAATCATTTAACGTAAAATCATTACAACTCTATTGTTATAACTTTTAAATAATTTGATGTAAGGCTAATGCCTTTCCAATTAATTCTATTAAATACTCATTCTATCTAAAAAATAAAAAATATATATCTACAATTCAAATTTTTAAGTTAAATAAAATTTAGGTGTGCGAGAAAAAATTATCAGGTTTGTCTGCCAAGTTCTGTCTCATTAATTATGTCAAGTATGAATTTTTTTACTAAACTTAAATTTATACATAGTTTATGTTTGTTAAAATGTTACATTATTCATGCATGACCCAACAGAATTCATAGACGAATCCCAACAAAATTTTTTACGACAAGCAAAGTTATCGTCCTTGGGTTTAATAACAAAAAAAATCTCAAAAAAAAAAAATGGAGAACCTCTATTTCCTTCTTTTTTTTCTATGGTCACACATAATTCGTCTGAATTTGTTTCTACAATTTAGAGTGTTTAGACCCCATCCAAGGGATTTTGTATCCTCTATTGTGTTACGTTGTGCAGTATAGTGTAGCGTGATATCCATTCGATCGTATTAAGATTCATGCTAAATAAATCTCAAATTATAATCCACTCGTCTATATATTGTGTATCGCAATGTTATGCGGCAAAAGATCAAAACTCCATCCACGTGTAACATGCTATGACGGGAGGGTCAACCCCCTGTTTTTTAAATTCTTTATAAGATTTATTTGTGGTGCTAACAAAATGCATTAATTCATCCATAATTATATATAGTTGCCATCAATTCTCATGAGAACTTTAAACAGAGCTTGGGATTTAGGGTGCAAATCAGTTTAAGCATCTAAAAATAACAATAAAAAAACTTAACAAGCAAATCTAGAACAAAATTTAAAAATAAAAAAAACCACTAAATTCTCCGGCTTCTAATTTGCTCAAGTTAATTTTATATTAATATTTAACAATATGTACAAGCATCAAGTAATCTCTATCTCAGTCATAGTGTCTCTTCTTGTCAAACAGAGCAACTTTTGGTTTCCTTCCCCCACCGCCCCGCCTATTATTCTATTCAGCACGCAAACACTTTCGTGGCTGAGTTGCTGTGCTGTGCCTGTGCACGCGTTCGTCAAAATAAAGCTACAGTCAATACCTTACCTCTTGGAGCTTACACGTGCGCTACAAGCTCCACTGCTATTTGACGACAAGCGTCTGATTTTGATCAGCCGACCCGAATGGCGCCAGTTGTTTATTCTAATGTTTCGTTGCATCGATAGGGAGCGTACGTTTCTTTATCAAACGGAGCTGAGCATGGCAAATACTCAACGCATACTAACTCCTTTGTACCCCAAATCCCAAGTTCTTCTCTTCAGGGCAAGTTCGGGCCCCACACCCCTCCCTATCTCATTCCTCTTTTTCATTTTTTTTTTATTTTTATTGGGGGAGAGCCTTTCTCATTCCCGTCTTCACTTTTTAAAACTCAGCGCCAAAAAAGACAAAAATTGGTGATTCGGACTCTGTCCACTTGTTTCACCAAACGCAGACTGTTAGCATCTTCCAATGATGCTAATCAACCAATGCTAAAATATGTACAATTATTCTCTTATAAACTCTGATTAAGAAAGCAATCGAAGTGTGGTTAGTAGGTTATTATTGTCTTATTGAGATGAGGCCGGCTCATGATTCCTCGCAGATTTTTCTAATCCGAGCCCCACAAAAGGAACACTTCAAAGAAAATAAAATAAAATAAGGAAAATTGAAATCATATATTTCAGACTCCAAAGTGGACCGACACAACGCAAGCCATTAGTCCATTACTTAAAATATATGAAGCATAATTATTATATTGTTAACTATCCAAATCATCTAGGATCTATTGGCAATTGTCAAAAGTCGTACGTTTCAACTGAAATCACAAAGGACAGAGTGCTTGATTGATATCATTATTGAACTGAGTGCTATATAGTATAGCATTGCGTACAATTTGGAACCAACCTCACAATTCTTTGGAATAGACGACATTAATTTCATCAAATTAAGGCATTATCAATTTTATTAACACTAGAAACAAATATTATTTTTCGAGTAAAATAAGGGTTTATTTTCTCAAATAACATATCAAAAAAAATCTTTGCAAAGGCTCTCGTTCGCTAAGCTTTTCATACCAGCAATATACTGCCTATTAAGTATCTATTTCTACTTGAGTAGGAAAGCCAACCACTTGATCAAATGTTACTTACTAATCATATATTAAAATCTCAAACACAGAAAAATACAAAAAACAAGAAAAGAAAAAATAGCTCCGGGCCGCCTCTTTTTATTTAACTCTAAGTGGTAAGATTTTTTAGCTATTAAACTAAGCGGAATGATTTTACTCATTTTTGAAAAATTAATTTTCATTCAGGTCACCAATAATTTCATGTGTCATGTCATTAATGATTTCTGTATAATATTACTTCGCTCATTTCCATCCATTCCCCACGTTTGATAAACAAAGTATAAGTAATTTAAGTACTTTAATATATTTTAATATATTAAATGAAAGTAATTTGATATAAAATAAGTTAAAATATTTAAAGAGGTGAAGTAAAGTTATTAAATTTTATAATTTTTAACATTTTTTTCACTCATTATTTCATTTAATCACTTTATTATAATTAAACATTAATGTTTTAAAATAATTTCACACTTACAACCATTTTAATTTTACTCCATTTGTAGAGCTGAAATCGATACAGGCCAAATGAATACCTTCATCCAAATTGGAAACATTTTAACTGTTATTATTTTACCACGCGATGACTGAACGGGAGAAAACAGAGAATCTCACAAGAAAACAGAGAATCTCACACGAAAACAGAGCATCTGAGCTAAACCAACAAGTGACACCAACCATTTAATTTTCTTTCTTATAGAAGCACCTCACAATCTCACATTACAACAAAGGCAATACAAGAAGAAAAACAAAAAAAAAGGAAAAACAAAGCAAATATAAAACTATCACCAGCAGAAAATACTAGAAGAGAAGATCAATGCGAAGACCAAACACGAAGACATGCACCAGTTCCGTTGCTAGACGAACTAGGCGCACCGCCGCTCTTGGAAACATGTGAAATACGAGAGAAAGAATCACCATCCAGAGGCCGAGGAGGAAGGTCGAGAAGATCGCGAAGGCATTGCCGTCGCCGGTGGAGGATTGGCGGAAATCCTGAATGATTAACGACGTGGCTACAAGCATGAAGAAAAAACCGAGATGTAGTAGTGTGTCGGTGAGGCGGTTGAGATCGACGCCATGTCTCGCTGCCGCCTGACGACGCATAGCATAGTCGTTTACTTCTCCGACTGCATCCATCTCTGTTTTCCTCCCTCTCTCTCTCGCTCTTCTCAACTTGGCAATTGAAGACTGTCACCTCTCTCCCTCTCTCTCTCTCTCTCTCTCTCTCTCTCTCTCTAGTTACGCACCAACATGGCTCTTAATTCCCATTTATAAAGGAACAAACAATTAAGAATTTTTTATCACACGGTCCCTATAGCATGGTTTGTCCTTTTTGTTAACCAACGAACTTTGGCCTCCTCCTCCTCCCACCCCTCCTCGTGTCTTTCTCGTCAAGACCACAAGTACGTACTACTGTCGCGATACTTCCCTACAATTGGGGTAATTTCTGGAGCTTATACGCTATATTTAAAGCCATCTGATTTTGATCAGACGGTGCCAAATAGGAATTTTAGATAGGTGGTTTCAATATAGAACGGAGATGAGCATGGCATATTGGCATGGCGACGGTTTCCAACTCGTCTTTGGCGTTAGGTCGGGCCCCACATCCCTTCCTATCTGATCCTCTCTCCACTTTTTCAAACGCCGCACCATTTGGTGATTTAGAATTTACACACTAGTTTCTCCAAACGCGCTATATTGTGTCATGGTTAAAGGTCCCAGTATACAAACCCCACTTAAATGGACACACGTATATACAAAAATTATCCTAAAAATAAAAGAAAATATTAATATTTAAAGGTCAAAAAAATTATTTTTTAAAAATCATTAAAAATAGTAAATAAAATTTAAAAATAGAAAATTTTAGTATTTTATGAGATTTTGATATGAATAATTTATTGAGTTATCTGAATCTTTGTTTCGAATACGAGATTTTAAAATTTGACCTGAAAATATTTCGTTGAAATACTTATGAAATGAAAAATTAACACGACCTTATTAAGGCGAATAATTTTTTATTTAGACTTGAGGTTCAACTAATTACATGTTGTAGAAATTTGACATGATAGCAAAGAATTTGTTTATACTATGTAGTCATCTAGTTCAAGTGTGAAACAAAATAAATGATTTTTTTAATTTTTGTTAAATTCAATACAAGAATAATTGTTGCAATTATGCATCCATGTAATTATTTAGGTAATAGATTCTAAGATAATCCTCACTTGGGCGTGTAAAAATTAGGTGATTTTTTTTTGCCGTGTTTGTGTTTTCTTCAATTTCAAATTCATCACTAATTTCTTGAACTAATAAACAAAGATTGACTAAAAATAAGTCAAATATTAAAGCAATTGCAATTCCAGGCTCATAATTAATTAGTGACTAAAAGAGTACTCTTCAAAGTTTCTAAAAAAAATTAATTAAGTTGCTAATGGTATTACAAATACTCATTCGTGTAATTAATAAACATATCTCGTGTTGAGTCGTCAACTAAAGATGGGGTATGTTGGATGTGTGCCTCTAGCTCCGACATGTTTCCCTCTTTTGTTTGATTTTGTTGCTTCCCTTTTGTCCATTTTCTTATTCTGTCCTTCTCGGTCATTCCCTCTCCCAACCCATGGCCACTGGGCCCATTATTATCTGATCCATATAAGTAGTGATCTATCGTGTCTTATTTATACATGTCAAATATATATATATATATATATGTCACTTTATGTATCGTGTTATATAAATATGTATAAAAATTAATTATATATTCTATTATATTGTATTTTTTTTATAATAATATTAAAAATAATATTTTTAACGGTACGGTATGTCTTAACACATTGTATATGTACGTATTTATACGTATTTGGACATTTTATTTTTTATTCTAAAGTGCTGATGTTTTTAAACACGTCTTTCTTGAAAAAACTGAATCAACCCCGATTCTACCATTAGCTTGTTATTTTTTTACCAACACAGTTAAAATGCATGGGAGCTTGAACTTGTAAATCAAGACATGTCAAATGGATCCCAGTCAGTAAATCCTTTGTTCAAATGGGAAACATTTATTTTACCAAAACCAGATAATGGGAGGAAACATAGCATCTTACACAAAAACAGAGCATCAGACCTTAACTGAGAACAGGCGCTCTTCTCATGGGAGCACCCTCTCATTACAACAAACACAAAATAAGAAAAAAAACTGAGCAAACATAAAGTATCACCAGCGGAATACTAGAAGAGAAGATCAATGCGAAGACCAAACACGAAGACATGCACCAGTTCCATTGCTAGAGGAATTACGCGAACAGCTGCAACTGGAAACATGTGAAGCACAAGAGAAAGCATCACCATCCAGAGACCGAGGATGAATGTAGAATAAATTGTGAAGGCATCGCCGGTGCGTACAGAGGATTGGCCGAACTCTTGAATGATGAATGAGGTGGCCACAAAAATGAAGAAAAGGCCGAGATGGCGGAGTGTGTCGGCGTGGCAGTTGAGATCAACATCATGTCTCGCTGCCTGTCGAGGCATAGCGTTGTTGTTTACTTCTCCAAATGCATTCATCTCTCTCTCTCTCTCTCGCTCCTCTCTCTCTCCTCTTTCTCCTCTCTCCTTTCTCTCTAACCTTTTAAAAAGAACAAGATCTCTCTCTCTCTAACTTTTATTAAAAAAAAAAAACAAGGTTTCTCTCTCTCTCTCTAACTTTTTTTTTAACCTCTCTCTCTAAAACCTTACAAGCGATCGCTAAGCGATATGATCCCTCCCCTACTGAGTTCTCTGAGTCCTCTCTCTGTTTCTTTTAAAACCTCAGCGGCTGGGTCCAACTCCAATAGGCCGACATGTATCTTTCTAAAGGTACCCCTAACACTTTTTCATTTTACTTCTTTCTCAATACAAATGTATCTCAAAAAGAGAAATTGTTTTTACATTTGATATTTGTACCCCCTATATGCACAGCAATACATCTGAATTTGTAAGTGTTTATAATTAATATAAAAAGTATTTATCACTTTTTTTCTCTAAATGATTATAAAAAAATTGAAACTATAAATTTTATTGTATAAATATAAATACAACATACATAACTTTTGATCACAATAATGTAAGGTATAAATATATTTATGATGCAAACAATGGATGCGAATCTCGCTCAAGGTTTCTCCCAACCCTTCAAATTTTTTAACTTGTGATAACAATCACTTAAAATGTAAGGATAGTTTTTTTCGCAAATCACTTTAAAATTGTACAATATGTGGTAAAGATCTTTTAATAGTTAATTTATTATTAGTGCACAATTTTAAATAAAAAAATACCATGAATATACCATGAAGTGAGGCATGATTTTAAAAATATTTTAAAAATAAAATCATATTTTATACCTTATGTTCAACAAATTAAAACTAAGCATATTTTGAAGTTTTCTTGGTCCATTGAGTGTCCTCCGATCATAAACTCCATTCATCTTGAATTTTAGTATTTAGTAAGATTTCAACTTTGATATTTTATCTTGTATGTTTATTCTATTATTTGAGGAAAGATATATATAGTTTCATTCATAAACAATTCAAATTGATTCAACTTTTTTTAGTTACATCTAAAAAAATTAAACTATATGAATTATTAAGTATTAATTAATTTATAATGAATGTTGAAAATTACGGAAGACTAATTTTTTCTAAATACATTTGAAAGAGAATAAATTAAAAAAAAAACGATTTCTCATTCTCATTTTAAACTAAAAAAAGTTAAGGTGATGAGATCATAACTTACGTTTACAAATGAATTCAGTTTTGATTATACTAACAATTGAAGGCTATTACAAATTGAAAATTGCGTAAAAATATGCCTTATACAAGTCTAAGAGACTGGATTTTATGAATAAAAAGTTTTGAAGGGCTGTTTTGATAAGTTTTCCGAGAGCCACTATAGCCTACCCCTCTTATCTCCTATAATCATGTTTGATAATAGAATAATCGAGATCATCTTCTCTTGTGGGGTAGCTTATATGTCTCTATCTCAATTCATTTATAGTCTCTTTTTCTCTCTCTAAAACGAGTCTTTCCCTCTCTCTCCCAAACCAACTACGTCTTCTCTCTTTCTCTCTCTAAAACGAGTCTTTCCCTCTCTCTCCCAAACCAACTACGTCTTCTCTCTTTCTCAAAACAACTAATATCTTGGGTTCATACTCCCAGACCAACTATGAGTTCGTATGTGCTATTTAGAAGAATTCAGATGGAACTGACCCGTTGGGTTGGGTCAAAAAAAATTTGTATTTTATTAGCACAAGAAGCATATATTACAAAAAAAATTCAAAGCAGGGCTTTGACCGACTGATGCTGACACATAATTTCTTATATTAGGAAGGAATTAATTATCATTATGATGTGACAATAGAAAAAATAAAAAGAAGAAAATAAGGTAGTTCTGTAGCTCTCTTTTTTAATTTAAATTCTGATGATTGAAATTGGAGAAGTGGCAAGATCTTTTAGGTATTTAAAACTATAGAAGTTATTCAAAAATTTTCATTTAGACTCGCCACTAACCTTGTCGCACACTCGCACATGTGTGAAATTAATACAATTTCATAAACATGAGGGTAAAATTTTATTTTTCTTATGTCGGAAAAATAAAATTATCAAATTACAAATTACTGAGGGTGGTACAGCCTTCAATCGCATCCGTAACCTTTTAATGTTTGTATTCAAGTGCTTAAAAAAGTTTCAAGAAAAATTAGAGAAATTTAGTTGGTTTATTCTAATTTGTCAAGCTCCACTGACCAAAAACATGTGTGTTGGGAACATGTTCTTGAAATGACATACAACTACAATCTACACAACACAAGTTATCTCAAAATACTTTTAAATGCCAATATTTGTATGTTTATATTAGCATGAACTTAAAGCTTTCTTGATGTTTAATTTTATCTCTTGATTAGTATATCCATAAAAGCACATGGTGTATGATAAGTGGACACGATACGGATTACACGTGGTATATAGACATAACATACGGGTTTGTACATATTGTGCTTCACGTATCACATGTCGTGTCTTTATAAGTGTCATATTAGATGATAAATGCACTGAACAGAATACGACATGATATGTTCAAGTCTCTAACTGACATGTGATATATCTAATCATGTGCCATTAATGTTTGTACAATTTATAATGATCTATATTTAAAAATCTTTCATGAAATTTAAATTGTATGAAAATTGAAACACAAATAATATATATGTTCAAAAATATGTTTATAATTTTTTTCTATTTTTAAGAATTTTTTCGAATTTATTTGAAAATCCATTTTCAAATTTGTCAAAATAACTATTATCAAGTGATCTCTCCCCTCATTAAATAAATTAGAGCATGTAGATCTCCCTTTTCTGGTGATGCCTATGTGTCAATGACCTTTTCAGCCGTCTGAAGAGTATAAAGAGCAGTAATTTATAAATGTGTCGTGTTTTTCTTGAACATGTTAGATACATACATGTCAGTCGTATTGTATCATATAAATACATTTAAAGATTAACATGTGTTGTATCATATTTTTTTTTACAAAAATGCTAAGAACAATATTTCTAACTGCACGTCAAGTCCGGATATGTTGTGCCTATATATACTTATACGTATTTGACTTGTTTTAATTTTTTTTATTTTAAATTTCTTATTTTAATTGTTAATAATATTTAAAAATTCAAAAAAAATTAAGAAACATTAGAGAAAAGTAGAAAAAATTCCATGGAATGGAGGAAAAAAATTGCAATAATAATTTTTTAAAATGTGTTTATAATAATTATTAAATCTATATTATAATAATAATTTTTTAAAATTTCATAGACGTATTTAGACGTCTCACATATTAGCTAGGTGCTTAAACATATTATGTTACATCTTGTCAAGTGTATTTATCATTAAATATGATATTTTTATAAAAACATGCCACGTATCATATGAAACACGAATGGCTAAGTATGCGTGTCACATTTTGACTTTCTACGAATATGTACAATCCGTATCATTCTCATATATTACGTATTTTTATTATTACAGAGATAAAAATAAACATCAAAATAACTATTTCCAACACACGTTTTTTTTGTCAGCGGAGCTTGACAAATTAGAGTAAATCACCTAAATTTCCCTAATTTTCCTTAAAACTTCTTTTTTAGTACTTCAATACAAACATTTCTGTATACGTATTACGGGGTGGGGGTAAAGGAATGTGACTGAAGGCCATACCCTGAGTGGAAGGCTGTATTCTGAAAGTACGATTTTTCTTCAGTGATAACTATATTTTTTATTTATATTTTAAATGTATAAAATTAAGGGGTATAAAATTTAAGATGCAGAACTTAAATTTTGAAAATATATATTTTTAAAAAATATTTATACTTAATATTAGACGTAGAATTTGAGGTGTAAAAATAATTTCTCTCGATTAATTTTTCTGCAAAAATTGCAATCTTATTCTCTTTCTTTTTTTATATTAATTTTCATATTGATATAAAATGATCCTTGTTTTTCATTTATTTTAAGGCATGTCTTACAGTATCAAAAGACTGTAACTTTTGTTTAATTATTATTTGTTTTGATGTGCAAAAGTTTTGTTACTTCTGCCAACTGATGTTAATTTATCAGTAGCACTTAATCTACAGACAGATGGTGGATTGATTTTATTATAATTCTACATCAGTCATATATAATTCTTCTAATCATCTCTAGAAGTAAAATCATAGATTTAAGTATAGTCAGGTCGATGTTTTTTTTTTTTCGAGATTCAGAAATTTAAGTTATTCAATTTTAAATATTCATAAAAAAATATTTTATTCATATTTCAATCTTATCAACTTTTATAAAAAAATATTATTTTTATTACTAAATCAAGGCAATACAAATATTAACTCGAGACACGCCAAATCGGTCCCACTTGGTAAAACATTTACCCAAATTGGAAACACACTTCAAACTGTTATTATATTACCACAACCAGAAAACGAAACAAACGTATGATATTTGAAAAGATTAACAACGAGGATATGGTTGTTAATCTTTTAAGAAAGCAGGATAGACAAAAAAAAGTGTTCTTATATGAGCATCTCACATTACAACAAAAGAAAAATATGAAAAGGAAAAAACAGAGCAAACATATATAATCACACCAGTATCACCAGCAGCAGCAAGACTAGAAGAGAAGATAAATGCGAAGGCGAATTAAACACGAAGACAGGTACCACCTCCATCGCTAGACGGACTACGTGATAGCGTGAGCAGTTGCCACCGGAAACATGTTTAGTAGGAGAGAAAACATCACCATCCAGAGGCCGAGGAGGAAGGTAAAAAAGATCTTGAAGGCATTTCCATTGCTGGCAGAGAATTGGCCCGACTCCGGAATGATGCACGAGGCGGCTACAAGCATGAACAAAAAACCGAGATTCCGGATTAGGTTGAGGAGGCGGTGGAGATTGAAGTCGTCATGTCTCGCTGCCTGACGAGGCATGGCGTACTCGTTTACTTCTCTGGCTACATCCATCTCCTTTCTCTCTCTTCTCAACTTACTCTCTCCCTCCCTCTCAATCAGCTACGCGCCGATCTTTTTTCTCTCTTTCTGAGACAATTGATATATAGTTTGGGTGTATAAACAGGTACGAAGCTATCCCCATCTGATAGTTAATTTGTCTTCTTGTAAACCAACCAACTTGGTCTCCTTCCTTCGGCACACAAATAATACTATGGTCGCTGTGCTTGCGCGAATTCGTCAAAACAGAGCTACCTACATTTGCCAATTAATACTTTTTGGAGCTTATACGCTGCTGCCTCCACTGCTATTGACAACCATCTGATTTTGATCAGACGGTCCTAATACGCCTTTCTAGATATCAGTTGTTTATTCAGTTGCATCGTATCAAACGGAGCTGAGCATGGCAGTACTACAACAGATCCCAAGCTTTGTTTAAAGCTCTCATGACAATTGATGGCAAGTATTTGCATTTACGGATGAATTAGTGCATTTTGTTATCCCCAGAAATAAATCTTATAAAGAATTTAAAAAAACAAACAGGGGGTTGACCCACTCGTCGTAACAGTGTAAATCTCTAACCTTTTTAAATTTGTCAATTTGATCCGATTACACTGTTGAGATAATTTCAAAGAGTATTTTCTTGTTTCGGAATCTTTTCTTTTTTTCTTTTTGGAATCTTTAGGTTGATGGGGATGGATCTAAAACTCTGGATCGTAGAATCAAACTCAGACGAATTAATTATTGTGTGACCATGGAACAAAAGGAAGAAGAAAACAATGCCTCTCTATTTTTTTGAGATTCTTTTTTTTTTTGGTTATTTAATCGATCTAAGGACGATAATTAATTTCGCTTCTCCTAAAAAATTTGTTCGTATTCGTCTATTAATTCTGTTGTGGCATGCATGAACTATATATGTATCATTTTAACAAATGTAAACTATGTACAAATTTAAATTTAGTAAATAATTCATTCATATGAAAGGATCACATAATGAGATATAACTTGCCAGACGAGCCTGACACAATTTTTCGTGGTACACCTAATTTTTAAAATATAACATAACATATATATATTTAAAATATATATATTATTCAAATTAAAAACTTAAATTGTATATATATATTTTTTATTATTATTTAGATAGGGTGATTATCAAATTCAAATTGATTTGAAAGACATTAACCTTCCATCAAACATTTAAATATTATAACAATAGAGTTTTAAGAGTTTTATGATGAATGACCTATCAAATTCTAAATTGATTCAAATTTAATATATTAAAAAATTGTGAATGCATAAAAGCTAAAGGTATGCTTTTTTTTAATGAAAAGATGAGGCTCAGGCTCTCTTTATATAGAGTAAAACGTATGTTTAGAATTATAATTTTTTTACTTTAATGAATTGAATATTAATTTGTAAATAAAGAACGAGATTACAGTGATTTTAGATGAACTAGAAGGAAGTATGACATTGTTTCTGTTTCTTTCAAAATATCCTAATGAATTATGATAATGCTACAGTCCTTTAGTTTTCATCCATCTTTACGAAAAATCCAAATCTAAAGAAATTATAGCAATGCCACAGTTTTTTTTAGAAAATAATGACAAAAAAGGATAATATAATGTCACAGTTTTCTAGAATAATCCTAATAATAAAATAACAAAATAATAATAATAATAGTAGTAGTAGTAGTAATAATAATAGAGAAAAATTTATTATCCTCCACCTTCTGCATACAATTTCTGTATCTCATTATTCAACACTAATAATAAAAGTTATAGACCATAACAATATCGTTTGATATGTGTTACGGTCCGTAACAAATTGTCACAGTCCGTAACACTATGATATGTTTTGCCAATAATACATTTAAATATTAATATAAGTAATTTTATCTCATTATAAATACATTTAAATGTTAGTATAAATACAGTTGAAAAATAATACAAACACATTGGAGTGTTAGTATAAACACATTTATATATTGTATAAATATATTTAAATGTTAGTATAAATACTTTTGTCTTGTATATATACATGAAATGAAGAATGTGAGTCTTAAAAATTTTGAACGTCATTTCTCCAATCTACATAATATATACTCATAATCTTGAAAATCTATATCTAAAATTTTATGATGTGCAAGATTAGAACGTAAAATTAATGTGCAATTATCACATCTCATAATAATAATATAAAAAAAAAGGATTGATATAAATGGAAGTAAAGAAAAAAAGAAATTGTGTCAGGCTACACTAGTCTAGTTCCACAATGTAGCAGGCGACGACAAAGGATTTTAATTAACAAGATCCTACCATTTGATACACAATTTCGAACAAGTATTACTTCGCTCATTTCCATCTAACTTTGTCAAGCCGGTTTGCCATTAACTTTCTTTTTAGCACAAAATGCCTTCTTCCCTAATAGGAAAAAAGAAAAGAAGAAGAAGAAGAAGAAGAAGAAGAAAGAGCATAATGGCCTGGATTGAAGCCTGTTTCAGCTGGTTTTTCTTATGGGCTGAATTTATTTAAGGCCTAGAAACCCAACACCAATCTGGAACTTTAAAAGTACCACACAAGGGCAAATCATTTTGAATTTGAAGTAAATTATAATAGATCTTTAGGCAAACTCATTGTCAAAGGAAACACATCTATAAGTGCTGTATTTATAATTTCTTATACTCCTTTTTTTCCCCCTTATTTGGAGGAGCCATGTATGTCCAGATTAATTAACTTCTTCTTTTATTACATCAATTTTTGTTCAATGCATATGTTTTATAATTAGAAAAGACCCATATCTGCTCACTCTCAAGCCTACGTAATTTTTCATTCTTTGTACGTAATTAAATTAGATCCTTCTTTTGGTGTTATTCTGTTCATTAACAATTATTTTAAGGTCAGTTCTTAAGTTTAAACTTCTCATCTGATTCTTTGGACGAGTACATGGTTCCATCGTCGACTTAAACGCCACGTGGTACATAACACACAGAAAAGAAAAAAAAAGAAGCAACGCCATAGAAAAACAGAGTAACAATAGCATCCTGAGAACAACCCAAACCTTTGGAAATTAACTAATTACATCACAAAGCAGCTATATATAGTTCATTCCAGCAAACTGATTTTAGGAATGTATCCCAAAGATCACATTATTTTACACTATCAACATCATTCATTTCGTAGTTCATACTATACTATCATGTGAACAAACATCTAAAGTATGATCAAAACAGAGCAACGTAAGTAAAGCACCATCAGAAGAAGTACTAGAAAAGAAGATCAATGCGAAGACAAAACATGAAGCCGCGTACCGCCCCCATCGCTAGAAGAACTATACGAGCTGCCGCAAGGGGAAACATGTGGAGAACGAGTGACAGCATTAGCATCCAGAGGCCAAGGATGAATGCGACGAAGGCGGTGAAGTGGTCATTGTTGTCAGCGGAGGATCGGCCGAACTCCGGAATGAGAAAGGAGACGGCCATAGACACAATGAAGAAACCTAGAAGCCGGAGTGTGTTGAGGCTGCAGTCGATTGGAAGAGCAATAACATGCTCCTGAATTTCTCTGGCTGCTTCCATCACCTCTCTCTCTCTCTCTCTCTCTCTCTCTCTCTCTCTCTCTCTCTCTCTCTCTCTCTCTCTCTCTCTCTCGCTCTCTCTCTCTCTCTCTCTCTCTCTCTCTCTCTCTCTCTCTCTCTCTCTCTCTCTCTCTCTCTCTCTCGCTCGCTCTCTACCAGATGATAACTGAAGTCTGAATTTAGTTATGTTGGCGCAGCTATATATTTATCCTGACTGGGGCTCTGTTATCCTCTTTCCCTTTCCTACCTGATCTCTCTCTTCTTCCCCCGGTTAACAACTCAAAACATCGCTTTCCCTCCTTTTTGACAATTAACACATATAGTTGATAGTTCCACCATCCCACAACCATCCCACAAAGACTCGAAAGCATCGCTTTCCCTCCTTCGACGGTTGACATAGTTCCACAGTTCCACCCACCCCTGTGGCGGTGGCATTCCAAATCCCCATGTGGGGAATATTAGCCTTACCTCTCACATGATCTGGCCTTTCCTTTCCCTCCTTTACTAAATACGAATAAAATAACAATAATAATAATAATAAGTTCAGGGAATGATACGGAGTTCCCAATATGTCTATTTAAATTATAGCATATATATCTCTTTTCTTGTGATTTTATTTCTAATATATTTAGACCGTTGTACAACCTAATTTGTGACCACCTTATTTATGATCATCACAAAATCTAAGAATTCATCTAATTAATTAATGAATCATGATAATTAATAACTATCAAATAATGTTTTACCCTACATATTCTTAATTAAGGCAAGCTTATCCAATCAAACATTAATTTTCTTCTGACGTTAACATGCATTTTATCACTAGATTATCAAGGCTATGTTCTTTTAGATTCATTTGAAATAAAAGTACCACAAATTTTGACTATAAATTAAGATTTTTCTTCCTCCTACAATTATTTAATGGTTTTCATCTTAACCAAATTGACTCATCTCAATTGAAATTATTTAAATCAGTGCATTTTTAGATGCTTTATATATAAATATTTAGAAAATTAGTGCAATGAATTATTGAAAATCTATTGGATTTAAATTTCTTAAATAAGTAATGTGCACTTAATGTAAGGTCCCATTAAATTTAATTATCCAATTCATCAATAAAGCAGATAAAAGCAAAGATAAACATTCCATATATAAAAATAAACCATCAATAGTTAGACTACTATTCTCAATAAAGATATATAAAACTAAATCAAGCATCTTATAAAAGTCGTAGTCTAGTTAACTTGTAAACGTTATTATTCTCTCTTGATAAAGGTTGATGTATATCTACAATCACTCTCGTATAGTTTTTTTTTTTTTTGAAATAAGTAGGTCAAAACCTACTTTAATTTTTTACTAAACACCCTCATATAGTTATGATATCTATTTTATTTATTTTAATAGTTAATTATTAATTTTCTTAGGCTAGAGATTAAAGTTATGTACATTTCTCCCGTTTGGTAAGTGAAGTAAAAATGATTTTAAGTATTTTAAAACGTTGTAATGTATCAAACGTAGGTGATTAAGGCGGAGTAAAGTTAAATCATTAAATTTCATACTTTTTAACATTTTTTACTCCCACTATTTTATCTGCTTACTTCACAACTATCAAACGTCAATATTTTAAAGTGATTTAACACTTACTCCGCTTTAATTTTACTCCATTTATCAAACAGAGGGATTGTATTTAGTTTTTAAACAAGGACATACAGATGTAGGATGTGCTGAGTCATCAAAATTCACCTGGGGATTCTTAGGAGGGTTGTGGACCAAAGTCTCCTCAGGATTCTTGCTTGCCCCGGGACCGATCTAAAATAATAAAAAGAAGAGTGAATAAAATATTCATGTATGCGATCAAAAGAGTCGAAGGCTGTATGCTGGTAATCCGTATCAGACAAACACTGATACGTGTTTTCCCTCCAGGCTCCAGGAGATGGACAAAACTGGTCTGTGGAAATTTAAACAAGTGAGATCGATGACACATAAACTTTAATAAAAAATAATAATGATGACAACGTATTAATTAATATATATTGAAAAAACACAGAAAATAAGGGAATTTAATAAACTGAGTGTTCCGTCCAAAAAAGTTTTAAGAAACTGTTCAAATAATTGAATCGCAGGTTTAACACAGTAATAAATAAGTTTCGTCTTTCTACGAACAGATGTAGATTTCAAATCCCGTAAAAAACATTTGAAAATAAATAAATATTGGAGTTAACAGAAGCCCTTATATCAAAAATATGTTCAAATAATTGTAAAAAAAACTGTTCAAATAACTGTAGAAACTACAATGTCCAAACATATCCCTTAATATTTATATTTGAAGAACCCTAAAAATAAAAAACTGTGAAGAACTGTAAAAAAAAAATTGAAGAACTATAAAAATAAAAATAAAAAAACTGTGTAAGAACTGTAAAAAAAAACAAAAAGAAAAATATCGTTGAAATAACTATCGGATTGACTCCCGACATTTATATCATTATTAAAGATTACAGATGTCTAGTGGACCCTTCGAGTTTAGTAATCCGGGTTCACCCATAATTTATTTGTGAATTGTCAGTTCCAATTGATAGACATCTATAATTTATTTGTGAACTGTAAGTTTCAGATCAAATTTTATACGGATTCAGGTTAAAGTATTTAATGAATCAATAATATCTTGTTCTTAAAAAATATAAATTTTGTTTTCCTTTTCTTAAATTTTGTATCAAATATTTTATTATAATATAAATCGAAAACATTGCCCAAAATTGAAGTTATATTTTTTATCAGAAAAATATGATGCAACATAATAGCAAAATTAAAATAACAATTATAAATTAAGTTGTAATATTTTTTCCTCTATGCACATGAAATCGTGTTTCTTTTGATGCTTTTATCAAAAAATAAAAATAAAAAAAATGGTGTGTAAAGGAAAAACATGAAAAACATCTCAACAAATTCACTCTTCTTTTATTTAGGATATAGGATCTGTCTGTTGGGGGCCCAATTTTTCTTTCCTTCTATTAAGACCCAAGGGATTTATTTCATCAGAAGAAGAAAAGAAAATATTGATACCGTGTAATATATACAATCAAGATGTTGCCATGACGATTTCATTTCTGTTAAATGGCAAGTGGTTCGTGTTATATGGAGGACTGGAGTGAGGTTCCAATGTGAAATTCGTGTATCATCTGTTTTAGTATTCGTGTTGATATATCAAAAACTTTTCTTATAAAATCAAATAAAAAACGTATACCTCTCAGGAACTCCCCCTTCAAAAGAGTAGGTCCGTCCTGAAATTTTCCAGCGCGTATTAGGAGGCAAGAGGCACTTCTCTGTTATTAACTTTTCTATTCTCATAACACATCTAAAACTCGAGCATTTTCTTTGCATATTTGTCTAACTAATAGTAATAGGTCTAAGTTTCTTTATTTCCTCGAGACACTCAATACTTGTCACCTATTTACTACTGCCAATTATTGATATACAATCAAGCTTCCGTATTATGGCAATATACTGGAATAGATGCTAGAATGCAGTCAAATATGATTTCATCTTGGCAAGTAGTACTGAAAAACTGAACGAAAGTAACTTACCCAAGGAAGAAGACTTCATTTACTTCAATTCTATGTTATTTCGATTTATATATGAAAAAGGTAAAGTTCTATTCAATCACCTTGTGCTCTTTCGAACATACATGCATCACTGCAGCCCCATTGCACTGCTGGTTTTGATTGACAATCAACTCCAACAAATGCTCTCTAACTCCAAAACATCACAACCTCACATCCAAGCCATAGTCCCCTTTACTGCCATTGAATCTGGTATTTACCAGTGCTTGATGAAACAATAGCAATGGCTCTCAATCAGCTTACAGTGATCAAAACCTAAGGGCCCACAAGTACATGTCCAACATACTGCACAAGAACTTAACATTAAAAACTAGAAATAACTATCAATTTATCCTGGGAAAAAGAAAACCTAACTGAGAAATTAAGACAGTTTTCTCTTCTTGTTTGACAACAAATCTGTGTAGGACTGCAGGCTCTCCCCAACATCCTCGTCATATTCCAAACCCAGTTCTTCCTGTGAAGACACATTATTCAAAGGCAAGAAACAACATATATAGATACCGCACAAAAAATTGAGCCCAATAGCTTGGATATAAACATTTCAAATACTAACCTCTTAAAGTTTCAAACATTATCCTAAAAAAAGTTGAAGCAATAACTAAGAGAGTAGACAAGGACCAGACCTGACAGCAGGCATAGCATATTTCTTCCCCCCCTATTTTTAGACCATTTGGTTTAGTCTGTGCTTATTTGAGGATTTTTAGCAGAAGAATCAGAAACATCAATTTTTTTTTTAATCTGTTAGTACTTCCAACCAGGTCATACTGTTATCAAAAACTAGGACCAAAAAATAAGCCCAAGCAGAAAGCAAAATTCAGATAAAAATACGAAGGCAACCTTAAATTCTTTCGGATCCTTGGGTGAATTTTCTGTGATAGCATCCCAAATCTCCTTGAACATTCTTTTTCTCTTTC
Organism: x Bolboschoenoplectus mariqueter; assembly: GCA_037678475.1. NCBI lineage: Eukaryota > Viridiplantae > Streptophyta > Magnoliopsida > Poales > Cyperaceae > x Bolboschoenoplectus > x Bolboschoenoplectus mariqueter. Next base: position 2,943,243 of record CM075282.1, read on the forward strand.
TCCACTGACTAATTTTCTCATAAAAGGAATCTTCTATGGCCTTCTTATCTTCTGGTTTGACCAAAACAATCCCACTTTGTAACTTCTTTAGCTTTTCCTTCATTTCTTTTACCTGATGACAATGAATGGATCACATTTGTGTCTTATTTTCCTTAATGGTTTTCCAATGATGAAAGAGTACTTACTTCACTCTCTAATTTAGCCTGTTTAGAATTGATCTCCTCCAAGGTCAAGTTAGACTGGAGAGTGCGGATTTCTGCATTATAAATATCCTTTGTTAAAAGAACATTATATGTAGAAAATGATGTAGCAGTTCAAATTCTGCATTAGAGTTTAGCTTCATAACCCTAAAACATGAAAATAACAAATGAGCACCTGAAAAACAACAGAAATACTGATAGAACTCTCCCAAAGGTTGCTTAAAAGTTTTTCAACAGAATGTGAGATTTTTGTAATTCTTCCTTTCAATCCTCAAAATCTCAAAACTTCCAAAATGCTTTTGCAAAAAAGAAAAGTCATAAGAACATTAGCCTGAAAAGATTTTCAGTTTAATATATTTCTTTTAGTTACCTCCACTTGAACAAACCCCACATTCTTGAATCCATTATTCCTTAAAAATGAATCCACATTACTGTTCTTCATCTTCTTCCTATTTCAAGAAGCATCACGGGTTGAGAATAAGATATTCTCAACCGGGACAGCACAGCCTAATTGAACTTTTACAAAGACATTGCCCAAGTTTTTAGTATCATAATCAATCTTGCTTAAGGCTTCTTCTAGCCCATGAGTTCTTGTAATTTACCTTTTCCTTTTCGGGGTAAATTTGGTTATTAGAAAAAGAAGACAGGCGATATGCCTGATACTATTCTTTTTCAAACATGCATAAATGCTGTTAGAGTTTTTACAGGGGCACAAATCATATTGTTCTTACCTGCTTCAACCTCACTTGTAGCTTTCTTTTGGGCAGCTAGCTCATCTTGTAATTTAGCATTTTCCTTCTTCATTTGATCCAGCTCTTGTGCATTTGGTATCTTGAACTGGTCTTGCCTTGCCAAGTATATCTTTTGTTTACCATATTCTTTAAAAGAGATTTGACCACTGTCAGCTAATGCGTCAAGGGCCTTTTGCACTGCTGTCTTTTTTAGGTTGAACTTTTGCAATGCATCCGCCGCATTTTGAACATTTAAGGGTCTATTTTGCTGAAAAATAAAAACAACAAGTGATCATTATTGCCAGATGATATTAAGCACGAATGATTATTTAGTAGTTGACTTCCATTTTATATTTTTTTCTTTTTTTTCTTCTGCGACTATATTTGTAGTGTAATATGGCAATGTTGCAAATGAACACAAAACACACTTTGATTACATGATTGTGTAAATTTAGCAGTTTTGCATAGCCTAGAAGCTAAACAAAATATGCAAGAAATACAAGATTCTGTTAATTTAGAAAATAATTAGCAAATCAGTCAACAAAATAACATTTGATTTGTGAGTCTGAAAAAATAAATACATCTCACAGCCTACTTTGGAAAAAGTAAATGCAGAATTATGAACTTCTATTCAAAAGAAAAAAAGAGCATGAAACCTATCTAACCAGATTGTTTGCAAAGTTGTAAAATGTAAAGCAAGCATCAGCACTAAATGTAAACCAAAGTCCAATACATAGGGCAATCTATCTAGTCAATATCAGAATAGTCGGTGATATTGGTTAGGTGTCGAATCCACAAGATATTCGCTATAAAAGAGTAAAATTATGCAGATAAAAAGAAATTTTAGTGCTCGCAAAAAGGATTCCATTTTTTTTTTTCCCTCTAGAACTTTTTCTCTCAGCTACACTCTCTTTGGCCCTTTTTTGATAAAGTGGCGAAGGCTTTTCAATACCACAACAATCGTGCCATTTGAGGTTTGAACCCATAAGCTTGTAAGTGCAAAATGTTCACGGTCAGAATGAAATACTAAAATCCCCATGCGTCGGATTGAGTAGAACTAGGCAATTTGCACCAACATAGCATTTTGTTAACTAGTGAGGCAGTTCAGTGAAACTATGAACAACCCCCATATTTAGTTACAGCTGAATGAATATATTATCAGTTACTACCAGAAACAAAGAGAACGAACTGAGTAGCTATATATCAAAAAATTAACAGTTAAGAGTAATTACAGATTTCATATGCAAATAGGAAACAAAAATCGAGTGGCACCATATAAGGAGATAGTTATGCTGTCAATCATCCAAAACAGTTCTAAATAAAAAGATAAACAATAAACTTCATCAAAACATGAATCAGTTGTGAAACAACTATCCAGCTCAAGCCTGAAGCTCAATACAATTGAATCGAAGAAAAGGAAAAAAAGCTGTACCTCATTAACGAAGGTTAGAACGATTCCTGACAATCAGATAGAATAGAGATCAAATCAGAAACGCTGATTTAGAGAATCGAAGCTAGAGCAAAAGGATCCATGCGACAGTACCAAAATTGAAATACGAGAAGATGAGAATACCTTCGACACTGTCTGATTTAGGCGCCATCTCTCCCCTTCTCGCTCGCTCAACAGCTAACGCTGATGAAGATCAAGATGATCAGAAAAGGGAACAGATAGGGATTTTTTTTAGTTAGTTTAAAGAGATTTATAAATCAAGGCGGCGATCTTACTGCGTCTATTCTGATATTTTATTGGAATTTTCCCGCCCAAATTTTGAGAGTTCGGATTCTCTGGTGCGTGTTCACACTCACTCAATCGTGTGGCGAGTTGCGGACACGAGGAGCGCATGTGAAAACTGAAAACTGGATGCAGCATCATACGAAGCTACGAAACTAATTAACAAAATTAGTGCGAGTCCGGATGTTATCAACCCGTTAAAAAGATCCGTTGACTGTTATCCATAGAAGCCTCGGAACAGTAGATGAAGTAGAATTAAGTCTATTCAAAATTACAAAAAAATATGTCTAAAAAAAAAAGAGAGTTAGTTCAAAAATATAGTTATAATCTTTTTTCTATAATGCCCTCATATATTTTGATTCGGCTTACTTGAGTTACGAACCTGAATGAATGTAAAGCCTAAGAAAAGATGATAAAAGCATGACATTTTTTTTAACGTACATTTTTGTTTGATTCAGTGTTTTTTTATTTTTAACACCTCGTAGCTGTTGTTATACATGATGCCCATTTGCTTTGCCTACAACGCAACACACGCTCAAAAAGTGCTCAACGCACATTTTAGAAGCACGTCCAAGAAGCGATATCGATTCAATGTCCTGTGCATAAAAAAAAGTATTTTTTGCTCTGAGTAATCATTTGACGTTGATTATTTGATAATTTTAATAATGAGTTATCAAATAAATTTAAAATAAAATAATAAAAATAGAAAAAAAAAACTTTAAAATATATTTTAAACTAGTAAACTAATTATGTTTCACATTTCATATAATTTAAATAATATTTAATATTTCATTAAATATCATTAAAATTACATAAAATTTATACGATTTCAATTTAATAGTTTTTCAAGAATATCAAATGACACTTCAATTAAATGAGTTTAAAATATAATTAATATATAAGTTAAAAAATAGGCATATAATTTTTTTTTCTATTTTTTTAATTTTTTCAAACTAATTGGAAAAATCCATCGTCAAGTTGGCAATGATCCCTCCTCTTTTTCCATTACTAAGGAAACAGACATGTGTCGATTCGAATTTATGATAGTTTCCAAGAACGCCCGTTTCACACAACTCTGAAGCACTCAGTTCAAAATGTTCCTTCCAATTACAACAGAATTTATTTAATTTTCCATACCAGACCTCATGATTCAGTCCATTAAAGACCTCCTATTACAGTCTGAGTGCAAGAGATCAATTTTGACTGCAAAACACTAGATCTATTGGAGAATCGATTTCTTCATACGAGAAGCTTTTAGTTTTGCTGATGTTGTCATCATCATTGGCTGAAGGTCACTAACAGATCCTTCTGGTGTCTAACAAAGGCAGGTAGGTATTTGGACTAACAACTGACATTGAGTACCTATATACCAATATAGCATTTAAGAAACATACGACTACATGGTGGAGGGATGTTTTACACAACGTTCTGAATGGCAACTCGTTGTAATGAAACAAAAACACAAAAAAAAAAAAATTTCAAACTAGTCTGGAAAGAAACATAACAACAAAATAACTGCCTTTCCAAAGCAACATTTCTGCAGCAATATTCTCTCCAAGTAAGATATCATAGCTTTTCATAACTAAATAAACAACGTAGCAACTAACACTGAAGAATCACAAATTGTAAAAAATCCAAAGCCAGTCTGACACTTGCATAGTTGCAGGCCACCAAAAACACAGGTTATCTAACTCAATATTTCACACTATAATACTAGTATAAGATAGTAGTTAGGCCAAAGTGAGAAAACACAAAATTGTTATCAGAGTCCAAAAGCTAAAATTGCATACATGTTCTCCATAGCTTAGATAGGTTGTGCATCAAAATTGGTGCAATTTGAAAATGAGTTGGTCACCTAGGAGGACAAACATGAACTATCAACATTCCAAACCGCTTGTTTTTTAATTGCATCACTGAAATACATGTATACGACCAAAGTTATATAGACCATACCTGCAATTTTACCTTTTTCTGATAAGATGACTATTTCATCAATCATCACCATTGTCATTATAACCTATCTATACATAAATGGACAAAAGAATCATTATATCCTAATCCCATAGACAAAAAATGGACCAAAAGAAGTGCTGAATAGCACCCATGCAAACAACTATATGCTATGACCAGTGTGAAGAAGACGCAACAACAATTGGTAATGAAATCTAATACATTCCTCAATAGTTACTCAAATTTCCATATGAATATCTATTGTCAAGTCCTAGCTATAGGCAGATAAAATCAATCTTAGATATGACCAACTGATTTATTAAGGCCTAACTGCCAATCATATTTCTATTTTAATAAGAGGGTGGGAATTCCATTGACAGTCAATAACATTGACAACCATGACAACTGTTAAAAATAACTTGTATTTTTAGAAGTAAAATATATTATATACTTTATACATATTATATTATGCAAGTTTTACCGTTCATAAAATGACATTAATTTGCACAGTTCATATTTAAGGACAATTGACGGAACATCACATAATATTTAATTTGCATGAAAATTGATACACAACAAATCTATAAGGAAAACAACATGTTTCTAATTTTTTTTTTCTATGACATCATGAGAAAGCATTGTCGTGCCAAAATTTTTGGCTGTCAGGGGATCCCCACCATTTATAATAAGCAGAACCTCACATACAAACAAGCTCAGTGAAGGATCCAATTCCTAGCCATTCTAGTTGATAAATTTATTATGGTCTATGCCTAGGAATTCGACCACAGGTCCTAAAGGGACAAAAAGGGAGAACCCGACATTAGAGACCATAACACGCGGATCGAAGTTCAGAAACAATGTGTTCAAACAAGGCAGAATTGACTACTAGGAAATAGAATAGAAGATAAAATGTATATTGTTAAGAGTAAATTTTGAGATTAAGCACACATGGTACAAATCGTCATTAAAAGAAGTTCCTCACTGCCAAATGGATGGGACAGTGCCATGACACAATCAAGAACTAATGTAGCAAAAAACCACAACTTTTAACTGTTCTCTAAACAACCTGACCATCACTCAATAAAAACGAAACCAATAATCAAATTTCCTCTATTACTAGTAGATAAACCAACAAAACTAGGATTCAATAACTTAACCTACATCAATAAAGTGGTTACCAAATGTCCGGCAAAACATAAAAAGTTTTGTTTTTTCAAAACTTCAAACTGTGCAATTAAATTTGTGCGCTAGAGGGAAACATGAGGGCTATAAAACAAACTACAGTACCATGAACATAATTTGAGATTAAGACTTCAAAGGATAATATATCAAGTGTATCAAAGAGCATACAGTGCTACAACCTTACTTTTTGCACTAATATATCAAGTGCAACACCCTAAGGATATGTTTGGATGGGTGAGGAATAGCACTGACCCAGGTTAGGTTAGTGAGCTATTCTTAATGTTTAGCATTCGATGAGTATTTGTGGAATAGTTGCCAACCCCTGGCTATTCTGCTACTCCTACAAAAGGTCAGGTTAGCAAGTACTCCAAACAGCTGGGTTAGCGCACTAACCTCAAATTCCATCAAAACATACCTAAAGTAATATATGAACTTCAGTACTTGAAGCCAAGAGCAATAGGAGCACATCAAAAATTAGTGAACTATTAAATTTCTTTTCTGTTAACATCAAGAGGCCAAAAAATAGATGGATCTAAGTTGATTACAATAAATAAATGTTAATGCCTACATTTTTCAGCCTCTTGATGGGCGCATAAGCACCCAAAACCTAGATTTTTTAGATGCACAATCATTGCCCATGATGAAGATCAAGACTTGAGTGTTTGCTACCAACCTTTCGTTCAAGTCAAAATTAGAGTTTGGACAATGGACCACTTCTCTAGCACATTACCAGAACCTAGAACACGGTTAACTGTAAAAACCAAATTGATCACATTCACTGAGCTTTGATACTTTAAAATTTTGTCACGAACATGATCTGCAATATGTTCACAGACATTTAAGAGTTGCAGACAAGCACATTTCTTCCCCTACACAGATTTAATGTAGAATATCTATTGCCGATAGTATATAGAAGGAAATCAACAGAAAGAACACCTACAGACAAATTGGAATAGCTGCAAGTGTCCTTTCAAACCAACAGTAGAAAATGTATTTGAAAGTAAAGAAACTTACTTGAGCAGATACAGACTAGTATATACCTAAAAAGGAAAATAAATTATTATCAGGACATGCAACAAGTAATTCAAACTAAACTAAAAGCATATGGTTAAACATAGTTATGAAAGATTAAATAGCAGCACCAGAAATATAAAATTACCTTACTAAACATATCAGCACATGTGACCCTTCCAGAAACTCCCAACTCCAATTGCTTTGACAAAGAAAGTAAAATCGGACTTAATACAGGAAATCAAACCAGAAAGCGCATTTTTATAGATGCACTAAGTAACTGTCTATTAGTTCATTTTTTTTTTCAAATATAATCTTCAGCCATGCACCATTCTTGAAATCTCAAGCATTATAGATTGAACACATCATCGGAGTTATATGGTATTTCTCATTGTAATTATAAACTAGACATCAGGGGACTAAAAAAGCAAAAAAATAAAAAATAAAAAAGAAAACTTCCAACTGATTATGTACTGTAAACAAATGTAAGCTACCCAGCAAGCAAACCAGGGTACCTTCATTTTGTTGCCCTTTGGCACCTAAAACAGTGTCAGTTCCCGCACATCCTGTCAGAGGAACCCTGAATGAAAGATGATATTAGAATCTCCGGAGCACATAAAAGTGATAACAGAGAAAGAAAAATATGAACAGAACATGACGAACAAATTTGTTTGTAAATCCCATTTCCACAAACAAATTCTTCGAAGCAAAGCACTCTCAACACAAAATATATAACAACCGCACCCATTGACTTTCACATACCACAGGAACATTATGCAACATTATTTTCTCCAATTGTTCACCTTCATGAGTTTATATTGAAGAAAAATTGTACAATAGATTGAAATAAAAACGCCTTCATGGCGAGTTATCTTACAAGAAACACGACACATCTCCAGAGTTAACTGCTAAAGATGCTTGCAAGAAGAGGTCCTTCAAGTCAAGTCATCTCGTCCAAGCTTCAACCAAAAGAACCTCCAAGGACAACTGTTAGAGATTACAAGCAAGAGACTAAAGCTCAACAATAGTATCAGAAAAGTTAGTAACTTTCTCTAGTGTCACTTGCCAGTAATAAATGGATGGTTCAAAGCCTGAGATACTGTCATTCTCTTTTCAGGATCTAATATAAATATCCTTTCAAGGAGATCTTTAAAATTTGCAAGCAACTTTGCATCCTCGCCGGGAAAGCTTGAAATAAGAGCACCAATATCCTTTGGCTTGACATTTAAGAGTAGTCTTTTCACCATCTATTAAGGAAAAAACAATATACGACTGTTATAGCCAAAAAGGGAATAAACAAGAAACAAAATATCAAGGTTTTCAAAACTAACCTTCTTAGTCACAGGATCCTCCTCTGTGGCAAGAAAATTCAAATCTTGGTCAAAGTGCTGATCCACAAAGGCAGCCTGCACATTAAAACAAAATAACAAAGATCGCTCAGAAAGCTTAGACTACGAATGTCAGAGATATTGACCTAAAATGCATCATTACAAATGATATGCCAACCTATTCCATAGTTGTTGAAACTGACAAATTTCCAAATTGCTCACCTTGCGAAGCATCTTCTTGGGGAAAGGCCCCTTCAGTTCCATGTGAAGACGAAGCATGTCATTATTTGATGGGCCAGGAAATAATACCTTACCAGTATAAAGCTCATATAAGCAGCAGCCCACCGACCATATGTCCAAAGGATGGTCGTAAGTCAACCCGAGAACTGCAAAAATCAAGAACAGACACCAGAATTTACCATCTAACAACATTTATTAAAAGACGAAGATCAAGTGTCAAAATAGAGAGGAAAAACAAAGAGATATTTGGAACTTACTTATTTCAGGGGCACGATAAAATCGGCTTACAAGGTATGGTGTAATCTCATTCTTACCAGCAAACATGGCATTGCCAAAGTCACACAGCTTAAGTACATTCTTAGCCTCATTTACCTGCACAGTTTATAAATTCAAAATTCAAAGCTTCTCCAAACTGCTAAGTGGCCATAGTTTTCTTAAAACTCTTATTTCTTAAGAGTATGTTAACCAGATTCCGAGACGAACTGAACACAACCTTGATATCAAAATTTAATTGCCTAATATAAAATAGTACCAGCATATTGTCAGGCTTGATATCACAGTGCAAGACCCCACAATTCCTCAAGTGCTTCAGAGCAATGAAGAGCTGCTTAGCATAGGCCCGCACGGCAGTTAGTTTTAGGCCAATGTTTCGACCAAACTTCTTCAAAACCTCACGAAGATTCATATGGAGAGATTCAAAAACTAAACAGAGATGATTACGGTACTTAAAACTTGAGATGAACCTGACACAGTGCCGCCTGTCCTCAGGATCTGCACCCGCCAGCTTCTTCAGTATCACTAGCTCATCCATTCCAGCTTTGTACCTGTAGTATTCCCGAAGAAGTAAAGAAAATGAAAAGCTTTTTTCCCATTAACATGACCCAACAAATGAGTTGATTGGTACAGCAATGGAATTATCTACTCACATGGTCTCATTGTTACGAATAATTTTGATGGCAACTTCCTGAGGATCATTCTTCCCTGATTTTAGATCCTTCGCACGGACAACAGTAGAGAAAACCCCCTTTCCATGAGATGCAATAATTTCATACCGCCCATCAAGCACTTCACCAAATCGATGGCCTAGCAAACAGACACAAAGAATGGATCGATATAAGAACAGGTATGCTGTGGAGGGAACCAATTAGAATTGTTTAGAGACTTACTATAATATCCTTCAGCATCATCCCAATTGTCATGGAGACCACTTCTCTCGATCTTTAATCCATCTACTTTGCCCTGTCACAGTTTTCAGTCAGTTATGTTACAAAATGTAAGGTTAAAAAATGCAACAAGATGGAATGTTGCCTAAAGGGAACTATAATAAGAAATGAAAGGCTTACCACTTTGCGAACTTTGGCTGGTGAATCACCAAAAATATCATCAGAAAACATGTCTGCTGATCTCTCACTCTATTTGAAAAATAAAAAGGGGATTGCGTGAACAACAGTTGAAACAAAAAATATATCAAGTTAGTGAACCCCAATATGTAATAAGAATGATATAAACCTTAGGAGTCCCTTCTCCAAGACCTGCAACACCACCTGGGGCCTTCTCATTGGCCAAAGCACCTTCCTGATTAGGAGACTTGTCCAGCGCAAATGACCGGTCAGCAATGTATAAATCCGAAGAGTCGTGTTCATTGTCAGGCTCCTCATCAAATATTGGACTCTTCACATTGCCGCCGTTTGAATTCTGTACTTGTGCTAACTCCTCTTTGGATGCATTTTGGTCTGCATAATGTGAAATGAACTGATAAGAAAAAGACGAGAAAATAGATGCAATAATACCAAATAGATTCAGTCTTTTCTATAAGAGATTCCTTAATATACTACAATAAAACATATAGAAGGAAGAGTACCTTTGCTGGAATTATCAAGTACGGGTTCAAGCTGTTGATTCTGCATTTGCTTTTGCCGGTACTTCTCAAGAATAGCCTGCTTCCTCTTCCTGCTTTCTTCCTTGATTCTCTCTTCTTCATCCTCTTGGACCAAATGTTGCTCCACTTTCTCCTGCTCAACATCATCATCATCTTCTTCTTCTTCCTCCCTATAATCACACAACATTTACCAAGAAATGAGGAACATAATCAACTCATCCAACTGGAACAATAAAAGCCAAATAAAGATCATTAACTTACCTAACAGAGCTTTCTCTAATTTCTTCTGCTCTCTTGCCTTTCAAATCTCTATCTCTATGTCTATCTGAATCCCTATTTTCTATACCCTGAAACCTGTCCCTATCATCATGATACCTATCCCTTCCATCCCCTTTGTCCCTTCGCCTCTCATCATCCCTTACTCTATGGTCATGATACTGGTCCTTGCCATCCTTGTCCCTTCGTCTCTCATCATCTCTCCCTCTCACGCTACTACTGCGTCTTTCCTTTTCCTTCTCTCTTTCTCTACGATCCCTCTCAAGATCTGCAATAGGGTCATATTTGTCCCTCCTATCCCTTTCTCGGTCTTCATGCTTATCTCGACCATCTCTACTCTCATGCTTATCATGCCTGTCATGACTCTCGTATCTATCTCCCCTCTCACGGCTATAGCCTCTATCTCTTCTGTCACGGCTCTCATGCCGATCCCGTCTGTCACGGCTCTCATGCCGATCCCGCCTCTCACGCCTATCATCTATATCCATTCTATCACAGCTGTTATGCCTGTCCTGCTTGTCACGGCTCCCCTGCCGGACTCGCCTGTCAAGGCTTCCATGCCGGTCTCTATGGTGGTACCTATCATGTCTGTCTCGTATGTTATGAGAATCATGCTGATCACGGCTGTCAATGCTCAGATCCCTGTCACAGCTACTACCCCTATCATGCTTATCTCGGCTCTTGTGACTTTCATCCTCCATGCGTTTGTCATGGTGACTTCTGTGGTAAGATGGAGACCTCTCCTGGGACCTACCAGGGGATACAGATTGCTTCTTCTTATCCTTATATGAATGCTCTCTCCTCTTATGTGATTTTATTTTCTCTCCTTTTGATTGAGAATCCAGGCCATTACCCAAATCACTGTTCTTCTCTGTCAGAGTATCAACCATCTCAGTATCATTATCTATATGGGTAGAAGCATCATCTAGGGGCAATGGTTTCTCGTTTGTGTTGTCAAGCTCCATGGAAGCTTCCTGGATATTAATGAAAAGACAAAAGCGGACAATTAGTGTGCTTCACAACAAGTTTAGGAATCAATCAAGGAAAATCAACAGATGGTTGATAAAGAATTGGGCAAAGAAACACACATTCACCATAATATGGAGGGATCATGATATGCAGGTATTGTAATTAAGAATTCTCTATAGAGACTAATATTCAATTTAAAAAGCATAAGGAGGTATAAAGAAAATTTAGAACATTTACTGACATAAAAATTCCCGTACTAGCAGCTGACTTCCAAATAGAAAAATTGCAGAGTGAATACAGTTTATAGAATATTACTTCTTTCAGTAACCAGAAAATTACATGATAAATAATCATCCGAATTTCGATTCAAATGAATTGGTAACTGGACATTGATAGGTTTCCCAAAGAACGAATTAAGGGGCAATGAAAGAATAACCTATTAAACCTCACGCCAAATATAACAGCAAGCGGGGAAGGGAAAAAATAGATCCAAGAAAACAGACCCGAATCTTATTCAAGTCCAAATCTGATCCTTCCAGCTTAATTTCGCCCGGTTGTGTATCGTCCAGAATTTCTCCTTCCTCGATCTCATTTTCAACCCGCTTCGCCGCATCATCCTCCTTCCTGTCCCGTCCATGGCGATGGCTGTGGCGGTGGCGGTGGCGGTGCTTCCGACGCTTGGAGAATTCCTCACGGGTAGCATCCGGTGATCGACGGTGCTTCCCGCCGGAGATGGTAGGAGATGAGGAATCTTCTCCGGCCATGACGAGAGTTTTGGGAGAGAAAGTTAGGGTTAGGGTTTCGAAAGGGTACTAACTGAGAAGAGGAGAGAGAAGTGGGCCGATAGGCTCGATGAACCAGGTTATTCGCGTTGTCACCCAAATGTCTGGTGCAGGGTTTTTAGACCCCGTGAAAATTACGGATATACCCTCTCAAATCCCCAACACGCGGAGTCGGTCATTTTTCCTTTTTCGGACGACTATGCAAAGGTAAAATTTCTCCATAAAAAAATATGACATGCCACTTTTCAACAAGGAAAATATTTGAGGATATCAAAATCGATGTTATAATTAATATCGATTTTATTATTTATGTTATATAAATTATTATTTATATTAATTATTTTATTATATAATTTATTTTTAATAATATTTTATTATTCAATTTAAATATTATTAATATAAAAATAACTCATTTAAGTTAAATAATAAAAATATTATACGAATAAATTATATAATAAAATAACTGATATGAATGATAATTCTTTTAATCTGAATAATAAATAATAACAAAATTAATATCGATTATAATATTAATTTTAATATTTATATATCAGCTCTTTTTCAACAATTCAACCTCGTAGAAAACTAGAAATATTCGCTATGAAAATGAAATGAACAAAAGAAAAAGAAAACCCCATGTCAATGCTGCCAGCCCAAGCCAATGTAAAATAACTCTACAAATGGAGATCTCCAATTTTGAATAAACGGAGAGAACTGTCCTATGTTTGGGAACTTCTTATCTCTTATTTACCCCTAGCCCCTAGCCCCTCAACACATGAAAGCCAGTGAAGCTCTCTAAGCGTCTCTCTCTCTCTCTCTCTCTCTCTCTCTCCCCCTCTCCCCCTCCAAGTCCGTCGCAATGTCTCTCCTCGTCGGCGGCGGCACAATCGCCGTCCCCCTTCGCCGTATCTCAGCGTTTACCAACCGCTCCATCCCTTCTCTTACAAATCTCTCGTGTGGGAGCACTTCGGTTGTTGTTCTTGCAAGGAGAGGAGGTCTCTTTTCACGCACTTGCCTACCTGATAACCGAGGCAGGAACGGTTCAGTTACCACTGCTGAGGAGGAAGAAGAAGCTATCATCAAACAAGACAATGAGGAGTTAGAGGTGCTCTGATCTCTCTCTCTCTCTCTCTTTTCTCTTTCTTTCTGTAGATGAGAAAGCATTTGAGGGTTTTGGTGACTGGTAGAACCTGTATCAGAACCTGAAAGAGCCCCTTAGATAGTTACTGGTACAACTCACACTATCTTATTAATATATCCACTGATTTCTAAATGCCTATTTTGCCCTTCATCTATCTCTCTCTTATATCCGGCTCAATTAGTACACATAGCTAACAAAAGAAGGTGAGCTGTTTGAGGGAAATTCTGCTTTTAAGGGGGATTCAGTTTTCATATATCTCATTTCATCCTTTCATATCTCGAAATGGGATTCAAAATTGTTATTCCATTCTTTACACGCAAGAATGGAAGTGAATCAAATTGTTATTCATAGGAGAGAAACTTGGAACTAATTCAAATTTATCTTATTTCCATCTACTCCTAAATTCACCATGCAAGTGTGAGGTATTATCCATCTATCTTATTTATAATTCAGTTCATAAATAATTTTCTTACCTCTATTCTCGAAAGAGTAGTGTACAAAATTTAAGTATGAACTATTTAGGCTAAACTGAGATGATTGTTCTGTATGTTGATTCATTGCATTTAAAGTATGAATTACTTATAGATAATGATAGTGGAATGCCATCAACAGTCATAATGAATTGCTTGAAACAAAATTAGAGCATTATTTCTTCTGCATTAGTTTGATCTCTGAATTTTTAAACTTGAACAACATTTCAATATATACAAGAAACCTAAAAGGCTCAGTTATGGTTACTTGGACCCATTTTGAATCTTGACCGACCCAGCAATATGGCATGAGTGAAGAAGGGCAATGCCGCTTGTAAAGTTCTTTCATGTCTATCATTTGTCAAATACGTTTACATGTATGTAATTCACAGAAAAGCGCTTTATCACATTTGATAGTAATCTTAGTTGGTTTTGTAGAATAAATTTATTATTTCTTATTTTTTTATGCTGTATATTCTGTATTGATATGGAAAAACAAATTAGGAGAAATGATGCAACTATAAAGTAATGCCTAAGAAAAAGACATACGAGGTCACTTTACATGAATTGGATTAAACATATTATTTTGAAAAGAAAAAACTTGGTAGTCAGATACATGCCATTGTCCTCAGAAACTTTGCCAGCTTATGTCAAATTGGTACTGATATTGATTGCTACCTGCGTACAGATCAGGTCTTCTCTGTTAGATTTTGATAACTCAGGGTTCATGTCAGGCTTGATTTCTAGAAAGTTCCATTACTGGTTCATTTGTTTCCTAGTTTGTTTGACTTCAATTACAAATGCTTAAAAAAAATTTGGTGGCTTTAACCCTGTAATCATTGGTTATTGTTGTTAGGCAAGCAATTATTTTAAGTCCATCACTTTACTGCTACAACCCATCTCATAAGTTATACTTATTTCTCATGAATTAGAACTTTTAGATGCTTGCAGTCCGAGCATTAGTATCAACTAACCAATTTATATCTAATCTTAACACATTTTGTACTTTGCTAACAGATGAATTTTAACAATCCAATTGATAATGATGACATCGAGAATGAAAAACTTCAACTAATGGGGTTAAGCTTTGGTTCTAAGCGAGAGTTGGTCAAGGGTGTACGGGCTTTCTTATCAAAAAGAGGCTATCATGTAAAAGTTCGCAGAAGTAGCAAAAACTCAGTTATTTGGGGGTGTGATGGAGGTGGCTTCTCTGAAGACACACATGATGTCCCGATAAAACAAAGAAATGGAACGACCCCAAGCCATTTAACAGGGTGTCCATTTAAGATCAAGGGAAAACGGCATGACGATGGTTTATGGAGGATCGAAATAATCAACTACTTACACAATCATGAAGCTTTGGTTGATGAAACTGGTCTTCCGATATTCCGTCAGTTATCAGAAGAAGATATCAGAACTATTGAACATATGAGCAATTCTGGGGTACCACCAAGGGAGATTCTCTTTTTTCTTCAGCAAATGTATCATAATATGCCTGCAGCCTCGAAAATAATTTACGATGCGAGACATAGAATCTGCAAAGAGAGATTAGCGGGTCGTTCACACATTCAAGCTCTCTTTGAAGAACTTGGCAAAGGTGGTTTCATGTATGACATTTCAAATGAAGGAGGTCATCCCACGCATCTTTTTTTTGCTCATCCATTGTCGGTACAGTTAACCCAGAATTTTCCTAATATCTTTATCATGGATAGTACCTACAAGAACAGTAGATACAAAATGCCATTACTAGATATCACAGGAATTTCAAGTTTCAACACTTCTTTTTATTCGGGTTTTGCTTTTTTAAAAGGAGAAAGTGAGGAGGATTACATCTGGGCATTGAAAATGTTTAGTAAAAATCTCGGTGAGAAACAACCTAAGGTTATAATAACTGATGGACAGAATGCTTTAATAAATGCTATTAATATTGTTTTTCCAGAGTGCACACATTTAATTTCTGTGTGGCACACAGAGAAGGATATATCGATAAATTGTAAGAAGTATTTTGAAACCCAAGAGAATTGGGAAGACTTTTTGGGTTCTTGGAGGAGGGTAATATATTCTTCAACCGAGCTTGAGTATAACGAACAATGGAAAGAACTTGAATCAAGCTATGCGGAGAAAAAGGAAGTAGTGGAGTATATTGAAAATGTGTGGATACCATTGAAAGAGAAATTTGTCAGTGCATGGACTGATGAATACTTGCACTTTGGCAACCATGCAAAATCAAAAGCAGAAACGGCCCATATCAAACTGAAGAAAAATTTGCAAGTTTCAGCTGGCAATTTTCATGAAGTGGGGAGCAAAGTATGTCTTGCAATTGAAAATGAATTCAGTGAAATTAAGGTACTTCCATGACACATCTTATCTTCTAATCGTTAATATTTAATTTTATAACTTTAGAATGACTAAACTTTTTGTTTGCCTGTAGATGCGACTTTCACATGAACAGAGGGTTCGTCTTAAGAAATTTATACATATTCCATTTTTCAAGGATGTTATTACCCGTATATCTCGTTATGCTTTAAAAGAGCTATGGAAACAATATATGAAAGTTGAATTGGGCACCATGAGTCCGGTTTGCAGTGGGCGCTTTACAAAAACAATGGGTCTTCCTTGTGCTCACCAAATGAGCAAGTGGAAAAATGGGACGCTGTCTCTTGACTTAATACACTCACAGTGGAGGCTTGAGGGGAAGGTCTTGAGTTCTCCAACAGCTCTGTACAGTGAAAATCATGATGATGGAAGGGTCTCGAGTGCTTCCACTGCTCTATACAGTGATAATGCATTTGCTATCATGCTGGAAGAACTCCGCACCAAGTACCAAGAATGGCCGGCTATTAAAAAAGATGTTGCTCGTGAAAAGATTAGTGAACTCCTTAGCCAGTCTGATGTCCTCTTGGAGACTAATAATATTCAACCGTCAGAGGACCCATCCGCCCAACTTGAATAATAAGAGAAAGGCAACAAGTTCTACATGATGAGACCTTCCGGTTTTGAAATCGTCAAAGCTTCCTATCAATGTGGTCAAGCAAAGGAGCTGAACATAGGATTCGCATGCATTGGGGTGATTATGAAGTATACAAGGAATTTTATGATTCTAGTTCAATGTGGGGTTCGTGTGCAAGCTTCTTTTGTTTAAATCTAGGTCAATGTCGGATAATTTTTTTTTCTTAGTAGGTTTTGTTGAACTTAGTAGAAGCTTTTGTTATCCGAGTAGTTTTTTTTTTTTTCAAACTTTGTGCTTATGAACTGACAGTATTATGCTTAATTACTTGGTTCTGTAGTATTGGGTGGCTGGTGCTAATATTTGACACTTTCAAAATAAAGCTGAAGTTATGGGTTTCAAATCATTAACATATTTGATGGTTGATGTTAACATATTCTCTTACTGCTTTATACAATGTTGTTGCGCATATATGAAAATAGTACCCCCAAAAATATTTGGTATGTAAAAAGAAAAAACGGCCCAGGCCCATATTAAACCCCTCAAAAGTCAAAACGGAGGTCTCCAATTTTCGAACAAACGGAGTGAACTATCTTTTTGTTTTTGGAGCTTCTTATCTTCTATTTTTCCCCCACATTTCGAGCCAGTGAAGCTCTGAGAGGTTCTCTCTGTTTCTCAAGTCTAACGATGTCTCTCCTCACCGGCGGTACCATCACCGGCCCCCCTCGCCGTATCTCAAGATTTACCAACCCTTCGATCCCCTCTCTTCCAAGCCCTATCTCAGGATTTACCAGCCGCTCGATCCCCTCTCTCACAAATCTCTCGCGTAGAAGTGCTTCTTCGGTTGTCGCGCTTGCGAGGAGAGAAGGAGGTGTCTCTTCACGCACTCGCCGATCTGATAATCGAGGCAGGAAGGGTGCTCCAGTTACTACTTCAGAGGAGGAAGGAGCTGTCAAACCAGAAAATGAGGAGTTAGAGGTGCTTTAATTTCTTTTTTCTTTGTGTTTTTTTATGTACATGAGAAAGCACATCTATCATAGTGCTAAAAGTGACTGGTAGAACCTATACTGAAACTAGAAAGTGCCTCTTAGTTACCTGCTCAAGTGATTCATTTATGGTATAGGCTTCTCCCGGTACTTGAAGCAGTAGAAAGCCTTGTATGAAGGTGTGTTGGGCCAACTTGCTAGTCATTTTAGTAAATTCATACATCCCTTTCTGTAAATTTCAAAGCATTAGTATGAACTAATCAAGGTGATGATGTTTCAGATATTGTGGGAACTATCAAAAGAGCCGATGCCAGAGCTGCCTGGACTGGAGCCAAGCATTTGGGAGGGGCCACAATGGAACACATTTGGGTTTTTGATGCAGTACCTCTGGGCCTTTGGCATTGTTTTTGCTGTGAGAACTAATTAATTATAGTTTTTATAATTGTAATTTATGAATAGGTTCCTTTTCCTGAGTTTGGTTCATGGAGAATCGCTGAGATTTTGTTATGTTGCTGGGTAAATTATACTTGGTCGTTGGTACTTGTACAAATCATACCAAAACAAAAACCAGTTTGTGTGATTAGGTTCAGTTTAATTTTAATAGTCACAAGGGGTTTATGAAAGAACCTGTCTAATTTAGGCTTATGATCAGTACATCAATGGGTTGTAAAAAGCTCAATGCTTGCTGATACACAAGGTACTGGGCAAGTTCTGAGCCGGGTGGCACCAACTGATAGACGACACCATGATTATCTGGTTAGTTAGGCTATCCCTGGTTAGAGGGCATTAAATTTAAATTTTCAACAGAGCTGATTGTGCATCAAACAAGGTTTTTTCGCATTAACAGAATGTGAAGTGATTTACTTGATGGCAGAGTTTTGTTTTTGGTTTTGACTTTTGGTGTTAGGCAGTATTTAATACCTCACATGTTATGGATTCCTTTGACTAGATAATTGCTTGTGGAATTGCTGTCGCAACATATAACCAGGGTGCGACAGACTTCAGAGACACGCCGACTTACAAGGAGTCGGTGCAGTCGAAGGAGTTGCTTGATGACTCTGACTCATCGAGTTCTGAAGTGTTCGAGCAAAACCCTACTGAAGTGGCCCCACCTTTGGAGTAGCTAAGTTGCAAAGAGGAGCACAGTGCAAACTGGAAGCTTTTCAAGTCTAGTTCAATGTGGATTGTCATGTAAATTGCACCGTCTGTATAATTTTGTAGTGATAGGTGAAGATGCATAAAGGTTCCATGGAATTTCTCTTTTGTACTCTTCTGTCAACTATTTTCCAATGGTAAATTCTGAATTTTTTTTCTTTTTTGAGATAAAAATGAGGATCAAGCTACTCAACTTTACATGTTTATAAAAAACATCTCATCCGAATTTCGAACAGACGACCTCTTATACTGAATGTATTGATTTTGTCACTTGATCAAAGATTGGAGATTGGTTCTCTACTTAATTCTGAACTTAAATTTAGGAATGATCTGATATAAGAGTTTCCTTTCAAAATATTTTTGTTCTCTCTCTTTCATATCTGAACCAAGTATGCAAGATTACAGTGCTTGTGTTCTGGTGATAACCAAACTTTGTGTCGCAGATGTACTCCAAAAATAATTAAAAGAAAAAAGAAAAAAGAAGAGCTGAATCTTGTGAGGATTCTTTTCTTTTCTTTTCTTTTCTTTTCTTTTTGTTTTCTTCTTCAAAATTACTTCTTATATTTACATTTTACACCATATTTTTCATGAAGAAAGCATAGCCCACCGTCTGATTTATCCCTATGCCCCACAGACAAAAACAAAAGCGTAATTATCCTGGCCTGTTTGTTCATTAAAAAATGCGAACTGAAATGAAAAGAACAAAAGAGATGTTCCGCTCGTGAGAGCTATCTATTAAGGGATTTTAGATTGTCAAAATTTAACTGGTCATGTCAAGGAGCATATCTTTGTTTCGAGTTTTATTGGAGGTTGGAGATAAAAAAAAAAAAAAAACATAGACAGGAAAAGAAGGAATTCACTTCCCCAGGGGAAGGGGAAAATAAAACCCAAGAAGAGAGCAGTTGAACAGCATGAATGCAACTAACTCTGGCTTCTTTTTGAGAAATCTTTTCATGACAAACCCAGAAAGCAATAAAAAAGCACTAGTTCAATACTCTTTCCTCGCATGACTGTCTCCCACACGAGAAATCCCATCAAAAAGGGAGAAAAATGAAGAAAAGAAAAAGGGGAAACAATGTGCAAAGCTCTATTTATACATCTTGCCTTCAAGCCCACAAGATAGAATGAACCTTTCTGATCTGGTATCATTTCTACGTTCCACAAAGATGTTTATATTCTACCTCAGAGATCTCTTGTCACCTTTTGCTCCTCTTCTTGTCATCTTCATGGCAGCTTTGCTTCTATTCGCAACTTCCCAATTCAACCACCATGAATTTGAGGTTGGAATTAATGAACAAGTGCGAGAGTTGGCGCAGTTCGTGTTCGGACCAGATGCAGAGCTGGTGCATCAGCCAAAGCAATATGTTGTTCAAAAAATTGATTATGGATAGTGAGTGATAGTTTGGAATTTCAGCCCCTTTGGGTTATAGTTAGTGGTCCGATAATCAATTAGCATGTCGAAAACAACTCGATTTCTAATGACGATCAACGCACATTAGATCAAAATCGAGGTGTATTCGCGAATTCAATATTAATTTGCTAATTGCTAATAGTTAATGCAGAGAATCAGTTGATGGTACAATGTAATGTAATTCAAACCAGCACAAAAGTTTTATTGTGTGCGCTATATGTGACAGTTTTACTGTGCGCATGGTCTTATTAATTTGGAGCCTGTTAGTATATTTAGATAAATTAAATTTATTGTACATCATTTTTTATTGTTCGTGCATAGGATTATTTGGAAAGTTGTGTTCAATTTATTGTACATCATTTTTTATTGTTCGTGCATAAGGATAAAGTATATTTCACAATTGGTTCAAATTAAATACTCATCATATTTCAAAAATATGGAACACATATCATTTTATTTTTTTAATTTAATAAAAATTTTTATAATATCAAATAAATAAATGTACTATAAAAGTTGAATTTACGTAAGTTTACTCATTATATACATTATATCAAATTTTATATAAATATGTCAGCGCAATTTTATTTAACTTTGTTTGAGTTGTGAAATCAACAAATTTCTAGATATCACATCCACAAAATCAAGTCTCTCGCAACTGCTGAAACTATCACTTCGCCTAACAAAAGGAACATTCCTTTTGCTAATTGATTTAGGTCAGATCTAGACACAGGTTTTTTTTTTTTTAAATTGAGAGAAATATATGTGACATTGTGACTGGAACACATTATCTGTTAACCATTAATAATTCTTGTGCAAATTTGACCATAACTTATTCGGTACTAACCATTAATAATTATATTAAATACGGTTCATATATGCCCAAAATAAAGACCAGGATACTTTTAAGTAAAACAGATAAAACAATAAATAAGCTTGTGATATGTAAAAAGTAACAAGTATTAATACAGAAATTAATTTACAACTTTGTCCTTTTTGCGTAGTAGACAAAATGGCTCTCGGTGCCTGTTACATCACAAAACATTCCTCGTATCGGCATAACAACCTATCAGTACTGGTAACTGTCGCAAAATGTTTTACTCAAAATCAATTGGCATCACAAAACTATGAATTCATTTCCAGTTCCACCTATCATACCATCTATTTCTCTTTCCTTGCTCTTTTCTGATTAGATATTTTAAAAAAAGAAAAATGGGACAAGAAATGGTGTACCAAAGAAAACACAACGCCTATAAAAAAACTCTCAATAAATCTCAGGAAATGAATAAAAAGAAGGAAAGAATAAGAAATAGTTTTGGGCATACATCTGATGATTAGAGTTTGTTCAAGATCAGAGCACCTAATCAAAACCAAATTTACCAATCTAGACTAATGTTTCTTGAGATGTAAAGGTCGTCAATATATTGTATAATAGGGCCAGAAGCGTCAATGTATCGCCTCATCTCCTTCTGTACAGAATAATCTGCGTTAACAAATTAAAAGAAGTTAAATTTCTAATTGGAAGTAAAATGGAAAATGCATGAGGCCTTTGCCTATTGTAATTCAATGCCTAGCATACAAAAATATTACACAGAGCAATAACTGAACAAAATTCAGCGAGAATAGTTGTACTTCAGAAGTTAATTTGTTCAAATAAAAGGAGTTGAAGATGCTTACCTGTTTCGTTTAATCTAGATATTAATTGGTCTCTGGTTGGTAAAGTGTACATGCCAGCACCAACTGCTTTTCGAATTGCCCAGTTATGAAACGGTGCGCATACTTGTCCGTATGCAGTTGTTGCTGCATCTTTTAGCGAGCAATCCCTGAAAATTCAGATTGAAGCATCGGCCCATTATATAAAGAAAACAACAGGAAACAAAAATACAAATTAGCAAAACATGGTACTATTTAAATGATAGGGTACTAATATGGCTGCATTTATCTGTTCATCTTTCATGCAAATATTATTTTCTCCCTTGTGCGATTAAATTAAACAGCACAACCCAAAGGGCAACACATAAGTCTGCCCAAACTGTCGAAATGCTCCAAAAAAAATGAAAGGTGTGGTTTAAATGCCTACTGGTATTATAAGTCCAGCAGCAGACACACGTGGTGGCTACAGGATTATCAGATCACAGAGGGCATGCAATCATGTTTGATGTAATTTATATGATCGTCGTTTACAAAATGTTTTTACAAGCTCTACGCGTATTGACTGAGGCATGAAAAATTATGGCTCTGGGAATTATCAAGATAGTACCAATACAGGATCAAAATCATATTGCAGTTGTATGTGCATGTACAGAAATGAGAGAGAAGCGAAGAAAGAGAAAATATACTTGGTAGCAAGGAATTGCTCAAACAAGGCTCGAATGAGGTCAAGACCGAGCCTGACACGACGCAAATTACGCGAGTGGCTTCCTTTATGTCTGACGGTGTTATGCTTCATATCATTGTCAATAATGCTTTGAAGTGTGTCATACTCATTCGACGCTTCAATTAAGTCATTCACCTAAAGTACAAACCCAATTGAAAAAAAAAAAAAAGAAATGTCAATTCAAAATTAAGGTACTGAATTAGTCATATTAGGGACTCACCTGCGAGTTATCCAACTTTACAAGGGTGTCTTTGCAAAAAGAGAATACAAATGAAGAAATTGTTTTTATTTACCACCTCTTTGGAAATAGAGCAGGAGAATACAAATGAACAAATTAAAGATGGCTGTTGAACTTTTATAAAATATAAAAAAAGGCAAATAGTATTTTTTTTTTCTATATGGTTAATAACAGGGAATACCTTCTTTAATTAATTTCAATCTTTCAATCAAATAATTTTACGCTTGAAAATTGCAATCTACACAATAATCAAAACGCATCCCCCAAAATGAATTCTAAAAGAAGGATTTGCCTCCCATAAGCAAGCGACTAACAATCAGATCTAGAATACTTGTACAGCAGCCTGATTTTCGTAAGACACGCTCATAAATTCCGACTCTTTGAAAACTATTTGAACAAGTTAATCACAAAAAACAAAAAAAAATTGCCTAGATGGAAAATTTCCAATTAGTTCAATAATAGGCAGATGTAATCATGTAAAGAAAAGGAAAATGACAAGACATCAACCTTGGCGACATACTCGATCTCGGCGAATTTGAACGCAAAACCAAGGCATCCAAACAAAACAGAGACGAGCGAGCACGCATTGCTGAAGGTGAGGAGGCGGAGGTTTCTTTCGCCTGATTCGAGAAACCTAGAAAGCTCCTCAAATGCCTCGGCCACGGCGCTGAGCGGCGTAGCATCTACATCGACGACCTTGAGCGATCGCTCCTTGATCGGCGCCTCTTTGTACGACCAGAAACCTTCCTCCCCCATTGGATGAGTTCGCGAGAGATTCGGATCTATTGATGGATGGAATTGATGATTTTCTCCTGATCAAGGGAAGGAGAAAAGAGAGAGATCATGAAATTCTCTTCCGACCTTTTTCTTTTAATGTTATTTTTTTTAGAGAGCAGAAAAAGAGAAGCGGCCAGGCGGTTCTTCTCCTTTTATATTTTTGGAACAGGAAGGGACCAACCGAAAGGTGAACCGAAGGTACTCTAACGAGGTGGGTCCCACGAGTCAGTGAATCATGGTCTAAGAATATAAAAGTAGACCAGCTTCAGAGTAGAATTTTGAAAGAATGCAAACGGTGCGGGATTAGATGAGTTGGGGGGCACGGCAGTGGATGAGTCAGATTTTCTATGGCCATCTGTATTAGATTATTGTGAAAGGTTTCCCTGACAGTCTGGTCCGATACGGAATGGAATGAATTGGTGCACCGTGCACGCTATGTGACACACAAGTGACAAGAGGATTGGGATATTCGAATTTTTTCTCAGGAGGTGATGCTTTTTAACGGTAAACTGACATGACAGGTGTTTTTGTTTGGCTTTTTCTAGTATCTGCTTCGGATCCACAGATATGTGTACCCTTAAAAGTGGCTTTTCTGGTATCTGTGTACCCTTAAATAAGCAGAACTGTGTACCTTTTAGTATTTACTGTAGTAAATATTGTAGGTGTACAATCCATCATGTATATTGTATTTACTAGATATTTTGTGAAACTAATTTAAAGTGCATCAGACAGCATATTTAGTAATAATGATTTTAATGTTTTCTTCTCATTTAAAAGAAATATGTGTATGTTTATTGCAATGAAATGGAAATAACCTTCAAGATGTTTAGCAATGAAAGACTAAAATATTTTAAAATTTATTGTATAAAACATGACATTAACAATATATTTGTATATAATTATTATTCAAAAACTAAATGCATATGCAAAAAAAAAAGTCTACATCGGAAGTACATATAAAAAAAATATATGAAATAAGATATATAAACGCATCTTCATAAACAATATGCATTACATAAGTGCACATGTCATGAGAAGTCGAAAATATACATAAAGATTTGCGAGTAACAATTATCATCTTATCTTATAAATATTAATAGACAAAATTCAATATTTATTGTTCTAGCTAAAAAATATCTCTATTAATGTAGTGCTCCAAAATGTATCTAAATCACATGAGCATTATATTAGGCTTTTTTTAAAAAAAAAAAAAAGGAATTAAGTCATTCATCTCAATAATCATACAAATAAACAAAAAAAATATTTCTCTTGAGAAAGTATTAAATGATCCTCTTCATGGTACACATTGGATGCTAACTGCGCAAGTGTATACAAGTTGGGGAAGCGAATGAGCGATAGAAAGATTGCATCCGCATTAATTGATGATTTGAACATGAAAATATTTCGCTTGAATCTTCTTAGGAGTTTGGAATATGATTAAAATAATAACATTTCATAGTATTCACATTTACAACTCAAAACATCAATGCAATTGGGAGCATTCAGTGCACTTCAATTATTGCTGTGCTGGCACGCCAGCTGTTCTTTATTTATTTTTATTTTTTTTCAGGTTGGCGATGCCTACGCGCCTTTTTTTTTCTTTCCTTTTCCCCCTCTTTTTTTTTTGTTTATGAGAAAAGTTCTTGAATATTTTCAAAATAATAATAATAATAGTTTTGGTTTTTAAGAATCGATCTTTAATTTTACGTCTAAAGTGATATTTTTTATAATGAGAATTGCAAGTTCGAAATATAATAAGAAGATTTGTTACGAATATATAAAATTAAGAGAATTTGATTCTTGTTTTTTATGTTAAAAATAAATAATCTTATTGTATAAATATTTTTTTTTCAAACTCTATTGTAGTATTTTTTTTTATTACTTATTACACAATTAGATAAATGTAAAATTTTCTATAAGTTTAACTTGTAAGTGGTTAATATTTGTGGAAGAGCTTGAATAAAACTGATAGACGATTTAACACGTCCTTTCGTTATGTTAACATTTTACGTGTATATGTATTAGTTTTACTCTCTTCCAAAATAAAATTTAAATCATAAAAAATGTGAAAAGAATGTTTCGTTTCACAGGGAGTTGTAAAAAAAAATGACAAACCCATTAATTGATGCAGATAAACGATGCAAAATTTGAAATGTAAAAATAATTTCTTTTAAAATAAATCCTCTTAAAAATGGTTTTTCATAATATTCCCAAGTTAATTTTTAGCGGATATCTCATACATATCTAGTAGTTCAATAATTTCATATTTCAAGCTCCTTTAGCATATTAAAATTTGCTAAATTAAGTAATTAGATCTAGTATATAATTCATTGGGCCCAAGCAATCCAAGCCCAACCACAAAATTCAACTTCTAAATTAATAACATGAATTTTAGTGTGAAATACAAACTCCTATAAATATATAGCATAAATTTGTGTGAGGGGACACTAGCTTTTAATTAGTTCGTATTGGGCAGCTATTTCAGAAAATATATGCGGTATTATAATTGTTATCGTAGCGAATAATATTGAGATTCGTACGGATAGTTTTTTAGGAGAGATTAATGTTTATTTCAGATGAAATATCTCACTGGATGCTAACTCGTTTTTTTTTAAAAAAAAAATATGTTTTTTATCCCTCAAAAATATAGTTTTTGGTTCAAATTATTCTCTAAACTATTTTTTTGTTCAAATGGCCCCCTCAATTATTTGATTTGATTCATTCCACTCCTGTTATTTTTCTATTATCCTCTGTTAAACATAAAAAATAGCACTGGTACAGTTTAAATAATCTACAAAGGGAGAATATATATTTATATTCCCAAAATATGTTGTTAGACATATACATAGTCTGATAATTAAAATTCATATGATTTAGATATGGTGCGTTAAGGATTTTTAATTTTTAAATATTAAAATTTTAAATCATGCAATATACGACTAAACATACAAAAAATCTCATCATTTTTTATAGACATAATATATAGATAATATAGATTATACCTGTATGTTAGATTTTAAATTAAAATTTTATTTCTAAAAATTGTCAAAATTACCTAAATCATTGTCAACTGATCCTCCATTACAATAACACATCACTCTTAATTTATTCTCCTTCTGTAAGTATCCTATTTTAGTAATATGTGAGCTGAATGTTAATTCCTAACTTTTCTTCTTTTTTTATAAAGTCAAATAAGAAGATACATTACTTTTTTTCCTTATTTTCCGTACTTTTTCCATAAAATAATCTATGTACTCTTTTTCACAAAATTGTATTTTTTTTTTTAATGATATTCCGGGGATCGAAAACTGGTTTGAAGTTGAAGCTGTTGACTACCTTGAATTATGCGATTCAATCTATCACTATATACAAACTTTTTAATGATTTCAAAATAATACTATATTTCTAAGTTTGATAGTTTTCCTAATGTCAACTTTTATTCATTTCATTAGTCCAATCCTTCCCAATTCTAACAAACAAAATGACAAAATCGCTCAAAGAAGGAATACTTTTTGCAATTTCCACGGCTACTTTCAATAAGGGGACAGGAGGCGATCCAACGTCCATCGAATTAAATTTGTATCCGATGAGTAGATTAATTGTTGGATCATCAAATATGATATTATGCATCATATTTAAAGCTTGGAGCAAAAATTTATGCGAATTTTAATGGCATTGAACGATTAATCTGTCCATCGGACTCAAATTTAATCGGATAGACGTTGAAACTCGCTTGCGTTTTCTATCGGAGTAATAAAAGTAACTTGGTCGATGATCGATTTATGTACTGCTCGGAATCGGCTGCAGAATTTTAAACTATAGAGATCAACATACACACAAAAAAGTTACTAACTTCTATTTTAGAAGAAGCGTGTAGTCTCGGTTTTGAAAAAAGAATTTGTTAAGTATGGAGGTCAAATAAGCATATTTGTATTATTTGTTACTAAAATAAATACATTAATATAAAATTTTATGATAAATTAATAAATTTCGTCTCTTTATAAAAAAATATATTTTTAAATTTTATAAAAAATATTTTAAAAAAATAAATATTGAAGTTAACAAAAATTTATATCCAAAAAAAAAAAAGAAATCACACCGTCACAATAGCAATTATTAAAAAAGTCACCGGACCGAAGAAGTTTACACTCATATCACCATTACACATACTTTCAGGGACTTAATCGCAATAAAACCAAGTCCGACTACGAGTCGAGTATCCGTACCGACGTGCGATCTACCCATCCAAAACATGAATCCTTGAAATTTAAGAAAACCCCAGAGCATTAGATCTCACTCAGCGAGAGAGAGAAATACCATCTCTCTTACAAAAAAGGCAAGAAACTAACAGAAACTGATCGATTGATTGGAGAAACCTCAAATCTAGTATCCGTGTGATATGGAAGCGAGTCAGGCAGGCGGATCCGAGAGGGAGAAAGGGGCTGGATTGCCTTCCCCTCTTGCTGTCGTTTGTAATTTCTGGAAAGGTAATCTAATCTAATCTTTGTGGAATGATGTGGATTTTCCATTTTTTTTGTGTTCTTTTACTTATCAAGGTACATTGATTGAACATGTAGTTTTTAATTAGAACTGAGAACGATGAAATTCAGTTCAAATTACGAGTCGGATGGATCTGAAATCAGGGTTTTATCTGCTTACTAGATTCTGTTTTGTATGAGGTGTATTATTGCAGTCCTGAGAATTGTCTATGCTTATATGTTGTTGTTTTGTTGTTCATAAAAGCTGATTATACCATGAGTCAGTGTCATTAATTTTCATAACTGAAACATGATTTTGCATTGAAAAGTAAAATTTGACTCTGTAGCTAAGTTCAGTGTGCTTATTTAAATGTATATTATATATCATGAATAATAAATTTCAAACCAACTCGACTTGGCCTGCATTCTAATGCTTTTGCATTGATTTATAGATTTTGATTTGGAAAAGGAAAGAAGTGGTCTAGATGAACAGGGATTGAAGATTGCTGAAAATCAAGAAACAAGTCAGAAGAATAGGCGCAAACTTGCTGAGAACACACGAGGTACTTTTAGAATTTTACTTTATATATGCTTAGATATTTTTTCTCAATAAGAAGAAAGCTGTGATTTTAACTTACATAAAACTCATATAAAGTGTCAAATAAATCAAGAAAAAGGAGATACAAACTGATGAATTGATGATTATGTATTATTTGCCATTTTGTCAACTGACCCGACTCACATAGTGCTGAAATCCAGCAAGGTAATTTCTTTCTCTGTAGGCATTTCTTATATTAAAATCTATGTTATAACAATTTCTTTTGCAGATTTCAAGAAAGCATCTGCAGAGGATAAGCTTGGTCTGTTCAATTCTCTGCTTAAAAGTTATCAAGAGGAGGTTGATAATCTCACAAAGAGAGCCAAATTTGGTGAAAATGCCTTTCTTAATATATATCAGAAATTGTATGAAGCTCCAGATCCATATCCAGCTCTTGCTTCAATGGCTGTATGTTTCTCCTTTTTTTTCTGCTTACTTTGTTATATACTGTTGCTGCTGGATTGGTACTGTACATGCTGGCTGTAGAAAACCTATGTCTTAGGTGATAATTTTATTGGCTTGGTTGTGCTTTTGTGCAACATGGAGCAGTGAGCAATGACCGAGGTGTAGTTGAACACCAAAAATAGTAGGTTCCACCAAAAAAAAAAAGATGAAGAAAGAAGGTAAAAAAGACATACTTCTATCGGTCTGTTTTTTATTCTGTACCATTATGTTATAGTTCTTGTTAAGGATCATTCTTTGTAACTTGTTTGCTTCTTATAGTGGACTTCTGGTTGTTACTTTTTGCTGTTTTATAATTTTATATCTGATTTTTTAATTGTCTTTAGAGTTTATATGTTGAATTCAAATCTGCTTGTGTACTACTGGTCTAATCAGGATCAAGACCAAAAACTATCTGAACTGGAATCAGAGAATAGAAAAATGAAGCTTGAACTAGAGGAATTTAGAACTGAAGCATCCCATCTAAAGAATCAGCAAGCCACCATTAGGCGACTCGAAGAAAGAAACCGTCAACTAGAGCAACAGGTTTTTACTTCTTTCTGTTAAACTTATGTCAAAGCTTGTTAGAAAATAAATAAAAGACGAAAATATGAGTTCTATGTTAATGTTTTGATGGATTAGATGGAGGAAAAGGTCAAGGAGATGGTTGAAATGAAGCAGCGCAGCTTGGCTGAAGATAACCAGAAAACTCTTGAAGCCTTGAAAGAGAGGTATTTCATCATTATGACCTTGATAAAACATTTTAAATGGTTAGCGGATACACCAACTAACATATGCATTACCACATGAGGAACAAAAGAAATATCCTCTATGGCTCCCTTCATTTTGCATGTGCTAATATGATCTTTTGATGGCTTCTACAGGAAAAATGAATCTGCTCTTATATGAAATGCTACCTTGTTAACATTATTTGAACTTTTAAATATTTGCAGAGAATTCTCATTGCAGGATCAGCTCAGACAAGCAACAGAAAGTGTGAAAAATATGCAAAAGCTACACGAATTTGCACAAAGCCAGTTACTTGAACTTCGTACTCAATCAGGTTCTCTCTCTCTCTCCCCATCCCTCCCTGCCTCTCTCCCCCTCTCACTCCCCCTCCCCCTTGTCTCTTCTCTTTCTATAGATATGTTCAATAGTTAAAATAGAGTTTCTGTAATATTTTTTCTATTTTGGTATAGAGGAAAACAGAGCGGCAAAGGAGGCTGAAGTGAGCCTTCTAATGGATGAGGTCGAACGTGCTCAAAGTCGCCTTCTCAGTCTTGAGAGAGAAAAGGTAAAAAAATAAATGTTTTTATTTTTGCACTTTTATTAAATGAGTGCAAATTAATATAGTTTCTGAAAATGCTAAGTTATTTAGATGCATCTGTAATTTATGATGTGAGCATATGGTTGTGCGCTTAATTTGCTTAATGGATTTCTCAGGGTGTTCTAAGGTCTCAACTGCAATCAAATGAAGACACAAGCAAGGAACGGTACTTTTCTTTATCTTGTTTCTTTGGGATTATCTTTCTTTCTGCTAATTAGAGGGTAACAGTCAACATGAGATGGGTAAAGAGTATTTAATACATGATTGGTGTACCTAATGCTAATTAGCTTTGCTTGTCTTCTCTCTATAGGATAAGAATTCATGTTAATCAGGTTTTCTCACAAAAAAAACCCAGATCCTCTATGGCTAGAAAGTCTAGAATATATTCCATATTTGCTCTATGCTGTAAAGTAAAGGGTTCTAGTACTAGATGAGGCCTATCTTTTGCACACTAAAAATTCTAACAAAGATTAACTTTGCTACAGTGATTATTTGGAATCTACAAGCACGCTAGAAAGCTCCTTAGTTGCAAAAGAGAAGATAATCTCAGACTTGAATGCAGAAGTTCGCAATTTAGAAAACACTCTTTCAGCTGAGAGAGATCAGCACATGGATGAGATCAAGAAGTTCAATGCTTTACTAGAGGAGAAGGTAAAATAATCAAAATACTTTGGGGAGTTCAAATTATGTATCCTAGTCTTTAGAGCATTCAAAATGAACAATATTGTATCCTTCTAAGCTGGACCTACGTTGTTGTTAGAATATTAATAACGAGTAAAGGTTCACTTGTAATTAACTATTGTATCTTGTTATTACTGGCTTACTGCATGTCAGTAGAAATAGTTATCTGATTGTTCTTTTAATATATTATAGGGGCATACATGTAATTAGAAAATTCTGTGGGCATGAGTAAACTTGCAACATATAGAACTGAGAAGCTGGCTTCTTAGTCAATTAAGCCACTCTCTTCTCTTCTTCTCACTTTAAAAGCATAAGTTTAAGTACCTTAATCATCACTGCATATGTTATTGTGCCAAGTAGTGAAAGCTGTGTGTATAAGTATCCTATATATGTATATTTTTATGAATTCAACAGGAGACGGCTTTAAGAAATATGAAGAAGGAGCTGGAAGAGAGACCCACAGAAAGGTTGGTGGATGATCTCAGGAAGAAAGTGAAAATTCTTCAGGTAAATTTCTTTGAAATAATTTGTCAAGTGTTGTTTTGCCATAATATTTGGTGCTTAGAATCGGGGAATCCTTATTTGCAAATAGGCAGTTGGATATAATTCAATTGAGGCTGAAGATTGGGAGCTAGCTACAAATCAAGAGGAAATGAGTAAACTGGAGGCTCTTTTGCTTGACAAAAATCGCAAAATGGAGCATGAGCTTACCCAGTTGAAGGTCAGAAATTTGATTATTTTTTGGTGCATTATTGTTTTCCTCATACAATCAGCGGATAATTGATTGTTTTTAATGCAATTAGGTTAAAATCTCTGAGAAGACAAGTTTGTTGGAAAAGGCTGAGGCCAAAGTTTCAGAGTTAACCACAAATGTTGAAGAACAACAGAAGTTGATAGCTAAGCTTGAAGAAGACATCCTAAAGGTATGTTTATTGTTGGCTCATTAATGCTGATCATAATGATAATTTTGAGAAAGATGATATCTGACAAATTAATATTTCTCAACTTAGGGTTATAGTTCAATTGATAGGAAAGGGTCACTTGATTGGGACCTTCAAGAAATTGGTGCAAATGAAGCCTCTGAGGTACAGTTTCTGTTTTTTTGTTTTTTTTAAAAATGTTCCCTTTATGAGTATGTATTTTTAGTCCTCTCTTTTTGGATCTTTGGGGAAAATTTAGGGAGGTGAACAAAGGCACGTACAATTGGATCAAGATCAGAGTTCAATGCTCAAAGTCATTTGCAATCAGCGAGATCGGTTCAAAAACCGCTTGAGAGAAACGGAGGAGGTATTACTTTGATCAATTTATCTTTTCAAGTAATTGCCTATATTCAGTTGAATATATTATACATACCATCACTACTTCTTGAAACCCAGATAAATACCTATAACAAAACAAAATTATGAACTTCTGATGTGCACTTCAGTGGCTTCATCTTGTTTTGACTTTTCTATTTCTGAAATCTTGCCTCTTGTTCTTTTGTAAATATTTCCTTCGGCGTTGAACTTTTTCTAGGAAATGAGACGGCTGAAGGAAAAGTTGGAAATACTTTCTGTAGAGCTAGAGAAAACAAAGGCCGATAATGTGCAGCTTTATGGAAAGATACGATATGTACAAGATTATAGCCAAGAGAAACTTGTCTCTAGAGCTCCAAAGAAGGTAGTTTTATGCATGGCAGTTCATATTTTGTACAAAGCAGGGGACTCCACATTGTGAGAGAATGAGAAAATATTTTTACAAATATTTCATGTTTTCCAAGGCATCATGCTTATTGTTTTTTTTTCTCTTTTTCTTTTTGCCTCTGCCAGTATATGGAAGACATTGAAAGTGGCTCCAGCTCAGATGTGGAGTCAAAATACAAGAAGATGTATGAGGATGACATAAATCCCTTTGCTGCTTTCTCTAAGAAGGTTCAGGCACTTCTTTCTTTTCCGCCCCATTTCTTGCAATAGCATTTTGATTTACATATATGTGATCTCTTGTTTTGGTTAATGCAATATTCAGGAAAAAGATCAGCGGTACAAGGAACTTGGCTTGAGAGATAAAATCACACTTAGTAGCGGTCGCTTCCTTCTTGGTAACAAGTATGTTGAATGTTATTGTCCTTTTGTCAATTTCAAAATTTTAGCATGTCTTCCCCCTTGAGAAATAATCCTTACAGGATTTCTTGCATTACACATTGCTCCTAGTTCCATGAACTTTTGCTCACTGTAGGTGGTATTCGTATTGCTGCATTTTGTACCAGTAGCTGGTTAATAGATCAAAATCAATAGAAGATAAATCAACACATGTAAACAATATTCAAAAGAAAGTCAAATTAATAGTACAAAGTATTTGACTACAGTAACTTTTAGGTCATTACCTCACAGGAAAGATTAAAGGTGCAAATGTATTTGACTAAAGTAACTTTTAGTTATTACCACATAAGGCACTGTGACTGCAATGTACCTTAAAACTCAGGTTGAGTTTTGATTGTAACATGAAAGAAGAAAATAATCTTGTCTTTGTTTAACAGATATGCACGCACCTTCATATTTTTCTACTCCATTGGGTTGCATCTCCTTGTTTTTACATTGCTCTACAAGATGTCAGCTCTCAGTCACCTAAGGTAACTTTCACTTGAATTTGTTGCTATCTCATTACTTTATATATGTCTTTATATCTGTTATTTACAATGCAAAACTAATTCAGGATTGCTCATGACGATGTCATACTTGATGCTGGCAATCAAACACTATCCCATACCTTCTGAAGCAATATGTAGTTGTTTAAGAGAATGGATGCCCTCTTGTCCTAGAAAGAATGTAAAAGAAGGAAAGAATAAAAAAGAAGATAAAAAAGATGAATCCATAAAAATGTAGTCTCTTTTACCAATGTTTTGTAGATTCTTTTGTTCTATTTTGCGAGTGACCTGTTGTTACATGTCATTGCTAGTTATGAAATCTTATTTTTAATGAAATTTAGGAGCAAAATGAGAGTTTCAATGGTGAATTTCATTTTGAAAGTGTGCAAGTGAAATGTGTCAATTGACAGTATCAGCAAATCATTACTCATTAAGCTTGTGGTTAAAAGTTTGCACTGTCTACAACTCGGTGTTTGCTCTGCACCACACGGTACTTTATTGTGGTACGGCTTGGTTTGTAAGGTTGAAATGAAATAAAGAAAAGAAAAGGTTTGAGAGCCTAATATTCTGTGGATCTCTTAGAATTATTTTGTGCTCGGCATTTAACAGAAAATGTGTGACGCTTAAGCCATATTTCAACTTTTAGCACATAAAATGAAGTGAAATGTCATTGGGAATAATTAAAGCAACAACCACAGCCCATACACGTTGTACACTGTAAATCTAATGATCTGATGCATATTACCTTTGATCAAATGCAATGTGTTCTTGAACTGTTGGTTTGGCTACGTTTTATTTATGCATATTACATCAAACGCGTTATACATATGAACCTGTACAATTGTTTTAAATCTCTAATTTAGAGTAAAAAATGATCGCTCAATGTAATCTCCATATCAAAATTTTATAAAATATCAAATTTTATATTTTTTTAGAATTTGTTTGCTATTTTTTCAAATAAGGAGAAGATCGTTCTTATTGGATAATTGGATGTATCAAAATTCTCAAATTAATTGAATTTTTTTCATCTGAAAAAGTAGTAAAAAAATTTTAAAAAATATAAAATTTGACAGTCCATACGATTTTGATATAGAGATTACATTAAATGGTTCAGATCGATCATTTTTATTTTCAAATTGAAAATTTTAAGCAGTTACATAAATTCATCCGTACAACGCGCTATATTTTAATCTTCCTCTTATTTATGTCTACTGACAACGCATAGTAGTAACTACTAACCAGTTAGTAGTTGAGAGTTTGTACACACATGACATGACACATGTACACAGTTGCACATTGGGCGAGTGGCCATAGAGGATCAAATAATGAAGTGGTCCCTCTTGAACGCGGAATGCCGAGCCAAGCAAGAGCAAGAGCAAGAGCAACACATTTGTGGGGTAGACCCGTTCTTACACCGGTTCCAGAAACTGACAAAACACCAGTAAGATGGGCCCCGCACGAATACGATTGGTGAAGACGCTATTAGTCTACGTAGACTGCATCTACACCAGAAACTCTCCCGTTAAAAGAGCCTCCCAAGTCCAACTCTCTCTCGGACGAAAACTGGTGGGTCCCACGATAATCCCACATCATGACGCGCCGACCAATAGCATTACAGAGAAACGGATGCCCTTTTCATCGACCAATCAAATTTGAGATAAGGCCAGTGATGCGGGGCCCAAAAAGTACAACCCGCCTCTCTTAGATCGCCACGTCGCCAAAAGCGAACACCTAGGCTCCGATATTATCCCAAATTCCTAATTAATTAATTAATTAATACCCGCCCCTTGCGTAAATATGAATGAATTAATTAGTTAAGAAATTTCCATTGAGCAGGAGTGTCAATTCTAATCCATATGTATGGGATCCAAGTGTTGATTAAAATTATTAATTTTAATCTACTTTTATCGTAATAAAATAATTATATTCAGTTGTGTTTTATATGCGTTTTGATAAAAACACACAACCTACTATCTGGTATCCAATTCAAAATCTTCTTTAATGATAAATATGAATATTTCGTATTTAAATCCTTAGATTCTTAATGAATATTAATTAGTTTGCATACGACTCTCATAAAACATTAATTTAACAAATATCTATTTAGATTATAATCCAATACGATCCATACATTGACACACTAATACTGACTAAAATAGTTTTATCTTTTTACTTGCCAGGTGCAATTCCAATTCCTAATGGATAGAATTGCAGAAACTCAGAAAAATAATGTTCCCTTTGCGTTGTACTATTGCTAGTACAAGACAGTAGGCGCCACAGTACCTTCTACTAATTAACAGAAAGAAGCTTAGTGAAAACGAGAGGAGCTCTCGCCTTCAAGAAATATTAAAAACTAATTATATGTATTACGAATTTAAGAGTTTTACTGTAATTATACTGCATTTAGCCTCCAAAAAAAATTTGAGATACATAATTATACTGAAAATAATATTTTAACCCTCTTATTAAATTTGATCAAACTCCACTATCCTTATAATAAATGCATGCTCTATAGCTCTACGCTATTAGTCTACATAGACCGGTACTGAAGAGTTTCTATACATCTCAGTTCTCACAGAAAAAAAAAAAGTTAATTTGTCTATCTGCTCATATTAACATATTAAAAGCAAACAATGGTTGAAATCTAATAGCAAATGTCCTTGGTGTAATTCTTAGTAGTTACATTAATTTCACAATAGTATATATATATATATATATATGTGTGTTCTTCACAAATAGAAGATGCTGAAAGCATGATCTGAGAATAAGAAGCTGTGACTGAATTATAAAAAAATTGTGCCTTCATAAACCAAATATACATGTTTAGGGTTTTCCTTAATTATATACAGCAGCATATATACATACATAAATTCAATTGCATGCTCACGTATTTCCAATAAACTCTTTTGTTATCAGTTGGATTAATTAACGCAACAATATGACTGAATGGAATAAAAAACAAGAGTTTATCATCTTATCTTTTTGTTTGGTACAACCTAATAAAGTAAAAAAAAACAAAACAAAAAAAAGAAGTCTAGTATATATCTCTTCATGAAAGTCCACAGTTTTGGAATATGACTTGTCATTATTAGCATCGAGGTAAGTTACAAGAGTTACACAAAATAGGTATTTTTATGAATTACCAAACAAAATTTCCATCTATTAATTGTCATTTTATGTTACTGTAGCAATTGTCCTTGGCTTATGTTGACCGTTTTCATTCAATTTTGATATAACCCTTCTTTATAAAAGACCAAAGGAACCCTACTTGTGCACTGTTTTTCTCTCTTGCATCTTTTTCTCCTACCTTCCTCTCTCTCTCTCTCAACACAAACTGACACACACATACACACATACACACACTGACACACCAAACAAGGCACCATGACAAAGGAGATATCCGTGGCAAACACGCTAGGCGCACGAACTGCTCGCCCATGTGACAGTTGCATGCGACGGCGTGCAAGGGTCTATTGTGCGGCAGACGATGCCTTCCTGTGTGCCCCATGTGATTCGTCAGTGCACTCAGCAAACCCCCTTGCTCGCCGGCACCACCGTGTCCCCATATCCACTCCTCCTGCCGACTCCAATTCTTTCCCTTTCATGTCTCCCTCCTGGAACAAGCGCAAACCTCGCACTCCACGCCAGAAACCTAATGTTCCAAAACATGAACCTACACACGTTCAAGTACCGGACCTGTACGAAACACAAAACAGCGAGGAGGACTTGTCAGAAGAAAATGAACAGTTATTGTACCAAGTGCCAGTGTTCGATCCCGAACTGGCTGATCTGTACTCACCACCGACAGCTGCAGTTGAAGAAACAAAACAAATTTTTGGTAATTCAGGGTTAAAATCTCCTGCAGTAGATGGTCTTGCTGGCTTTCAAATATCAGAAATGGATCTCGAGGAGTTTGCGGCCGATATGGAGAACCTCCTTGGTGGGCCTGAGTTTGATGGGTTGGGAGGGCTGATGGATATAGATGGCGAAGCAGATCTGGAAGTTGTTCAAGTCTCTAAGGATGATAGTAATGATGTAGCGGAGAATACAGAGAACAAGAGAGATAAATTGATATTAAGTCTTGATTATGAAGGAGTCATCTCTGCATGGGGATGTCAAGGCGGTTCGCCATGGACAAACGGCGAGCGACCCCGGTTTGGGCCAGACGACTGCTGGCCTGATTTTAAGGTATGGCTAATAAGTGATAAATAGAACTTAAAAACAAAGTTTGTTTCCAAAGTACTGCCGTAATTTATTAATTTAAATATAGTTAGTTTTGTCTCTTTGCTTCTTTTTTGAAGAATAATTATCTGTGCGTTTTGTATCATGCTATGTCAGACCAATTGATCCCTTTGCTATCGGCAACTCTCTACAAGTCCTATATATATAATAACATACAATTGATAGCACTGTACCATGAAGATGTATATATTAAGTTAAAAATTTTGATAAAATTTGAAAATAATTGAAGTTCTTCATTATTTGCAGGGTATAAATTGTGTAAGCAGTGATGTAGTTGGACCAATTTACAAGTCTACATTAACCAGTGAAGGCAGAGAGGCAAGAGTTTCCAGGTATAGAGAGAAGAGAAGAACAAGGCTCTTTGCAAAAAAGATACGGTACGAGGTCCGGAAGCTCAATGCAGAGAAGCGGCCCCGTATGAAGGGACGCTTCATAAAGCGTACCACCATGGCTCCCTGCCAGTCTGTGCCAGCAATGAAAATGCCGATGCAGTTGCCACGACCTATTGTGCCAGGATCCTTTTCTTACTAATAATTAAAGGGACACTTTTCTTGTTAAATGATGAAGAGGAGATCAGATCTTGACAATGATCTCCTGAGTAAATAGCTGCTTTTTTTTTAATTTCTATGATTTTTCTCCTTTTTTTAATTGTAATTTTGTATCATGTATGCTGTTTATTAGGATAGAATATATGTAATTAATCAGTAGATCTTAGATCAATAGCTAATTACGGACTAGATGTGCTCTCTCTTTCTGGCACCGCTTGCTCAAGACTTTGCTCAGAACCCGGCCCAAAGCAAATGATCTGGTGCATGAAAATGAGCAAGGAGCTTCTTTTAGTCTTTATCCTTTTCATGATGTATTTTTGGCTTTGTTGCCTAATTTATAAATATGAACTACATTTTTGGAGCATAGATTTTTTTTTTCTTTTTTTTTTCTGGCAGAGGTAGAATTAACTGCCTCTTCAGTTATCTTATACCTATGCTCCATGTAAGAAATGAATTGGTGTAATATGACTTTCAAGCAGTATAATTATATATAAATCAGGGTGCCTTTCTTTAGATATAAATCATTTGTTTCTCTCTCTCTTTTATTTGTCAAATCGTATGTATGGATCAGATATGCTAAGCGCATAGTTGCATTTCAGTGGTAATGTAATTAGCTTGAAAAATTACAATATTTGATATCGGATAATGATGAATTGTAACTCGATAATGCACAACTCCTTTTCTTCTTTTCCTCAAATAATATTTGTGTTAAAAAAGGGATGGGGACAACCCGCAACTGTTAAGGATTGATAATTATATGTATATGCATCACATATCTCTCAATTATGCTGCTCAAAGTACATCTAATGATTATTCTTTTCTGGTCTTTTCTCCTCCTTTCCTTCGGAGGGATGCCGCAGTCTCCATTTTCTACAGTGATGGTGATCCAGATGTCAGGGTGAGGGAGGATGAAAGAAGCTTTTCACATTATTGTGGATGTACTTTTACTTGTGCTTTACAAAAATTTGTCTGTTTTTTACATCTTAGGATACGTTATTATTATCATAATCAGAGTAAATTACTCCCTGTGCTTTCTGTGATTGCCTGCTTTCGGGGTTGATATATATATAATTCAAAAGTTGAGAAACATATGTTATCAGTTTAATTAAAATTATGTTTGTTCAAGATGACAAAAAGTAACAAAAAAAATTATTGGGTCAAGAAAAAAGGCGAAAATGTTTTTCATAAAGAAAGCTAAATTCAAAAGAAAATATCAGACCTATAAGGTATATCGAGACAGAAAAGGCCCATCAGTGGCTAGTACCAGCGCCTTGTCTCTTTTGATAATAAGAAAAAGAATAAGAAAAAATTGCCATCAACAAGAAAATAATTTTCAGAGAATACTGAAGACAGAATAAATATATTTTTGTTGCCAGAAATGTTGGTACATATAGATAAACCTTACCATTCCGAAGAAGACAGGTCATCTTCAGGTACCTAGCACTGTTGAAATTTAATAGCCAGCTGATAACCAAACAACATCACCAATATTGTCTGGCTTTAGGATACAACAAAGGAAGTCTTTCTCAAGGAATCAAACTATATTTTCCAATTGAAAACTAAAGATCCTATCCATTCTGCTGTCTGATTATGAGATCGGTTCTTCTGTGTCTGGCAATCGTCATGATCATCACAAGTGATTGCACTGTTGAGATCTCGATCACGCTAGTATTTGAGTCTCGAGTATATCTGAAGGATAATATGAGTGGCCACATGTTTCCCCGTTACAGGTGAACTCAAGTCAAGATAAGACCTTCTTGATGATAAACATCATGTAGTTTCTGACAAAAAGTGAATATCAATTATATCATTCAGTCTTTCATGAAAAGTAAAAAACAAACTTTTGGGTCTTTCCCATCAAAAGTTTTGTGTGAACTTTTCTTTTCATTTGTCTAGTCTATTTCACAAGTTTTACTGGTAAAAGAGCACTGGAAGTGAGGAGGTTGCTTATGAAAGTTTTGAAGGGGAGAAATTTGAACAATAAGTATAAAAGAGTGAGGCTAAATTATATGTTAAACTGCAATTGCTTTTGGTAGTTGGTAGCTTTAAATAGATTAAGACAACGTAAAAGAACTAAATTAATAAAAATTGATATGAAAAATTCTTGTTGGTTTCTATAAATTAACTGGGACAGAAACTACTGACTTCCAAAAAAAGTGTACCTGGAAGGCTGAAAGGCAGTTATATGCTCTCATAAATCAATTTTACCAGTTGAAGGAGGAGCAAATCAGACATATACCAAGAGGCCACAAATTAATACAATGATCAGGCACACCAGCTGGCAGAAAAAGGAAGAGGTTTTCAGGATGAAGTAAAGGGGTTCCAGTTCCCATCTTTAAAATACATAGATCAATGCTATCTCCAGTTTTTGGTTTCAGTATTTTTTTTTTTTTGAAGTTTTCAGTTTTGGCTAGACAACTCAGCAGGATATATACTTATAGCAAAGTTATTTCTTTCAATTAAACTGGGGATGCTCACTTTTTTTAGGAGCCTGTAAATGTTGTTAACTGTGTTCAATGAAATACAAATTAAGCCCACGGGTAATTCACCAAAAAAAAAATTGTGCTCCCAAATCAAAAACTTAGTAAGCCGAAAGAAAACAGCATTTTAGTAAGGAAAATATATGGGAGATACCATCACTGATACCATCATCAATATCGATTCTATTATTCATGTTAGCAATTTCATTATGCAATTTATTTTGTATAATATTTTATTATTTAACTCAAATATCACTAATCTAAATAATAACTCATTCAAATTAAATAATAAAAATACCGCATAAATAAGCTGTATAATAAAATCACTAAAATATATGAATAATAATTCATTTAATTTGAACAACAAAGACGGCCTTGATAACAGTATCAGTATATTAGCTCTGTTTTTATAAATGCTCTTCAACTCTTCTTCCTTTTGTAAAAATACAAAAATGAAGGTTGTTTTTGTAAAGCTAGAAGACCCTTTTGATAGATCTGCTCTGGGTATTTTGAAAGTTAGCTTTTAAGATCTTATAAAAAAGTGTCCCCATCTATCATCCTCATTGATTAAGATGTAAGATGGGCAGCTATATAATTGACTAAAAAATTCATGTCTTTCCACATTAAAAACAAAAATTCTAGAATATTTTGAAATATCAATCTAGAATAATGATGCATCGTGTGTAGCAAATAGGAGCAGCAGTATCTATGACTTAAGACCTCATGTACTCGAACTACATATTTAATTCAGTGATGATAAATTTTATTTTTTTATAAAAAGACGCAGGTTTAAATTTTGTATGTAAAAAAATATTTAAAAATAAATAATATCGAAACTAACATAACCCTTATTTCAAAAAAAAAAAAAAACTCATGTACTCTAGCTAGTTTCCTATATATTTTAGACATGCTTCAGCGATTCGCTACCAATTAAAATGGCTATTGAGTCGATTGAATTATTGTGAATGTAATATATGAATATATTTTCACTCTTCAATTGTATAATATGTTTATATTTATTGCAATAATAAGCTCCTGAATAACTTATTCGTCCTGGCATGTATAATTAATTATATATTTGCGCAAGAATGGGTGATGGAAATGATGTACGTACCTCTGAGAGAAAAGGATGGAAAATGAGAGAGGAATGGGGTCCCTCCCCTCGGAGCACAATTAGTTAGAGCGATCAAGGAACTACTAAACTAAACTCGCTCTAATTAAGAAAAAGAAAGTGAAAGAGATCGAAAGACATTCCAAATATGGACATATTAAGTGTACAGATCGGGGACCCCACAACAATTCCGAGAGGCCAACGTGGTTGGTTCTTCCGCGTGTACATACCCGTGGTGTCCAAACGTTAAAACGCTTTGGGATCCCCTCAAATGCTTGGATTAACTATCTAATGATCTGAACCGTTGATTTGCTCTCAGATTTGATATAAGAGTAATCTCCGGATAGATCTGACTGCCTAAATTATCAGGGACACTGCAGCAGATCCCCATGACTCCAGTCTTTTTCTATGAGCGGCACCACAAAATGCACACAGCTATCACACGTGTTTTGTGATGGAAAAAAAAGGGACAAATTGTTACTTATCCCTACTGATAGACCCCCTTGCTTTTGCTTGACATAAAAATTGAATAGCCTAAATTTTATTTAAATTTTTCCTAATAAAACCGGGTATAACAGTTCACCCGCCGGGCCTAGTAAGATTAGTAAGATGCATCTAATTTCGGAAATTAAAAGAGAATAATTACTTAATTGTCAGTGAGAACGCTACATCAAAGATTAAAAGTTGTTGCACCAGGAGCGATACAGTAAATCTTAGGCCTAATGTCGTTAACTTCTGATTCCATGAGCATTTTGCCTGCTTTCTTTTTCTTCTCTGATGTCTCATACAGGAAATTGTTACCATTTCAGATTTCATTGATCAAGGTGATTACTTGAAATTTTCTTTTTATTTTTTTTCTGGCAGAAAAGGTTCTTGGTAGCTGAAAGCTGAGTAACATAGACTACGATTTAAAATGTCATTATCCTGTGGCCACAAATGAGAATATATGCTCTACAATTGTTTTATACATTATGGTTATCTGTCTACCTCGCTTTACTATAATAATTGAGAACTTCCGAGTACTAACAGTTGCGGTCTTTCGGTAATATTGTGCCTGCCTAGAACATTTTTTCTTAAATAATTAAAGAAAAAAGGGCAAAGGAAAAAATGCATAAAAAATGAATATGCAAATAAAAAGAAGTACATTTTTAAGCCGTAAATTCTCTTCCTTGCCTCTCTCTCCATCAAAGAAAAACCTAAGCCTAAGAGAACCTCTACAAAAAAACATAGAAGGAATTATACAATAGATGCAAAATGAACCCGATTGTCAGAGTACAAACTCAGCAAAAAAAAATAAAAGACGAGCTAGATAGATAAAAGATGTTTTTATTTCTCAATGCCTTGCTGGAGGTACTGGATCAAATCATACCCAGCTGTAGTCCATTTATTGTAAGCATCAACACAGGTCCGAATCATGAAATTAGCTGCCTCTCGTTCATTCAATTCT
Source organism: x Bolboschoenoplectus mariqueter (assembly GCA_037678475.1). NCBI lineage: Eukaryota > Viridiplantae > Streptophyta > Magnoliopsida > Poales > Cyperaceae > x Bolboschoenoplectus > x Bolboschoenoplectus mariqueter. The sequence goes on from CM075282.1 coordinate 2,986,998, forward strand.
GGATGGAACCGCTTCCTGAGATTGCCAATCGGGTCGCCTCGGCTGAAGCATGGTAGCCCGCTATCAACCATCAGATTCACTGTTGTTAGTATCCCGTTCATGTGCCGTCTTGCTGCCAAGTATCCTTTTACACACAACCTAAAAGAAAAAGAAAAAATTCCGATATTATATTATGAGGAAAGATAGATACCACAGACAATCCTGAAAAACTGTGCCGTACAAAATTTTTATTTTAAAACATTAAGGATAGATTCGAACTGGGAAACAAAACTAGTAAGTTAGTCATGCTGTGGGCCAAAGCAGAAGTGTAAACTTGCCTGACAAACTGATTCCAGGTCTCGCTCTTCATCGACCCAGATGGGTCAAGTAGCTGAGTCATCTCGTGGCTCAGTTTGAACTGTGCACTCTCAAATCGCATGTTCCCACCTGGCGAAGTCTCCAATATGAAGCCAAAATCTATATGCACTAGCCTTCCTTTGCTGCCATAATAATGAGAGAAATTTCATCTCAATTCTTAACTCATTAATTAATACATCCTACCATGGAATAATTTGTTACTAATACAAGTTCTTGGCTGCTATACAGTATTATTCCTCTGCATTATGTTAGAAGTGTGATAAAGTGGAACGAATAAGAGATAACTCTCATCCCGTCTGAGTGTGCTGATCAGAGTCACCCCTGTATTCCCCATTTTATTGAACCTCCAAACATAGCCCTGAAGTTTTTTCACATCCTGTTCCTGTCCATACATGTCAAGACCAGTACCAGCAAGTACCAAGTAGAACTAACGATAGCAACTTAGTCCAATCACCATTTTTATATTTATTCTTGCAAGCAATTCCCAACTTCAAGAAAAAGGGTAGCTTACAAACAGGTAAAAAATGGCCTTAATATGATAGTTGTTCATAAAAGCACAGATAATCAACCCCCAAAGATGCACAAAAATTCAGCCTACAAATAGACAAAGCAAAGAAAGAGAAGTCATACTTGTCAAATAGAAGATTGCCATTATGGCGGTCCTTAGGTTGGAGCAATAAACTGGCAACAGCATAACCAGCACTGCTTATCATAAACATTTCACGTGCTGTTTCAAAGGACGGAGAACCAACTGGTCCATAGTCTTGCTGGAAAATCTCGTACAAACCACCATCTGTTGTCTCACCCATTTGGTTTCTACTCCTTGTATTAGGACATACCTTCATTTCGGTAAAATCAAATAGATAGGTTATTTATTAATATCACTAATCAATTTTATTCATCTGAGCACACTATTATATATGCAGTGTCTCTATACTTATAAAAATGCGCCTTGCATATGTCTGCAGGTCAAATTAAATGTAATCATAAAATGCCCTATACAATAGAATATTGTCTATATGTCAAACATGATGTGATTACAGCCTGATTATATGAGAACATGTCATCTAGTAAGCAGTTTTGAAGGAGGAAATGTCACCTCGATTATGCCTCGGCCCGGCCCAGTTGGCAGAACACCATAAGGGTAGAGATACAGATTCAACCCAACAGCAGTAAATATATCACGCAACAAAGATATTACTTGAAGCGCGAGAACATCCTGCCTACAGTCATCTCCAACCTGTTAAATATAAAATTCCAGGACACATCATCACATTTTTTTCATGTGGTTCCGGCCTGCAGCATGGAGAAAGAATAACACACGGGAATACCTTAAAGATACAAGCCTGCGGCTTCACGTCGTTGGGGTCCCCATCCTTATCAACTACATTAAATGTTATCATAATAGGAACTTTAGCAGCAGACTGGAGGGGGATGCCACTGTCCAATTGAATTCCTCTGACAATTTTATTTGTTGCAGTCGGCAGATACAAATCATCCCCCTGAACAGAAATCTTCTCTAGTTCCCTAGACACAAAACAAAGCACACCGATTTAAGTTTTCAATTTCATGTACCAGAAAGGTTTAGATCTAGTAAATTCTCATAGGTATGCAAAATATCAATGATCAGATGAACTTTTATACAAGTACCTCCTGATACCCGCCCTGCGTTCTTCCTTGGGAAGAGGGAAAAGCACACCAGAAATTGATGTGACAGCATCAAAGAAGGCAAACTCTCGGTCAAATAAGTCACGGGCTTCTGGTGTGAAGCCGTCTACAATTTTCTGTCTAACTTCAGGGAGTATTGTGTGGAAGTTACCAGGCTGAAACCAAAGAGAAAAAAAAAACACAACTTCCTAATATAAGCATGATTATAGGAAAATAGAAGAGTAAAGTCAAAATCAACTTCTCTACTTAAGAAGAAAAACACAACTGTAATTAACATATTCAAACAATAAGCTCCACAAACAGATTTTCAAGCACTGATGCTTCATAGTTTTTAGCTTACCTTGCCCACTGTTTCCTTCTCACCTTCATCAAACTCCTCACCCTACAACAAAATTGAAAAGAGAATTAAAATTGAACCACCTATACAAGAACCTGGTCGTCAACAAATAAAATATACAGCAATGATTCATTTGTAGGTCAAAAGAGAAGTAAAATAGCAGAGGTTTCACCTGAAGGTGCCATATCAAGATATGAGCAAAAATGTTACTTCTACGAGCAGCACCAAGCAAGTACCCCTCAACTAATTTCTGCAAAGTATATTAGGAATTAACAGCACAACACCACCCATCGTCTATTGCAGTAATGAAAAAGTTGACAAAAACCACACAGAAAAACATTTTTGGCTTCTACATATTTATGATATAAGTCAGTGTAACAAGAAAGTTCAAAAAGAAAAAAAAAAAGGTGTAAGGGAGAGAAAAAAAACAATAATCCCAATCTGAAGCTGTTTAAATCAAAAAAAACATCAAACCACCTAAGTAAGAAAATACCATTGAAGAAAGAACAAGATAATAACATACATCAAAGAAAACTTACATCATCATCATAACGAAGAGCCTGAACCAGCTGTGGCATGAAAAATGTGACATTCTCAGGTGGATACGATTCAAGCACTCTGAGCACATAAGCCATGACACGCGGGTGGCCCTTGTATGGAGGGGTCAGGAATTCTAGTGCCTGAGTAATAGAGCATGCTGCCCAATGCGGCAATTGGTGCAACAGCACTGAGTTTTCTTCCACTGCCTTTGGAGTGACAAAGAAGGGTAATGCCTCGGGTATGGTACGGACCTGTGCTATGTGTGTCTAAAAGGGAGAAAAAAGAAAAGAGATATCAGGAATGATTGAAAATAAAAAGTCTAGCACTCAATGACTTCTATTTCAGTATTAAAACTGTGGTTGCATGGGGGCGAAGTCAAGAAAAATTTTAAAGGTGGTCAAGTATCGCACCCAGCGATGATGTCAATAAAATGGTCATATCAAATAAATGAAATTTATAACTTTTTTTTTGAAGTAAAATCATGGACTATATAACAGTAAGGATCAATAATGGAACCAATCTGACTTTTCTATGGGAGTCAAATATGAATTTGTTCAAGAAAAGTATAACACTAAAAATAGATATGCATGCATGATCAGATAAAAAGAAAAATAAGAGACATTAACCCCCAATTCTTTCTTAATAGATCCACATACGATTGCACTGCAAATCATTCAGTTCATTATTTTTTTCCCTTTGTGTCTATTCTTGAGTGAATCTGTTGCTTAGTTAAGTTTCTATAATTATTAATTGAAAGTTTTACTAATGAAGAATATGTTTAGATGCATGAGAATAGTACTAATTTGGAAATAGTGCTGCTATCTCATTAAGGAATAGAGTTGGGTTAACACTCTTCTGCTAACCGAACATTTTTTTAGAAATATAGTGTTAGCACTATTCTGAATTATACAATTTAAACAACATTTGCACAATTTGGAATAGCAAACAAATTTAGAACTCTTCCCACACTATTCGGATTAACACTTTGCTCACCCTATTCTCACACAATAACCTGAATGGCACTATTCTTTTGTCAATTAAAACACACCAAATAAGACTAGTTTCTAGGCAGTATACCCGAATGTGATTTTTTTTTTCAATTGTGTGTGTTTATGTATACATGTGTGTATGCATAAGGTATGGGGGTGGGGTTGAAGTGTTTGTCTCATCCCAAATTCCATGACATGACAGATTCCATAATTTCTAGTTGGAAGTAATTTTGAACCAAAAAAAAAAAAACTCATGGTAACAAAGATTGGAAGTAATTTTGAACCAAAAAAAAAAACTCATGGTAACAAAGATTGGACAAGAGGTCCCAACCTGAACTAACTGAGACACTTCGGACGAAATGGCTGCATTTGTGGGGAATCTTGCAGACAGAGTAAAGGCAATGCGTGGATCCACTGCAAAAGCTGTCCTAACATGTTCAACCCACTTGTCTGAGGTGATTTTGGTGCTTCGGAAGGATGCACTTTCCCTATATTGTAATAAAAGCAATATTACCAGTATGTCAGCTTCTATCTTTGGAAGAAGAGTTTCATATTTCTGAAATATTGCACATTTGCACTTGTTTTGTTGGAAATACCAATTTTGTCTGGTAAGGACTTGCTGATACAGTATCTTGTAAATAATTAAAATGAAACAATAAATTATACAAAAACAGAGAGACAAAAGATCAGAGAAGAGGAACTACTTGGTATTTAATGGTTGAGCCCAAACTTCCAATCTATCTGCTTCATGTTGGCACAGCATAATAAGCAATTGTTTTCGCTTCTCCCTTCCAAGGGCATAATTGTCCATTGTTCCCCAAATGGGATGGCGTGTGTCAGTCTATAAAGCAAGAACGGACTTTTAACTCAACTATCTTATGGAAAAACTAGAAACTTTTAGGGGAATCATCATAAAGTAGAATCCTCAAATTCACACAATTAGATGGAAGATGAATCCTAACCAAATTGCTCGAATCTCCTTCATGCCCATTTGCTTTCTGAGACTGATCACCGGGACCGTCATTCAGGAGATGGTGCACAAATATTGACACAGACTGAGCCTCACTGTGTTCGAAGCTCTTGCTATTTGTTTCATACCACTGGGGCACATGAGCAAACCATCCCAAGGCAGTACTAACAAATTATAATGGACATACCATAGTCATTACCCATAAAATTTAGCATTGTAACATGAAAAAATATATATAAAAAAAACAAAATCAGAATAAAATTGTGGTCATGGGCACGTGAAATCTATGGAGTACGGGTTTGCTATACGTCCAACTAGTAATGTACAGAAGAATTGAGCATGACAAAGGGCGTGTACTTCAACAATTACCCATACTATAAGAGAAATTTTCAAAGAAGTCATAGATCACCCTTAACATTCAAATTGTGTTAATGTAGTTGACTAAATCAACAGAATTCTTTTGCAGGACTCACATGCTGGAAACATACAAAACAAAGTAAACATTGTTGCACACCAAATTAATTCCATTGTATGCACGTGCTGAGGTGTATAAAAATTGGTTCTTACCGATAGACTCTGTCTTCAAGCAACTGAAGCCCTGTTTTGAACTTGTCCAAATTAATCTGGTGCTGGCATGAGCAGAATTTCAACCCAAGCAGCATTGCCGTGAAAAAGGTGCCAGTGGCCACTGGATGACGAGAGAAGTGGTTAGGTGATTTCATTGTTCCTTGCAATAAACGGGTCAGAAGCAAGAGCTGCTCAATACTATCATGCCGAACAACCTATAAGCAATGAAGCAAGAAGAATCCAATTTCATATCAAAGATTCTTATCCAATAAATTATCAGAATGGATGCGCTCTAATATAACAACCAATTAGTTATCACATCATGATGGATACATTGAAGAGCCTTATCCCAAACCTGATAAAGAATTGGACTTCTGACACATGTTTAGTACTCCGAGAACATTATATTGATCATTAAATTGGGATTCTAAAGCACATAAAATTGCAATGCAGGAGCCCAACCCAGTATAATCCATATATCATGCCAGTGTCCCATAAATTATAGTTCCACAATTAGGAAATACATTAAAAAAGAAGAATACTGCTAACCTCAAAACGGTCCATGAAGAACCCAAGCCATAGTCTATGTGCAATTATACCTTCAACTGGGTCCTTTTCAGGAGGTGCCTCTGGCTCACCTGGTATTAGATGTGGTCTCAGCTTGGCATCTGGACCACTATATCTCATGTCAGACGCAAATAGGCCCCGTTTTGTGTCAATCGTCCAGAGCCATGCATCAACCAGCTCAGCTAATACAAGAGATCCCAGTGCCGGGGATGCAGAAACCAGCCAAGTCCAGATAAATACACCCGTCTCCATTACATCAGGAGTTGAAATGTAGGCAGGGCACCAGCAAAGTAGCCGTAACAGCTGGGCAAAGCCTTGCAGGTTTACTTTAGCCTCAGAATCCTAAAATGTAGGAGAGGATTCCATGGGTAAGCTACAGAAAATAAAGAAAATGTATATTTGCAAAAAACTGAACCTATGTAGTTTAGCAACTCTCAATGAATTCAGAATTGACCAAAATGAGTATGGTTCAGTACACCTAACTTTGAGTTACTATACACTGTTAAGAATGGCAAACATAGGACTTAAGAGGATGGATAGAAATAATTCAAACTAAAGCACAAATATATAATAGTTCTAGAGAAATTTATACCATCTGTGAGAGGAGTAATGCCGTTGCTTGGGAACAAGTTTCACGAAATAAGGCTTTATCTATTGGAAGCCCTTTCTCAGCTGTCCCAACAAATTGTTGGAGAAGATGAACAAACTTTTTGAGAAGAATCTCATTGAAAGACTCTTGTTGGACTTGTGCAGGCTGGGGAGAAGCAACTAGGCCAAAAGAAATACCCACGTTGAAACCTCCAATGCTGTTGTAGAGCCGTCTCATGCCAGCAATTTCACCTAATATGACCCATAGTAATCCCCACCAAACAAAAATAAATACATAAATGAAAGAAACTAACCAATAAATGATCAATAATACTAGCAGCTATAGCAGCTGACTTGATAACACTATCATCACTTAAGGATGCAGCTAACAGAACCAATAAATGTGCTGTATATAAAAAAACACCAGCTAAACAAAATGTAATGATGATACCGCATCATAACCCTAAGATACCGGAAAGTACCTGGCACACATTTCACCCAAAATCAAATTACCTGCATGGTTGCACTTCACAGTAGCACTGACAACTGCTGTAGCCAGCACTTCAAGGATGAAATTGTCTGATATTTCCTTCTTTGCCCCTGACGCAGCTGTTGCAGAGTCTATAACAGCAGGGACATTGGCCGTCCTTATGCCAGTCCAGTCATTCTTCCCAGTGCAAATTCGTATCTCTGAGAGGAGATTGACCACATCGGAAGCATGCTGTGTCCTTTGCAATGCATTTGGCTTGCAAAGGTTTTCCTGAAAGATCAGTTAACTATTAGCATAGCAAAATTTTAATTACATGTGCACGTAAAGTGCATATTGATTCAAATCAATTATAATTCTTAATCAATTGAAAATTGGATAGCTTAAAATCCAGAAAGATGTTAGTAAATGAATAGCACGTTGTCTTGGTTGAACCTGTAACAAGCCTTGGGTAGTACACGGTGCGAAAGAGAGTGCATTTGTTATCCAGTCTCGTGCTGTCTTTTGATACAGATTACGAATCGTGGCAACCCAAGCAGGATCATTAACATGTGTAGATCCTATCTCGTCGTGCACCGAAACTAGAAGCAAATCCATGCATGATGAGTTCCATAAAACCTACATAAAGGAAGACCAAAAAAACTTGTTCAACATGTGCCTTGTTAAGAAGTATATCTAACAAATTATACACAGATGCATTATTCAGAAAATATATTTCTTTAGAAACAAGGTTTAACAGATTGCCATACCATAAGGTGCTCTACAGAAAGAATGGGCCCAATCAGTATATATCAAGCATGCCTTTATTTCATTTGTTTAATTTTTACATTATCAAGCATCAATCAAGCCTCTGACACTAACTGCAACCTTAATTAAACACAAAAGCCAACAATGACTCGAGTTTAAACAGTAAAACAAAAGTACGGGAATTCCAATCAACTAGACCTAAACAGGGGCAAGAATGCAGCACTAAAGTTAACCTGTGGAAACTTCTCCTTCAGCTGAAATAAAAGGTCAACAGAGATATTGCGCACATGCTCATCCCTTTGAGCCATGTTCTTTATGAGAAAGCACGCATGACATGACAAGACTGCCTCCCGCTCATCAGCTTCCTGGCCTATGTCAGATATCCTTTCCTCCTGGATATTAAATAAGATTAAGTCGCTTCCAAAAGTTCTACCATATGGGATGAAGCTTTTTCTAAATTTTTTGACTTTTGAACATAAAAAGAGCCCAAGTAACTTATACAGACATAATCCAAACAAAGAACAAAGGGATGACTATGGTCATATTTTATTCGTAAGAATCAGTAAATCTGCTTTCCTATAACAGCCATAACAAAGGTACTCAAACTTAGAAAAAGAAAAGCTGAGAATTATGCATGAGATTTAATCATACCATCCAGGCAACTGCTGTCTCAAAAGCTCTGTGAACAGTGGCAGTCAAACACTGAAAGACAGCCGGCAATAAGTTTGGGGTGAGAAGGTATTCGAATACACAGCCAAAGGCACTTTTTGACTTGTTCGGTGAAGAGATTGTAGATAGCATGCCACCATTGCTACTGAATCGTATTATCTCTAAGAAAGCTACAGCTAAGAGATATGTTGCCTTTACACCTGATACCAAGCCAAACAATGATTAAAAAAATTAATAAATTTGCTCATCAATATTGGCCACAGTTAATTAATCGTCAGCCAGTAGTAATATAGTAGTTACTAATGTGCATCACTTCATTTGTACATACAATGACAGGTACATTTCAATTCCCTACAACTGCTAATATAGCCTCAATTGTAATCCGGAAAGTCCTCAATTCTACAATCATAAAATGCAAAAAGCCAACAGAAGGGAACCCACATAAAAGGCTTACAGCTAATAGTATAGTACAAGTACTGCATTGATCACAACATAATTTTCTACACTGGCATACTAAATCATGTTAATTCTTGCTTAGTATTGAGCCCACCTGCCCAACAACATCCATATGACAGAGAGAGAGGAGAGAGAAAGAGAGAGATTTTAACTGACCTGAAATGCTGCTCATGGCTGCCACCTCAACACGACCTCCAAGAGCGGCAGAAAGAGCAGCTCTTTGACTCACTGCTGCCTTTTCATTGCCACTACCTCTACGGCTACCAGGATTGTGCAGTGCATTAAGTTCTAGTTCATCTTCAAGCCACTTCACTGAGCTTACAACCTAAAAGAAAATTAACCCATTATTTTATTATTCAGACACATATAAGAACTAACTGAAGATACCTTTCAATGTTCTAAGTTCTTCTGATATACAAAATCTGAGAAGAGCTAGAAGGGAAAAAGAAAAGGTCAGAAGAAATATGCTTATATAATGATTAAAGAAAAAAAATAGTGTATTTCACATGCCTTCAGAAAATTAAAAACAAAGAAAAAGAATAAATCAAACAGATTTACATAACTTGAAGGGTCAGATTTAAAAAAAAATGCTAAACTAAATATCCATACTAACTAAAAGAATGAGACTGAAATAATTGAACAAAAAAAGCTTTACAACAAGGGCTCGATATGCCATATTGAAAGAAAGGGGGCTAACACCGTGCACATACCAGTGGGGGTGTCCCTTGAGCAATTTGCTGCACAGCTTGTGACCACGGTTTGCTGAACATGTAAGGCCCACCAACAGCTTGCAGAGCTAGAGAGCCACTGCTTCCTACACTGGGCAGAGAGCTGGAGACTGATTTTGAAGGAACACGGCTGCTGGCATTCTTTTGTATGGGTGGAGCCAATCCGAAAAGAACAATGTAGAACCAAAGGTTGCGAAACAATTTCAAGAGAGAAGGTTCAACATTTGAAGAAGGGTCAAAATCTGAGCATATTTCAGCAACAGCAGGAAGTAGTGGCCCCAAGAACTCAGCACCACTCCTGCAAATTCCAAAATAAAATGTAAAACGAGAATATCAATTGACTTAAACGCTTATCCCTTCTTGTCTTTGATTTTATGTCGTGTTTCCATTTGTTTAGAGGTACCTCACTTGTATTTGATGTAACTTATTTTGCTGTTTTAACAGACTAGCCAGTATGGTTATCTTTTTTTTTTTTTTTGAAGGTCCCGTATGGTGATCTTGCTCATAATTTGAAAAAATAAAGAAATAAATAACAGAAAATCACCTTCCAGTTTTAGATTCAGATGCTAAGCCAACATCAGAACAGAGAGATAACAGACGGTGGCGATAATCAGTTCTTAGCTTTGGGCTAGTTAGATGAGAAGCAACCAGCAGAAACCCTGCTGGAAGAGTCTACAGAGGTTTTCAAAAAATTAGGTCACAGCACTACAAGAAGAAAAAATAAATTCTCACATACCCCCCCCCCCCCACCCTCAAAATTCAGTAGAAGTTTTCACCAATCCCTTGAGAGCATATGCCCATGTTACAATCCAACTTCTATGGGTACAAAACATATGGGCCCGTGTTATAACTGAAAGGAACCAAGAAAACTACAGCATTCCAACTTTAAAAATGCAGCGACTACTAACTTCAAATTGAAATATTATCTTCAAACCAAGACCAATTTAAAATTCCATCCTCTAAGACAGAAAATTGAACTTGTAACGGTATAAAACATCATTGCCATACTACTTGTTCGTTTGTTGCAGTGTTGTACTTGATATATGTCAACAGCATGTTTGGTCACATAGCAGTCTAAGTTTTACCAGTTATTTTGCTATAGCTAATGGTAAGCTCTGATTTCATGTTGCACAAGTAGATACTCTCTGATTAATCACTTGCGAACTTCATGGACAAATTTTCTTATCATACTGATATGTGATGGTTCTACTACTATGTACTTGTTTGGCCTGTATTGGTTTATACAGATTCTGTTATGGTATTGTCTGGCAAGTTAATGCTCAACTATGAAACTTATTCCAAGTTTGCAGTAGTTACAATTTTTACCCAAATGGATCTAAAGAAGTTTTATTTTACATCTCAACTTAATGCTGGTTTGATTTAAAACTACTAAACCAAACCGACAAATAGCAGAAATTCAATAAACAAAGAATTATGGAAATCATACAAGTTCTATAAAAAATTATAAGCAAATTTGCAGTTTTAAGTGGCCTTTGTACCATACAAAATATTAGATGGCATAAAACTTAAAAAGACACAAACGAACGGTAAAAAGTTGACAAACAACAGACCTCTATCCTCTCTGTCATTGCCTCAGCAGGAAGGGTACTACTATCTGGGGAGCCAACTACAGTTTTCACCTTGTCTAAATAGCTCCTTGTCATTAGCACAACTGTCTCCCGGTACGATTTTTCAAAACCCAAGCTTGCAACACGAGAGACTGCATCCAGAAGCTGCCCAGAGAGAGAGAGAGAGAGAGAGAGAGAGAAACAAAATTGTTCACCATCTTCCAAGATTTTACATGGTTTAATTTATGTAGCAAAGAAGATGGCAAATGCAAAATTTCAAGATTTTCAGTGGCATACCCTTAAACGCAATAGGCTTGGGGCCAGAGCATCTCCTTCTTCCAAATTTTCTATGAAAAGGGGTAAAATCATGTCAACTACTTCAAGTTTGTTAACTGACACACACAAGTCAGCCAGTAGTCGTATTAAATTGAGCTGCATGACTGGGATGGGCTCTTTTTCTCGGTCTTTCCCATCCTATAAATGGAAAGGACAAAAAAATGAAACTTAAATCAACATAAAACCAGCAAACAAATGATTGAGTTATATAACAGATTAGATGTTAGTGCTGGTACAGTACCAAACTCTTTTTAAAAGTCTATTTGGGTGTTCTGATTGGACATTCATGTGTTTGCGATTACTTGGTCAAATTTTGGCAAGTACATGGAATTTTTAAAAGTCTAGTTTATAGGCAGTAAACCAAGCCTATAAACTAGAAGTACTTGAAAGAGTCATAAGCTGAGATAGTTTTGCTGATTCTCATTCAAAGTTCTAGATGGAGAAAGAAATGGTTTATACCTCTTCATCATAATTATTCCTCTCACGAATGCATGCAGCCAAGCCCATCAGGAAAGTATCAACAAGAGCCCTATCTTTACTCCACCCAAATTCAATAATTTCACAGCTTAGCTTTGTCACAGCCTCAAACATCGCACCAGGGCTGTTTCCAAGCATATCAGCCTTCGTTCCAAATACAATTAAGTCAGTGTAAGATTCTAAATCTCACTAATCCATTAAAGTGTCTTTTCTTATGCATAAACTAAGAAAGAAATTAAAAAAAAAATTTGACAATATGCAGTGCCACAAAGAAAGAAAAGATACTTTATGTATATAACAAGGTTTACATAGTAACAAAAAATGATACATGTAAGACCAGCACAAGATGGTTTGTAAGTTTGCATTAAACCGGGTAAAGGTAAAAGAATTAACCACCTTTCAATTACAAAAGCAACTTTATGCTTATATTTTTTTTTCATGGAACACAATAACATTTAAACCTGAACCCAAATCAATCAGCATTTCCAAAAGAAATTATCTTGGTCAAGTTATTAGGATACTACAACTATAGGATTTCACCAATTGTGAGGGAAATGGAAGTTGCACTCTACAAGCAAATCTGCTTAAAAAATTACAAAGATCACCTGAGCACAAGTGGTTAGAACAAGAGGCTTCAATGGAATGAGTAGAACCCTTAAAAGCTGGCCACCACGAGATATTGTGATCTGACTAATACCACTCAGCAAAGTAGCAAACAGCTCCTCACAAACCCTAAGTTTTCGCCATGAAGATAGAATGCACGACTCAGCAGCATCCAAGAAAATTGCGAGAGTTCGACGCAGCACATCTTTTGAGGATTTTGAATCGGTCTCTCCAGAGAGAAGAGTCTTAATTTGAACTGATATGGCAGCTTGGCAACAGGAGACCTTTTTGTTGATGCGGGTCTTTAGCTGTCCTCCTTGTTCTCTCCAGTCACGCTTCCTTATCTAAA